>CM038673.1:707228966-707741466 GCA_021605145.1 Aegilops bicornis | reverse complement strand
AGTATGAGAGGACCGGGAACGACGCACATCTGATGTATCAGTTATCGTGCCTACAGTAAACACTGGGTAGCCAAGTGCAGAGAGGATAACTGCTTCCTCTTGGGAGGAGGATCAAACGAACAAGCCCTTATGGATTTTGCCAGTAGCAGCGTTTGGCTAAACCAAGACGCGACTGCTAATTGGACCAACTACCAGCGGAGTCCAGGAAAGTAATGGGCGCTTGTACTAGTAGCTGCGTTGGACAGAACAAACGCTGCTAGTGTTGTACCCCAAGGAAGGTATTCTGCCTCGAAACACCAACAGGGTCTGAGGGCATCTCCAGCCGTTGGCCCCCCAGGAGGGACAAAAAATCGCCCCCTAGAGGCGCACCGGCGCTAAACCGCGCACTGGGGCCGTGATGCCTCCAGTCGCGGCGCCCACGGTTAGTAAAAAAAAGGCAAAATCGGCGCAAAAACGACTTAAATTTAACACAAACGTCGGCGAGTTCATTCAAACTTAAACATATTTTACAAAAAAAAGAAAAAACTACCGCGGGCTACCCGCCGTCTCCCTCGCCGCCCGCTGGCCGCCCATACAGCGGTTCTACATGCCGAGGAGCTCAGAACCGCGTGTAGTCACCGCCGTCGTCGTCATCGTCGTTAAATCGTCGCCCGCCGCCCCGCCGTCCCTGCTGCATCCCTCCCCCGGTTGGCGCAGCGGGTTGGACGGTCCGGGGGCGTCGTCGTCGTCGTCGCTGTCGAGGACCACGACGCCGTGCTCGTCCTCGCGCCCATGCTTGCGAGTGGCGACATCCTCCAGGGCCCGGCGCTGCCGGACCATCTCGTCGCGGAGGTAGTCGTCCCGCGCCCACCGCATGGCGTCCTCGTCGGAGATGCCGCGCCGGGCTACCTCCTCGTACTCCGCGGGCAAGCCGGGCTCCGGCTTGGGCTCGACGAGGACGAGACGGCCAACGGGTGGAGAGGCGTTGGCGCCGATGCGGACGCCGGAGCTGCGGGTGCGCGCACTGACCGGCGCGCCCTGGGGCTCCGGCTTGACGGGGCGGAGGCAGGCGAGCCGCCGGACGAGGAGGAGGACCCCGGTCTCCATGCGCCTCGGGGTCGAGAGCTTCCCTGGCGGCGTGAGAAAGAAGGGGAACGGGTACTCGAGGCGCGGCGTGTTGCCGCCGATGTACTCGAGGACGGCCTCCAACGTCGCGCCGCACGCCCCACCACCGACGCCGCCGGGCGGCGTTGAGCTCGCCGGAGGGCTCGACGCCGTTGGTGGCCTCGAGCTCTTTGGCGTGTGGCGGCGGAAGTAGGGTTCAGGCGGGCTGTCGGGGGCGTCAGTGGTTCTCCTCGCCGCTGCAGCAGATTCGAGTGGTTGCGTGCGATCTCCGCACGCCGGGCCGCTCCGGTGGGTATCGGGGGCACCGGCACGCCGCCCGCGCTGATCCTCCACGCCCCGTGCACCCGCATGTCCGGCGGGACCGGGTACTCGGCCTTGTAAAGGAGGCGAGCCTCGGCTTCATGAAGATGGGGGCGGGCGAAGCCGTTCGCCGCCGCGCCGTCGCCTGGGAATCGCCGCCATGGGTGTGAACCGAGACGGCGAAAGAGAGGAGAGGAGAGGAGGAACGACGATGGCGGGAGAGTGCGATGAGTCGCCGAGTCGCGCCGGGCGTCATATATAGGCCGAGGCGCGTGCCACCGTGTGTACGCGTGGCGGCGAGGGAGGGCGAGGGACGCGTCGTCCGGTCTTCATCAAGCGCCGCCGTGAGCACCAATGGCAGGCCGACCGGCGCGGCAGCGCGCGGCAGCTTTGGCATTGATTCGCCTCGGGAAACGAGGCGATGAGGACGACGAAGGGCCGAGAAAAGAGCCGTGTCGCTGACGCGGCGGGCCCGCGGCTTTTTCGCGCCTTCGCGAAAATCGGGCTCCTGGGACGCGACTGGGCCGTTTTTTCGGTGCCGGCGCGAAAAAAACGCTTGGAGAGGCCTTCCTGAGGGCGCGGCTGGAGATGCCCTGAGGAACGCGGACGCCGCAAGTTGGCAGTAAACTAGCAACGTTCTGTGCAGAGGGAACACGCCAAAACCAACTTGAATCACCACACCAGCCGAATGCATGTTTCGGTTCAAACAACCAGCAGCGATTGACGAAGCAAACGATGCTAATAGACGTACAATTAGAAGCACATTAACTTGTGGAACGATGCTAATGGCTTCTCAGAATCAAAAAGTAAGTGCTAGCTTGTCTAACAGAGGCAGTCGAGCCGTGGACATATTTCATGGGTGTAAATAACCAGACAGAACGAAAACATCTACTCCCTCCGTTCCTAAATATTTGTCTTTCTAGAGATTTCAACAAGTAACTACATACGAAGCAAAATGAGTGAATCTACACTGTAAAATATGTCTACATACATCCGTATGTTGTGTCCATTTAAAATGCCTAAAAAAACAAATATTTGGGAACGGAGGGAGTAGTAGACATGTTTTAAAGACCCAAGCAGCCTACCATTGAAGTCAGTCGCTACAAAACAGGGCAATGGTGTGATGAGGCCCGCAATCATCAGCTCATGTCACCTGATTCTCTTGGTAGCCCAATCTGCAAAACTAATTCAGTAGCATATCTTTTTTTTTTTTTGAGGAATTCAGAAGCATATCTACCATTTGGAACACCAATGACTGAATAATCCAGCAGAACGTAATGACCTGAACACCAATGATATTCGACCCCAACAAGATATTTTGGAGAATGTTTTCACTGTACTGAACCGCAAAAACTTTTTGTCCCGCCATTTTCTCAAGACAACAACCACCCTCTAGCTCATTTAAACGCCATTTTTTCACCACACAGTATATAGTACAACAGTTGTGCTCAACAGAAACTACAGTACAATATCAATATAAAAAAACCCTACTAAACCTGTCTTCCCCAACAATCTCTTTGAAACTGATTTTTCTAAAACTGAACCCAACATTCTGAACAACCCTCAACAGCATAATGAGTGGGAGTGTGGGACTCAACAACATGGTGAAAAGTTGCGGCACAAAAATGGACTGGGAAGTCCCTTCGCTCACCCTATGTGGAAAATATTATGGACAATCAGATACATGCAGAGGTGAAGATCTTTATCTGGCTCTGCCTACACGGACCAATTCCATGTTTCCGCATTCTCATGAATAGGCATATGATGAACTTTGTGCTATGTCATGTGTGCGGAAAGGATGCCGAAGATATTTGACATGTACTTCTTACTTGTGAACGGGTAAAATCTGTTTGGAAGGAACTTGGCATTGAAAAGGTGATAAATGATGCCCTTGGGTCCACTGTACTTGAATTCTACTCTATGACCCAAAATCATAGGAGCAGTAGCTGGGTACTGTAGCATTTCAGGGTATTGTCGCTACAGCCTGTGCATATGGTGGAGGTGGCAGAAAAGGAATGGCGAGCGCGTGCAGAACGCCAGAACCCTTCCAGACCCTCGGTGGCGATCAACGCCTTGGTGAAGAGCTATGTAAGTCCAACACCTTAGAGGCAATAGTGGCTCGAGCAAACCCCATGGTATGCTTTTACTAAATGTTTATGCTGGTTACGCTTATGAAGACAGTTCAGGATCATGTGGGGCCATCATCCAAGACGATGTAGGTAATTAATTTTGTTTCTGCTTATGATTAATTGCCTTCTGAATTAGGTCCTTGACACCAATACAGCTGAAGCTATTGCACTCTGTCAGGGCCCTGACTCTTGCAAGAAATCTGGGCATTCATTCTATAATCGTGCAATAAGACTGCCTTGTGGTGGTCCAGGAGATGACAATCATTGAAAAGCCATGCGACTACTGCGGCACCTATTCTCTATGAATGTAAGGAGCTGATTCGGGGCTCCGGGAAGGTCAAGATTGAGCATTGTGCTCCAGAATCAAATTTCACAGCGCATGAGCTAGCTAAGTTATTGTGGCTGGCGGATGCCCCAGATTCTATTTTACAACTTCTTGTTTTTTTTGACTCGTCAATGGCGGGCTTACGCCTGCCTGAACTTTTATTGTCAAAACCAACATCACAGGTACAAGTAGCAGAGATACAGGGGGGTTAAAGAAGGAAAGGAAAAAGCAAGATTACATATAGGTGGAGGGTTTACAATCTCCCAGCAAGGTGAAACAACATGGAGCCCCCGTCCCGAAGACTGATTTGCTTCTGAATGTTTTTGCATCTGTAGGACCAGAGGCGAAGGTCGTCAGCAGCGGAGCTGGCAATTTGATGTAGCTGCTGGTGCTCGTTCCTGAAAACCTTGGCGTTGCGTCTTTTCCAGATATTCCAGAGGGTGGCCAAAAGAACCGTGGACCTGGTTTTATTGTTTAAATCTCCTTCCCAGGCCTGAAGCAGCCCCTGAGGAGAGTGGCAGAGGCCGTTTAGGTCGACCCAGAGGTGGGCCAGCCTCCTGCAGGTGAAGAGCAGGTGGTCGATGGTTTCATCTTGAGAGCAGAAGGGGCACTTAGCCGAAGTAGTGATGCCCCGGCGAAAACGTCGCTCATTGGTGAACATGCGGTCCTTGTGGGCAAGCCAGGCGAAGATTCTGCAATTGTTGGGGGCGTAGTTTCTCCAAAGAGCCGGTGCGAAAGGGTCTGTAGGCCGGTGCCTCCAAACTGCCTCATATGCCCGCTTAGTGGTTAGAGGGTGCCCAGCCTCCCTCATCGATTGTCGGTCAGCAGCCTGCAAATTCAGGTTAACCGTGGCCAACAGAGATCGCAGATCATTGAGCTCTCTCTCGGCCGTGTAGGAGAGCCTAGGAGCGAGGTGGGACTAAATTTTTGTAGTAAACTTAGCAGTAGCGCTTATTGGCGAAATGCGCTACTACCATGCTACGTAGCAGTAGCGCTCGTCGTTATAACACGTTGCTGCTATAACTAGCCTCGCGGCGGCCTCGTGGGAATTATAGCAGTAGCGCGTCTTTGGTCGGGTGCGTTACTGCTATATTTATTTCAGCAGTGAGTTAAGCTTGAGCTCGCTACTGCTGATTAGCAGCAGCGCCTTATTTTAAAGCGCGCTGCTGATAAGATTATGTGTATAGGCTTTTTCCTAGTAGTGAGGGGCCAATATGCTGACTGGGGCGAGTGGACAGAGGGACAGCGAAAAGCCTAGGCGGTGCCAGTCCAACAGGCGTGGGCGTGGCATGGAAACGGACGACGATACCCTTGTAATTAACGCCCTCGAGAGACATAATGAACTTAGCGATGCTACTGTTGGCTACTGTGAACGAGAATAAGCAGTCACTGACTTGATGAATTAGAGGGTAAGCATAGGGCGATCCGATCCAACCATTAAGCAACGTGACGACGGGGACCGCCGGAGGCGGAGGTGCCGGAAGCAGCACCTGAAGCCAGACGAGCGTAGGCGAGAACAGAGAGGAAGCGGCAGACAGAGGTAGACATACCGGCGAGGAGAAGTTTAGCAGCGAGAATTGCAGCAGCGCCTCACCTGGCGAGCGAAGCGGCGGACCATCCCCGCCAGACGAGCCGGCGCGCAGGACGACGGGGGTGGAGGCAGCGAGGAAGCCACCACGAAGCACGACACCAGCCCGAAGAACCTCCTTGCTGGTTACGGAGATGTCTCGGCCTGGCCCGAGCAAACTGCAACCAGGGCCGCCGCCCGCGGCGCGCGCGGCCGGGAGAGGCCCGTCCGGCGGCTCCAACGCAGCGACCGAAGGGGGGGAGTGGCTGACCGAGCCCATGGTGGGGGGCTGGCCGGCCGTTGGGGTGGCCGCCGTGGCCGGAGCGGCCAGCGGCAGTGCTTCGAGCGCGTCGCCTATCCTATCGCCAGAGCGCTATCTCTTACAACTTCTTGTGGATGATATCCTTGTGTTTAAGTAATAAAGCTAACCATGATGATCTTTCCGGGAAAAAAATAGACAGCTGCAGTACAGGCAATATTCAGAGGGAAATGATGGTCTGATTTGTTGTCATTTTTTCATTTTCGACTGATTCTCTTGGTATCCTGATATTCAACAGTTTCAGTTGGTGCAAAGGCCGAAGGTATTGAAGTTCTATTTTCTGAAAAATATCCAGAGTTTAGACCATTTATGGGAGCACTAGAACAAGGATTGCACTAACTCTGCTTCCAGCTTAACGTAATCATGCATGCATTAAACTAATACACAATGGCTAAGACCCCTCAAAAAAAAATACACAATGGCTAAGCAAGGCGTGTAGATGTGCAGTCTAAATAATACGTACTACGTACTTTCTTTTATCTCGCAAGGAAAGAAATTAACCGTTCTAGCTACTCACGTCACGTGAGTTGATTGATAAATACTAGTAGCATTTTTGTTCTGAAACATAAATATGCAGCCATACATGGAGATCAGTAGCACAACCATTAGTACTATAAATTTGGATGCCATATATATAAAAATACCAAACGCATTACTACTAAATACCAATGACCATATCCTTTGCCACGTCCCATTCAGCCGGGAGGATTCTAGCTATGAGCTCCTTGAGAACCCATGGGCAGCTGGACTTGAGATGTTCATAACCGGCGCTTGCCATCATCGCCTCCAGATTGGACGGAGAAGCAAGGAACTGGAAACAAGCTTCTTTGAGACCATGGAAACCATGCTGCTCGGCTATAGCCAAACTGGTGGCCACCATGTTGGAATCAATTTGAATGCACAGTTTCTCCTCACATATCTGCTTCAGCCTCACGATATTGTACCTGTCAGCCGCCGCTAGCAGATGGCCGGCCATCACCACATCAAGCACCGGAGGGACTGAATCAGTGTATATGAAGTGGAGCAATGACTTGAACACGTCAGCTTCCATGTCACAGATTTCAATAGGACTAGCGGTAGAACTCTCCTGCATGGCGCCGAGGAGCTCCGCCTTGAAGACGGATGACCGAGCTGCAAGGACACACCTGTGGGCTGAGAAACTCTGTCCAGCAACCTGAAAGGTTACGTCTGCTGCGTCCTTGTTCTCGAGGAGGTCACCGAGATGCCGGTGCAGGTCGCTTCGAGGAACCCTTGCTTCTTCTCCGCTCTCGATCTCCTGCTGGTGAGTGACATCGCACCTCGAGCCGGCTACATCTGACCCGGGCCACCTGCCTCGTGCAGCGACCTGCCCAAGCATCCGACTCGAGGAGCCACAATTGCACTATCAGACATGTCGGAAACAACACCCAGTGCCAGCTGGGAGGAGTGAGGCCTGGAGGTGATGGCCGGCCCGGCCATATAGATTCAGCCAGGACGGGCACGGACTGCGACGAGCCGGCACTGTCGACGCACGGAGCTGGAGGAACCCTGCTAGGTTAGCGAGGAGCTGGCGTTCGGTTCTGCCACAAACGCGTCCCAATCGACGAGGTCGAATTTGGTAGCAGAGCCGCAGCCAGATCCGACCACGGTTGCAATAGATGGCAGCGAGGGGTTGAGAAAGGACGGGGAAGGGAGCGGGCGGGAGAGGAGTAGAAACAGAGTGGATGAAAGAGTGCAATGTCAGCGGACTAGCTAGGGTTGGTTTGGAATGGTTTTTTTTTTGGGGCAGGTATACGTAGCGGCCGGCTGCTCGCTGGCCTTCGCGAGCGGCCGGTAATTTATGGAAAGTGTTTTACTAGGCGCCGGTCGACCGGCCCAGTTTAAGCCGGTCGCTGCGCTGCCGCCTGATTGGCCCTTCCCAAACCGTTGAATTTAGTCTGTTTCATCTTCTTCCCCTGCTGGTCAACGTGCATGTCCCCTTTCTCAGTTTCTCTCTCTCGCTCGCATCTGCACACCTCCAACGCATGACGTTCGCCTCGCCTCGCCGTCCGACTACAGCGTCGCCGTGTGGTCGCCGCACTGCCAGCTTGCCGCTCAACAACGTGCGGCCGCCGGAATCACAGCACGGCACCGGTGAGCTCCAGCTTCTATCTCTTGATAATTACAGCTCTCCGCGGGCCGGTTCCAGCGTGGGTCGCCGTGGTTGCAGCATTCCCGGCGTCGCCACCTCTGACTCGCCGAGTCGGCGTCGACGGTGGCTTCCACAACCGTGTTCCAGCAAAAAAAAAGAAAACTTAGCAACAAAAACCAATTTCGCTAGTTGTAGCAAAAAAATTCACCAGTACCAACAAAATATATCACCGGTTCCAGCAAAACCATGTGTCGCCGTTGACGGTCGCGACAGAAAGTCTCGCCGGAACCAACAAAAAATATTGCGGGTTATAGCAAAAAACACAACACGGTTCCAGCAAACACAACTGGACAGTCATCTGGTTCCAGCATTGATTAATGTGTTTGCAGCTTTCCGCCGGCCGATTCCAACAAAAAAAATGCCGGTTACAGCACCGGAGTCGCCGGTCCCAGCCATCTAGCTAACTGGTTCCAGCAATCCAGATTGCCAGTTCCAGCAATCTAGGTCGCCGATTCCAGCACTCTGACAGCCGTTGGCAACAAAAACAAACATCGCGGTTGCAGCTGCCTTGTACGCTGCCGTCTCGGTCGTCGATCCGCTCGTAGCTCCGGCAGCTGGTCCCTTCCAGCACCCCCGCCATCCCTCTTCCAGCACGCCCTGCCTGCCGTCCCCTTCCCAGCAAAAAAGGGCAGCAGCAACAGCAGGTGAAGTCGCAGCATAGAGGACGGCGGCGAGCTCACGTGGGCGACCATGGCGACGAACACATCCTGGCTGCACAGCTCCCTCCTTTGCAGTAGCTCTGAAGGGTGTCGCGCCGGTGCTTCAATGACCCTCTATAGCTCGGGGGTACGGGGTGTAGAGAGAGGAAGGAGATGAGCAAGGTGGGACTACCGCTCCCATGGCTGAGGACGGAAAGAAAAACGAGAAAGAGAGATGCAGGAGGGAGAAGATAAGGATGGAGGGGCGCTGGACGGTGCTAGGACCCACAAAACGTGTGTCTAGGAGCGTTTCAATCCTACAGTGCATGAATGACCGGCCGAAGTTCGGCCGGCTGACCGGGCAGAAATATTTACCTTTGTCCCCTTGTGCTGATTACTAGGAAAGATTTCTCTCGTCCTAACTAGTTAAACAAAAAATAGCCAACAAACATGCGTATTAAATGATCCACATGCATCCATTGTGCCTTCTTTTACTGCATGAGACTGGACGACTTTCTACCATTTAATTTATGATTTATAAAATTCAAAAAACCATAACTTTCAAACGGTGCATCGAAATTAAGATCCGTTTTCACTGTCGTGACGTGCTCTTCGAAACTAGATCCCATATGGGTATGTTTTGATGAATTTCTTTTGTGCAATTTAGTCCCTCATTCATGCAATTGACTAGAAGCGATGTGCAACTAGCTGACAGTGGATGTGCAACTTCCCGCCTACCCCGTGGACGTGTAATTTTCACTGGTGTCACCTCCCCCCTCAAACTACCCCTTCCAGTGACATGTGCAACTTCATCAATTGCTCAGGCCAACTGCCTAGTATTTGATGTGCAACTTTCCCCTACATGTGGATGTGCTTTCACTGTTTGCTGCATCCGCCAACTGCCTAGCAGTGGATGCGCAACTTCGAATACTGACACGACCAACTGTCTAACAGGGATGTGCAACTTTTCATCGCACCCCCATGGATGTGTAGTTTTCCCTTCTAGCAAACGGTCCAAACCACCCCTGCTAGTGAGATTTGCAACTTCAGCGCCCTGTCTATATGCAGCTTTTCACTATCCTCGTGAATGTGGAACACATCCAACTATCCCTGCCTATGAGATGTGCAACTTCGTATGTTTTCTTAGCCAACTGCATAGCAAGCTGTGTGCAACTCCGTTTGTTGCCCCCGCCAACCGAAACTACATATCTACAAGTAGGGAAGGCAAAGAGTTGCACATCGACAAGTAGACAGTTGGCTTGAACAACATACTAAGTTGCACATATCGCTACTAGGGGAGGTGGTGCAGGGTGTGCCAACAAATAGGCATCCACAAGTAGGAAGGAGGGTTGCACATCTACTACAAGGTGGTTGGTCGAGGTAGTAGACTAGTTGCACATCACAAAAGTCGGTTGTTATGGTTTCTATGTTGAAGCCTCATCGGAAGTTGGATCATGCAGCTCTAAAATTGGTTTTGAAAAAAAGTTGCACCATGCAGTACTAAAGTTGCACCATATAGCACCAAAGTTGGCATCGAAAAAATTTCATCGAAATATACCCATGCGGGATCTAGTTTCAAAAATCCCGTCATGGGGATTCCAATGGTGAAAACGGATTTGAATTCCGACGCACGGTTTGAAAGATATACCTTTTTGAATTTTTGAAAACCAGAAATAAATGCAGATAAATCTGTCTTTCTCAAACTAAAGGAGCAGTGTGAACGTATTTAATGTCATGCCTACATGCACTAGCGGACAAATAAATTAATCGCATGCATGTGCTGTGAGAACGAGGCCGCTCGTTTTATTTAAAAAGTGCGCGTGCACCATGAAGTAATTAGGTTTTTTTTAGGTCAGGATGAGCCAACGTGGCCATAGTCTCTGGACCGCCCCATAACCGGCTAGGTTGGATAAAGCCCGTGTAAATGGGTCGGGTTTGGAGGCCCGATTGGTTGTTATTTTGGTCTAAGCGGTGAGGTTGGGGGGAGTTAACACATAACCACAACAGTGTCGAGAAAACTACAAAATCTTGTTTCCTCCTACAATTCCTTTAAAACCGACCTTTTCTATATCTTAATCCGAACAGCCCTCAACCACATAACAAGTACTCCCTCCGTTCCAAATTACTCGTCGTGGTTTTAGTTCAAAACCACGACGAGTAATTTGAAACGAAGGGAGTATGTAGAAGGATGTAGCATGGCAAGTACATGGATGCATCGGCAATAATCAGAGTGAAATAATAACAAAATGCCCTTTCAAGAATATAGCTAACGTAAGATATTTAATAGTCAATGTTTGAGGACTGCTTTAAGAAAAAACTATTGGTTTAGTGACTTAAACGGAATTACAACACAAGATCCAAATTCCACATACACAACATCCATACTTTACATTCCGTTTTTCAGTGCAAAGTAGACATGAGTGCTAATAACCAGATAGAATGAACACAAACATCTACTCCCTTCGTCCGGAAATACTCGTTATTAAAATGGATAAAAAGAATGTATCTGGACGTATTTTAGTTCTACATACATTTTTTATTCATTTTATGATAAGTATTTTCAGACGGAGGGAGTAGTAGAGATGTTTTAAGGACCCAGGCGGTCAATCATTGTAGTCGGTCGCTACAAAACAATGGTGATGATGCCCGGCGCCATCTCGGCTCATGTCATTTGCTCATCTAGTAGAGAGACTTTGAAGAATATTTTCACCTTAACTCAACCGCAACAACTTTTTATCCCGCCATTCTCTCGAGACAACAACCGCTCTATGGCAAACTTAAAGGCCATTCGCGAACTATTCATGACAGATTTCTCTTTTTTGTTTCTCGATGTATGTCTCGAATTTTGATCTGAATTTTTTAGGGGTTATCTTAATATGTGCTGTGAACATGCATGATTTTTTTTCAGATTTTTTCGCAGTGTTTAAATTTGAATTCCGGCTGCAAGGCACACGGTGACATGCAAAACGTGCATGTCACCGGATCTCTGTCCATTTTTTCCACCACACAGTATACACTACAACTTGTGCTTAACATAAACTACAATACAAAAACCATCTAAAAAAACTACTAAACCTGTTTTACCCTACAATATTTCTAAACTGAATCCAAAAGTTCAGAATTCAATTTATGCGAGCATTGGAACAACTAAAACACTAACTCCAAGTCCAGCCTAATGTAACCATGCAACCATGAAGTAATTTACTCAAAACTAATACACAGTGGATAAGCAAAGGTACTTACATAGACAGGCAATCTCAGTAATACCACTTTCATTGTCTCCCAAGAAAGAAAATAACCATTCTACCCAAATTGGAAAATGTACATGATTGACAAGTAGCTTCTCTGTTCTGAAACATATATGGAACCATAGACCAAGAAGTAGCATATATTAAATCTGGATGGCATAATAGTTATGTAGGCATTACTAATGAAATTTGGATGACATATATGGTAATAGTACCATACGCATTACTTCCACATTGCCATGATAATATCCTTTGTCACTTTCAGTTCAGCGGGCAGGATTGTAGATATCACCTCCTTGAGAAGAGACGGGCAGCTGGATTTCAGATGCTCATACCCATCACTCTTTGCCACCATCGCCTCCAAATTGGAGGGGGTAGCAAGGAATTTCAAACAAGCTTCTTTCAGATGATGAAAACCATGTTGTTCGGCTAAAACCAAAGTGGTTGCCACCATGCTGGAATCAATGTGATT
The DNA here is from genome assembly GCA_021605145.1 of Aegilops bicornis. Lineage (NCBI taxonomy): Eukaryota > Viridiplantae > Streptophyta > Magnoliopsida > Poales > Poaceae > Aegilops > Aegilops bicornis. The sequence goes on along the minus strand of CM038673.1, from coordinate 707,729,194 downwards.
GCATAATTTCTCCTCGCATATCAGCTTTAGCCTGCCAATGTTGTACCTGTCAGCTGCTACGAGCAGATGGCCGGCCATCACCACATCAAGCACTGCTGGAACTGAGTCAGTGTATATGAAATGGAGCAAAGACTCGAACACGTCAGGTTCCATGTCACAGATTTCAATAGGGCTAGCGGCAGAACTCTCTTGCATGGCCCCGAGGAGCTCCGCCTTGAAGACGGATGACCGAGCAGCAAGGACACACCTATGAGCTGAGAATATCTTTCCGCCCACTTGAAAGGTTAGGTCTGCTGCGTCTCTATTATACAGGAGGTCCCTGAGATGCCGGTGCAGGTCGCTCGGAGGAACCCTTGATTGTCCGTCGATGTGGGTCTCCTTCATGATTGTGACATCACATCTGATGGTGAGGCAATCGTCTCTCAGGTGTGCCGATCCCTCTAGATCAGCTTTCTTGACAAAGTCTTGGTAGCCCCTGGATGAAACTGCCCTTGAGAAGGTATTTGCATGGCCACGGCTATATGAAGGCACCGGTTCTCCATTCAGGTCAAGCACACTGAACGTGTATTTCGCCTTCACATCTTCGGCATCAACAGGTTCAAGAAATAGATAAACAGATATGAAATCGGGGTAGTTCTTACGGCTACCGTTTGGGTAATACCTCACGACAAAGTCGTGGCTGCCAACACCAAAACGGGTAGAAGTCATGCACTCGCCATTCTTGAGTAGCGCCTTGGCTCTCGAGTATCCATCTACCTTGAGCACATATGACACTTCATCAGATCCAACTACAATGGCAGCAGAGATCGTGCGATGCTCTGCCATTCTCTTCTGTGAAATGGAGGATCCATCTGTGACCTTTGTGGTATCTCGTATTAATAGAATGATAAATGTATGGAAAGAATCCCAATTAGAATCCGCACCATAATGTTCTTCCCTGATTGCATAAGCAAGTATGGAAATGAATAACCGAAAATCTTTTCATTCCTTTTTTTTCGAGAACACCTCGAAGGCAGGGAGTTCCTGCATTTCATTAAGAAGAGAGTTGGTCCAGTTTATAAGGAAAACCGGACCCAAAAACCTAACATTCTCGGCTAATCAGGGTAAACCGAATGAAAACCCAAAAAGAAAACAAGAAAAAAGAACTTGGGGACGGTGACAAGACAAATGCAACATCAAGGGACATCGTCGGAGCCAGACACCAGAGCACCTAGACCCAAAGCAGTTAGGCGAGGCTCAAGTGCAACCAAACTGACAACCACTCGTGGAAGGGAAACCGTCCATATCGAATGACTCTTCCGTCTCGGCCTCAAAGAATCATCAGCTAACATTATCTTGTGGAAAACATCCTGAGAGGTCCAACTTTGACTTCCCTGCGATCCTCGCCAAAGAGCTCAACGCCTCACTTGTGGTGAGAGCGGTTTTTTGTACATGTCCAGGTATGCTTGCATCTTTTGCTCTAGACCCTCTGCTTTGCTGACCTCCAGCAACTCATCAAAAGCCTCCAACATCCTATACTCTGCGCGCTTGGATGTCGAGATGTTGCACACCTTGTTCTTCTTATCCAGACGCCCGCTCCGCCGACCGCCATTCTTCTCCCCATGTGAAGGCACTGGGCTCCCAAGCAGGGGTTGTGGGAGTGGACAAGTAACCTTGCTGAGAAAATCCTCCAGGGATAAAGGTGTCGCTTTAGTTTGTGCCGCCTTCGCAACAACATTGCACACTTCAACCATGCGGCGCATTGAAACCGAGCGGCTCCTCTGGACTCGGCATCAGACGTACATGGGAGTGCACCACGAAAGGCAAGGAGGAGCCTCCAGAGTGTGGCGACCAGAGCGCAGCCTCCGAGCACATAGGACCAACATATTCCTCACTCTCTACCGACGAGTCCCATGGGTAAACCACATATCATCGCCCCAAGCAGAGCAGTCCAAAGGACCGATGATGATAGGCAAAACCTGAGGAGAAGGCGCCATTGCTTCATCAAGCATAAGATCATTATGCCACGGATCGACGACCACCGTCCTAGCCGAGAGCATAGCAGCAAGGAGATCCTGTTCAATTGAAGCGTGAGGGAAGATGCAGCAGTGCACATGATCAGCCGAGTAATCTCCAAGGGGTGGCGCCAAGAGAGCCTCCGCGTATGAACGATACTTAGTAGCATGGCTGACGTCAATTTTTTATGTTTCCTGGGTGAACGTTGTTATTGCCGTCCGATCAAGCCGCACAGATCTCGTTGCAGGTTGCCTGCCACGTCATATATATATATATATATATATATATATATATATATATATATATATATATATATATATAGAAATAAAACTTCAACTTTATTAGTTAGAAATAATAGTTACATTGTCCATAAGAAGAGGTACAATATCCTTCATAGGCTCCTCAAACCAATCCCTAGTGGCTGAAAATTTTGCTAACCTAGCTATTTCATGGGCCACTCTATTTGCTTCCCTATTACATTGCTCAAATTTAACTATAAGAAAATCACAAGCTAAAAAGTAACAATCATCAAAAACTGTAGCTGCCGCTCCCGCCGAGTGTCCTCCATTCTTCATTATGTCGATCACTTCCATGTTATCTGAGTTTACACTAGCAGAAATGCCCGTGCGTTGCAACGGAGAAACAAACTCCCACACACCCACAACGAGTCATCTGTGTTGTCACTTCTCCTCTTCGTCGTCATCATTCATGTTGATCACTTGCCCGCCTATTTCATCTAATATGATCAGTCCCAAGGTAGTGATCTTGGTCATCACAATCACCATACCAATTTCTCGAGCCCCTACGTGCACCAGCTTGTAATTCCTTGTGTGCTGCAACCGCACATACATGTTCATGTGATTCAACACCAATCATGTCTTAATATACCGGGCAATGCATTTCTTTATTGAGAGCTCACAATAATAATTATTAATGCAAAATTAAATTATGGTGTGAGGTCATCAACTTGTTGACTCAACTTAAACCCCATAGACTTCACTATCGCCACTGTCCACCTTCATCGTCTCTAACATGAACTTGGGCATATTTCTAGCAGTGAACAATGTTGTGTCGTTCCGCCATGTAAATCGAACCATGCATTTGGATGTCTGTATACGAGCTGAAAATCTTGATTTAGTATTTCAGCAGGTCCAATTCAATTATTTGGGTTTGTTCTGCATTAACTCACAAAAATGAATCGAATACCCGGCTCATCCCCCGCCAATGCATGCACGATCTTGTGAAATACAGAGCCTCGGTGCAGTGATTTGGGGTGACTTCACTCTTGCCTCCACCGCCGCAAAACTTGCAAATAAACTCATAACACGGAAGTGACTGGATCACCTGTAATAGTAGAAGGCAGAGTGACATATACCTATTGTCAGCTCTCAAGTACATAGGAATCATTATTATTACATGATGATAACTCCGTGACAAAGCAATGTGAGAGTGAACTTATTGTTCTAACCATCAAGTGTGAGAAAAAGAGAAAATTAATATTCACGAAGTTCATTCCCATTCCTATAAATCAATTATGTTAACTTGACATTCACTCTGCCATAAATAATAACTAGAAGAACACCCGTGCGTTGCAAAGGGGCCACATTAACTTTAAGAGTTCAATATCAATTATGTTAATATTACATTTAATATTCTCGTACATATCAAGTGACATTGGCGATCTTTTTACCATCAAATTCTCACACACACTCTCTCCCTCCCTCCTCCTCACTCTCTCTCCCCCTCTCCCTCTCTCTCTCTCTCTCTCTCTAACACACACATATCCATCTTATTGGGTACGGGACCATAATCCATCTATTTCATACGCACACGCCGCTTAGTGCATAACAATATGGATTATAAAACAGGTTTAAGGTAGTAACAAGGATTCTTCTCATGCATTAATAAACACATGTTTTGCACTGAAGACAAGATAAACAATTCCCAAAGTGCATCGAGCATCACAGAACATTCTTGGCAAGATAAATGCACGATGTACGGAACTGCTCGGATGAACCGGAACAGAGCCAACATATATCATCCTAGACAAACGCAACATCAACCATTTACCTTGGTACTTTAGGGACCGATAGGAGGATGCATGTAGAAGCGCTTCTTGCCGCGAATCCACGGTCGGAGAGAGAAATTGGAACCCATTCCCATCACCAACTGATAAAGAAAGCATGTAAGAAAATTGATATCGGGCCAACTTGGATCTTGGTGATTGTCCGCCGGTATGGAGAATTTAGGAGGGTGGGTGCAGGGAGTGGCCTTGTGGATGATGAATGGAGGCGCGGAGGGATGTGGTCGCCGGAAGGTCGAAAGCGGAGAGGGTCGGGCACGTTAGGTGGAGCCGGTGGTGCGCGACAACCGAAGGCGGCCCAATCGTGGGCGGGGAACCAACGATAGCCTCGGCCCATCTCTCGACGCAGCGAAGATAGAGAGGGCGGCACTGCCGGTGCTCGAGGCCGCCGCTCGGCACCATCTACATCGAGGGGAAAGAGAGGCGAGAAAGCGATAGGGTGATGCGGGGCTAGGGATTGCGGAGGAGGGTGGGGGTGTGCGATTTGAATGGATGGTTCTGCCCACCGTTTTCTTGTACGTGGCGGTGGAGACGGCGGCGTCCAGCCATGCAGGCGAGGCATGGGTCGAGCCGGGCACACGACGAGGCACAGTAGCAGAGGCGGGGGCGATTTTTTGCTTCTGAGATGCAGGGTGTGGGATTGATCGTTCATGTTCTCTTTTCCTTTTTAACGGATGCGATTTTTTCACGAGGGGAGAGATGCGACCACGTACAGATTCCATAATAAATTAATTAGGTCCATAACGGGATTTCTTTACAATGCGTTAAGATTTACGTGTTAGTTTTCTTAATAAAGAAATGCACTGATGTAGGGATCGATTGATTCGGGTAAGGAAAGATAGATTCGTGATCTTTTGTATGTTAGGAAATTAGTGGTTTGCAAAGAAAGAGTGGAGAGAAAAAGAACCAATGCGACCATGTATAGATTCCATAATAAATTAATTAGGTCCATAAAGGGATTTGTTTACAATGCGTTAAGATTTACGTGTTAGTTTTCTTAATAAAGAAATGCACTGATGTAGGGCGCGATTGGTTCGGTAAGGAAAGATAGATCCGTGATCTTTTGTATGTTAGGAAATTATTGGTTTGCAAGGAAAGAGTGGAGAGAAAAGAACCAGTCACGAGGGGTGGTGGGAGGTGGGACGAATAAAACGGGACTAAATTGGGCGGTGGGCGGGGGCTAGTAAAAACCGACGAAAAAAACCACCGAAATGGGGTGGTGGGAGGGAGGATGAAAAAAAACCAGGGGAGGTGGGAGGAGGACAAAAATAAACCGTACGAGGCTACCAACTGCTCCATTAGGAGTACAGATTGTTTGTGAAAATAACGTGCGACGACGACTTAGCGAGCGGATCCCCTTAAAAAAGACATAGCGAGCAGATTCCCTTAAAACTGGTAGGAATGGATACGATTGATGACATTGATAAATAGTGGTGAATGTTGGCCTAATTTACTATCATCATGCATGGAAACGAATCATTAAAAAAAAGAATACTTCCTATTACTACACTCATAGGAAGCTTCCTAGTCTCTGCTACCAGACAGTTTCTGCCCAAACAAAGAAGGAAAGTTATGGACGTGATTCGAAAGGAAACAAACGTTATGAAGATTAATTAATTTAGATTTGATCTTTAGAGATTGATTGTGATTGATTCTTTTACATAAAGACATTACTAAATAATTTGCGTCAGTATGGAAAGTTCTGATCCGTTCAGTTTTTTTTGTTGTGTGAGAGGGTGAAGTGAAAATAAACCGATGAAATGGGGAGGCGACGAAAAAAATCTACGACGGTTAACCTATGAAAAAAACCCGAACGAAAGTGATGGGACGAAAAAAAACCTGGAAGCGAGACTACCAACTGCTCCATTAGAAGTAGAGACTCATTAGAAATTACAATACCTCACATGAGATTCAACAAAACAACATCATCAGGAGATTCAAAAGTAACATGGTCACTTTTGACAAGCTCCTCCATGATCCAAGTATTTTTTTTGATGTATTAGCGTGACCCCATATATTCCTAGATAGAGGCACGACGGAACTTTTTTTATGCACGCACAGTTGATGATGCATGACTCAATATATTAAATTGGTCCACAATAGAATTTATTTTGTTCTGTTAATTCCTTAATTGTGAAATTTTGATTTCTTATTTTAGTTCCTAGCGAATTTTATTTCCTCTTTAATTCCTTCCGTTCATGCCTCATATAATTAGTGAAATTTATTCTTTCCTTGTGAAATTTATTTCTTCTTCAATTCCTTCCTTCATGCCTTGTATATAATAGGGAAATTTATTTTTATTCCTTCTTTCATTCTTCCCTTTAATTCCTTCCCGTCCTGCCTTACCATCTTTTATGATTTCCTTTAGTTCCTTCCTTTTCTGCCTGCGGAACACCTCCATTTACCTCATTTCCTTCATTGTATTTTTTTAACAAAATCCGTTAACCAATATAAAAGGACATCTTCCTCTAGCTTCGCAAATAACATGTTAGCCAGACGGACTGCTTAGTACAAGTGGATTCTTTCCTCGTGGACTGGGTTCGAGTGCCACCTGACGCACTTTATTTTTGCAGGTGGGCGTGGTGCGTACTGGAAGGAAAAAAACAGGACAATGTAAAAAAAAACAGGGCGTACAAAACAACTGATTGGACCAAAAAAATTAGAGAAACAATACTCCCTTTAATATTAGGTAGAGAAAGAGATAGAGATATATATATAGTCATTCGTTGTGCGGCCCAACCTAACAAATCTATAATACCTAAATAGTTCATCCCCACTATCTTATTTCTCTTGACATACAAGCTATCCACCTAAGCAATCTAGCCATGTCAGAAATCCACTCACAAATCAACCAATCATTGATGCATTTTTCTTTCTTTCATGCGTGGCCATCCCTTCGTCACCTAAGCGACCTGTAGCTTCCTCTTTTGTCTTCCACTAAAGAATCTGTCTAGCGACTTTTCCCTTCCACGGACCACTGTTACTCCCGAATCATAAAAGTCCACTAGCACCAGGCTATGCCCATTGGGCCTGCCGCATCCTGAACCTATCTTCATTCCCCACATCTCTCGATCCCTTCATCTTCATCTCTCGATGTCCCTTTCTGCTCTCTCTGACGGCTACCACTCGGCGCAACACGCCTGCGCCCTAACCTCAAGTTGCCATTTTTTCTTTGTCGTGGGGGTAGTGGTTGCCTATGATCTACCACCGTGTTATACTATCAACATACGGCGGCAAAGCGGATACTAGGCCTGCAGCCGCACCCTGCCCAAAGTCACTGGTCGTGTCATCTTCTCGCCATCACCCGTGTGGAAGGTGGGAGGAGCCCCGGGATCTGAAAGATGCGAAGTCAGATTTCTTTTTCCTTTTTTTGCCTTCATGAATTCTAACTGAACAGGTGAACATTGAATCCTATTTCCTTTCAGCGGCTCTTGCGATTGGTGTCTATGGTGTTCTGTTCGGTAATAATCATTCAACATTGGATTGGATCTCACACCCCGACTCGCCACCGGTGGATGTGCCCAAGGATAAAACCTCCCCAGCGGCGCACGGGTGGCTGAACGAGGCAAGACCAGTGGAGGCTAGGCGGCAGCAAACGTCCTTCTGTACTAGCAGGGGTTCCTCATGGCTGCCGCAACTACGTCCCCATGCAAAGTGTCATTACTGCTGCCAGTGTGAATTCCAGGTTATGACTCATGAGTTATGACCATCGTCTCCGTGGACTCTACCTTCCCCATCACAATCTTTTGTCCTACTCCTACTTCTTATGGAGATGTAATGATTGATTAAAAATGGTGTTTTGCAGTATTGTACACCATGTTTTGATGTGCTAAAACTTTATGCAACTACTAAATGGACTGATTCGAGGAAGTTCCACGAGAATTCATTAATGTGCATATATCCGTCGCTCAATGACTCAAGTTAATAAGAAACATCCTCCCCTTGATTTTTAGCTTCAGTTAGCCATCTAGAGGCCCCATCTGTATTCTGTTAAAGATCATCATGTATGCACAAGGCATTGATAATTATATTGATTCTTCCTGGAAAGGGGCATTGAAGTCACTGTGTTCTTTCTTCTAATTTTAGCTGATAAGCAAAATAACTCAAGTACTCCCTCCGTAAAGAAATATAAGAGCGTTTAGATCGCTAAATCTAAACGCTCTTATATTTCTTTACAGAGGGAGTAGTTTGGAAGTGATGTGTTAGTTTTTTTTTTAAACGGATAAGTGATGTATTAGTTGGTGCAGTCAACTCTGAACTTTCTGTAAATTTTCATTTTCTTACAGAATAGAACCTCCCACTCACGCAACAATCTGAAGATCTGTGATGCAGATATTTATGGATGCGTCTTTTATGCAGCCTATTTATGGATGTATGAGGATAATGAAGGAAGGTAAAGATATTTTTCCCTACATTGCTATATACATGGTGTCAGATTGTATTTCCATGTATCACTATTTCTCTAACTGGTTTTTCTTTTTAAAGGTAATAAAACCACATATTTATTACACACATGCCTATTTATGCATTGAGGAATAGCAGAATTGAATATGAAATGTTTAAATATTGGTGAGCGAGAATGTAGATGGAAATGGTTATACATAGTATAAAATTTAAATTTGTAGACAAGTGCAGTATTTTAATTCTTCTCTATTCCTCACTCAGTCTCAAATCGCAACTACAGATTGTCCTGCATATCCATGGAAGAATGGATGAACCTTGAGAGTTCAGCTACTGATTTTTTGCAAGCTTGGCAGCACCATGATGTTTCCGTTTTTGTACAGGCAATCACCCATTAGTGGATTACTTTGTTAGTTTTTTCTGTAGAGTTATGCTATGCAGATATGTTTAGAAGGTGAAGCCTTCTTACTCTATCACTAATGGCATTTCTATCTCATTTTTTACCTCATCATGTGAGATGGATAAAAGTAAAAGTACATGGGAGCTCTAATGGGGATTGCGCACAGTTAAGACTTGGGTTTATATGTTATAGCAAGGTGGTGATGTTTTAGTTGTAGCTTGAATTTTTTTCCCTTGCAGATGACGTGGGTTTGGTAGCTTATAGTGAAGCTTTAAAGCAATTGCTTCCATGGGTGATCTGATTGTTTGTCTATTGTCCAAACTTTCGATCAAATAAGTAGAAGGATCAATCTTACTTCCATATGTACCATTATCATTCCAAAGATCGTTGTCAAAGCAAAATTAGTTTTTCATTATTCTGCTGATCTTTTTAGGACAGTAAGTTTGCAGAGTAAAACGTCAATTTTAGGCAATATTTTTCGCAACAACATGCGGGAATCATCTAGTTAAAGCGAAGCGTGCCACACACAGCACACGCACCCTCTCCCTCTAGTGTCTCTCACCCCCACCCCACCCCCCACATTTTCTTCTTCCTGGCCCCGTCCTTGGCCATTGACCACTCTCTCCCTCACCGGGAGTTGGGGACATGCAGATCAAGGCGGGACGAGGTTGTCGCATCTGATCACGGGAACTACAGTCAAGTCAGTGACTGAACCGAACAGGTCAGGTACGACGGCTGGCACTACTGCGAGGCATGCGACCTTGCTGGTCGTCGTTGCCGGTCGTGAGAGCCCCGCCTCCCCCCTCTATGGGCGTCCTGCCTGTCGATCGTCACCGTCTTCGTTGCAGAGCCTGTGCGGTGGCCCGTGAGAAGAGGTCGCCGGGAGTAGTAGAAAACTTCGGCGTGCAGTGCCGCGGCGCGCCGGGCAACCTTCCTCCAGCGCGACTCCCTCGCCGCATCTGCCATTCGCGCGCCGCAACACCCCGTCCCGTGGGAGGCCTCGTGTCCGGAGACTCCCGGCTCGGTTGTAGGGATACATCGCAGAATTACTAGCTCCTTAGCCCTATCTATTTTTTTTTTTGCGGGGTAAAAACATGCATTACTCAATCATGAAGTTTTTACAATCGAGAGAAACAATCTCCATCACCTCATCCGGACCAGCCCCTAGCCAGGTCATGGTCCTACCTTGCAATCTAGCAAACGAAGCTAATGCATCACTAGCCTTATTTTGGGTCCTAGCAATATGAATAATACAAGATTGTCTAAGAGACAACAGGTGCTTAATTTCCTTCACAATTGAAGCATAAATAGAGCGGTCGACGACTTCACATGAAATCATGGTCACAGCCTCAAGAGAATCCGTTTCCACCATTATAGGATGATCGCTGCGTTGGAGTGCCAATGAGACCCCTTCCATGCAAGCGCAGAGCTCCGCCTCCAAGGCATCTCTGCATGAATACAGGACCCTGCACGCCGAAAAATTAACAGCCCCTCGATGGTCACGTAAGATCATTCCAGCTCCGGCATTACCAGCCCTATCTATTGTTGCTGAAGATTCATCAACCTCATCAGGTTGCACTTGCATCCCACTCATTTTTTTTAGCGAGAAACTCTTTCTCGAGAAAGACTTCGTTCTTAGCCACAAACACTTTGTTATCGGAAGACCGGTAGAAGGAATACCCAACTGTTTCCTTGGGATATAACCTACAAAGTAACGTTGTCCAGTTCTTCATCACGACTCATTCCCATCTTCACCTTCTCCACCATACACCCTGTCACAAGAACTCAATCCTCAACTTCCAATTTTCCGTCTACCAAAATCACTTTCTCCTCCTTATCATCTGGTCCAGAGGAAATCCTCCCGCTGGTTTCTTTTGCCTGGATTGCGGCAACCGTGTCATCAGCTTCATATCTGTAGGTGGTGGCAATACGAGGCATCATTTTCGTTTCTACAAGTGCGTCAGAAAAGATGCAAGCCTCATGGCAAATCTGAAATTAATTCATGTTTTCTTTTCTTTCCGGTGTACATCCATGCCACACTAACCCTGTGAGTCTCTTAATCGCAGGTGGACTATGTGGATTCCCCAAATCTACAGATACATACCAAAAGCAGCTGATTCGGATGTCATCTGGGCAGCAGTACCAACTACCAAGTCGAACAGCCTGCACCTCCTCACTCGCCCGCGCATCTGCATCGCAGAGTCCAGCAGGAACAATAATTTGAGGACGGCAAAATGAGTGGCATTTATTTCTGCAGGTAAACCCAGTTATGCTAAAACATTTCCATGTTTGAAGCTTCCTTGCTTAGCTTCGCGTGCATATTATGCAGAGACTTCTTTGTGAATGGAAATTCTCCATCGAGCCAAAAAAACTACCGGTTACATTGCTTCTTGTTCGCTCCACATTCAGTCGACTCTTTCCATATTTGATCCCAAACCCTTCTCCCAAGAATACAGGTTGAAGAAATGATAAGCCTCGCCAAGGGAGTCGATGTTTGTCCCAAGCACTGGAGTAATAACATTTTCGGTTGGGTTGTTAGTAAAACACCTTACTCCCTTCTTGAAAGCACTCACACAGGACGGGCAGGGTGCCCTGCTGGGGGCAGCAGCACAGCTCCTCAACCTGTAGAATTTTCAAGACAATTCTCAGTAAACAATTTTACCTCAACAAACAAGCTGACTTTTATGATGTGAAGTACTAATCCACCCAATGATCCACTCTCACGCGAAGTATGATATTTCATTAAGATTCAGTATTTCATCTCCAGAGTTTCTAAATCAAGTCACTAACTGAGACTCCAAACTCAAACCAAACTAGTACTGCATATATTAATTAATAAAGCAGATACCAGTCTACAGCAGTTCGGATCAGTATACAGATAATATGAATTTGTAACACAGATACCAGTATTTGAGCATCTTAGCTCACACCAAACTTCTAGTGCCTACTAATCTATCTATCTTCTATCTATTATATAATTAAAACAAGAGTCAAATAAGCCACCACATTTGTCCACATATGCTAATATTATTTACACCGTTTGATCAAAATAATAATGGTTGAGATTTAAAAGAATTTACGTTACACATGTTTCACATGTATGTGCCAACATTGAACTGTCACATGGATATGTACCAATATAAGGCAGATTAATAATAGAGTAAAATATTACATGCAATATTTGACACGTACATCGAATCGTGTGTACAAATTGAAAGTCCTAAAAAAAAATAGGCTCAAACATAGAGCCATACTCCATGACGGATCTTTATTCAAGAAGGTACTCCCTCTGTCCCAAAATATAAGAACGTTTGTAATATTATACTAGTGTCAAAAACGTTCTTATATTATGGGACGGAGGGAGATATCTACAACTCTGTGTGCATGCATCTATCGAGGGGGGACATGCACATAACGACAAAAGGAGGCATACTTCCGTTTGATCAAAATAATAATGGTTGAGATTTAAAAGAATTTACGTTACACATGTTTCACATGTATGTGCCAACATTGAACTGTCACATGGATATGTACCAATATAAGGCAGATTAATAATAGAGTAAAATATTACATGCAATATTTGACACGTACATCGAATCGTGTGTACAAATTGAAAGTCCTAAAAAAAATAGGCTCAAACATAGAGCCATACTCCATGACGGATCTTTATTCAAGAAGGTACTCCCTCTGTCCCAAAATATAAGAACGTTTGTAATATTATACTAGTGTCAAAAACGTTCTTATATTATGGGACGGAGGGAGTATATTACAACTCTGTGTGCATGCATCTATCGAGGGGGGACATGCACATAACGACAAAAGGAGGCATACTTCCGTTTGATCAAAATAATAATGGTTGAGATTTAAAAGAATTTACGTTACACATGTTTCACATGTATGTGCCAACATTGAACTGTCACATGGATATGTACCAATATAAGGCAGATTAATAATAGAGTAAAATATTACATGCAATATTTGACACGTACATCGAATCGTGTGTACAAATTGAAAGTCCTAAAAAAAAATAGGCTCAAACATAGAGCCATACTCCATGACGGATCTTTATTCAAGAAGGTACTCCCTCTGTCCCAAAATATAAGAACGTTTGTAATATTATACTAGTGTCAAAACGTTCTTATATTATGGACGGAGGAGTATATCTAACTCTGTGTGCATGCATCTATCGAGGGGGGACATGCACATAACGACAAAAGGAGGCATACTTCAATCAGACTTTTTTTAGTGTATTTCAATCGGACTCCGGTAACATATCAAAACTAAACGCTGATCGCCTAGAAAAGAAGCCCAACCACGTATGAAAACTGACCACGGGCCACCCTAAAAAAGGCTGACCACGGGCCACCTAATAAAAAGCAAAGCACAGCCACACAAGAAGCCAAGATGTCTCTATCTATACCTACTAATAAAAGGGCTATTGCTTCTTACCACCGTAATTTGGTCCGTTTTTTGTTCCACCGTCAAGTTTCCATTGTCCGTATGGTTCGTACGTCGTTCGAGCAGAGGAAAATTTATCCCTAAAAGCCCGGCATGACTCATCCGGCAAGCATGGGCCTCAGCCCATCAAACAAAACTGGCTGACATTGAATTCAAAAAGGGGCGTCCAACCCAGCTAACCAATAATCGTGTGCAAAAAAGAACACTTGACCATCTATTACATAATCCCACCTCGCTCCTTTACACTCAAATAAACCGATTTAAATAAGGCTGGGAGTTGAAATCCATAAACCGGCTGGGATCAGGCAAGGGTGGGCGAAGGATTAAAACTGAGGAAGACTGATTTGAAATATCGAAAGGAGGAAGATGGATGGATGGATGATAATGAGAAAAAAGATATCATCGATGATGAGCAGGCATGAAACGGGAGGAATAAAAGGGGAAAGGAGAGAGGGCGCGAGGTGGTGCTCCGACGAGGCTCCACGCCTCCACCGGATCCTGCCGGATGGGGATTCCTGTGGGTGCGGCTGGGGGCAGGTAGATGAAACAGGAGGAATAAAAGGGGAAAGGAGAAAGGGCGCGAGGTGGATCAAGAAGGTTGCTGCCGGTGGCGGGGATGGGATGCAGAAGGGGCACGCATGCTGAGTTCAACAGAGAGAATATATTTACGTGGATGCTATAGAATTAGTGGTTAGTATTTTCCCACTAATCTGGTTATATAATTTTAAAAGTGTCTGTATGCTTTAATAAATGGTTGTGTAATTTAAAATGTGTTCGTGCTTTTTGAAAAAAAAGTGATTTAAAAAAAAGTGCCCTTGCATTTTAAAATGTATGTATTGTTTTTCAAAAAGAGTTTATGTATTGAAATATTGTCCACATTTTTCCACAAAATCACCCTTTTTAAAAATGTGTTCATGTAATTGTATAAGTATTTGCAAGTTAAAAATGTTTGTAATTTTAAAAAGGTTATGTGGTTCAAGAAAATTTTCGTGTGTTCTAAAAAGTATGTTTATGCATTCTGAAGAAAATACTACTAAAAGCAAGTTGGATTATGAGGGACAGTGTATGGAATAGGTGCAGGAGTAGCTCATGTAGGCCGGCCCTTAGGTCAAGCTCGACTAGATTAGTTTTAAAAGTTATAAATATTCCTTTGCGTTGGCGCGCTTCAGTGATAAGTCTGTGTGCGGTGCCCAAGATTAATGGGTTTTTTTCCCCTTACCCACATGTGAGCCCCAAATCCTGATTACTTTTTCTTTATGAACCGCTAATTGGAGCTGTCGAACAACACGGATCAATTTGTTTCTTGATCCATCCTGTGTGAGATTAATGCTTATTGCTTTTTCACGTGTTTTCTCTTCACGTCGAATTTGATATGCATATGTTGGCCTATGGTATTTGCTCACACATATTGACAAGTACTACATTATTTCTGTTATTAATCTACAAGTTTTGGGCATAAAATGAAACCGCTTAGTTAGTCAAGGAAGCCTGCAACTATGTGGAGTACCCTAAGCCTCTTGCCAAGGTCATGATTCAGCTCCAGAATTCATTGCATGTTTGTGTCTGATGTGATCGAAAATTCATCATTAGCACGGTTTGTATCCTATAAGATTTTTTTAGCCGGTGTCCAATAAGATTAAGAGTACCGTTTATGTCTGGAGAGAGGGACACGACCACATCAGGATGGCATCCAGGCAGTCTTGCCTGATCTCGGCGAGACGGTCTCTTCTTGGACTTCAATCAATGTTTACCAGAACACAAACGATCCACCAAAATACAAAAGATACATGTTCTGCTTGTTGGTACCAAGTTGGTATACTTGCTGCTCCGACTACTCTAGATTGTTGAAAATGCTATATTACTTATTGATATTGTTCTAATTTAAATATGAGTGCTGAAGTAATAATTATATGAAACTAGCATGGTTCGCCTATATCAATTGATTTGGGATAATGGCATGTATCCCGAACTAAGCTCAGTCAATTCATTGTTCTTCACCTAGATCAATTGATTTGGGATCAAGTCTCATGTCTCGAACTAAGTCCAAAAATCTGCACTCAAAATATACCCTTTTTGTTATCAGTGGCATCAGTCCCGCAACCGAGTTTATCAATCGGGTAAACCACTATTCATAGCAACTCACATTTGCTCCGTATCGAAGCACATGTAATGATTATAATCCATTCGATGAAAGAAGATTTCAAATCATGCATCGTGAATGATGAATCCTGTCATTTAATATGGACCGACCGCCGCAAGCCTATGAGCGCTAGACGAGAAATTTTTCCAATTACTCACACTAATATACTAATCTAGATACCATCAACAATCTAGACATTCTCTTTCATCTGATTGTTTCATTGGCCACACACCAAAATCTATGCCATGTGTGGATGTGAACCAAATGTTGCCAAGTCTGGCATCACCATGACGAGGTCATCGGAATGCCGTTCCTAAGTAAAAAAAATTTATCATGTTTTTATCATTTTTTAGCATCATCCTTACAAGTTTAGACCAGCGAGCGTCCGAATCTTCGTCTTCCACCTTTTTCCTCACCCCGTCATTTCATACAAATTATTGCAATGTTATATATTTTTTCTACATCCCCGTTGCAACGCACGGGCATTTGTGCTAGTTTTTCTAAAAGAAAAAGCAAGGCGTTCAAGGCCTCCATGGCCGAGACATACAAGATGAAAGCACGTTCTGTTTATGCTGGTGGCAAACGATTCTGTAGAGGCACTGTGTTAATTGGAGTTGAGCCATGTATAAATTTAGAGCTAGATCTACAATGACTCAAAAAAATATTAAAAGTAAAAATTAAAAAATGGTAATGAAAATATATAAATTGTAATTTAGTATCTGGGTACAAAAAATTGACACATATGTTGAATATATCCATATATCCATTCGAAATTGCTTTTAGGAATTTTCGCCGGTCAGAATATATATTTCCAATATTTTTAGAAAATATAAGTGGAATATACCCATATATACATGTGAATTGCTTTCAAGAACTATTGCTGGTCAGAGAATGTATTTCCAACTTTTTTTTTGGAAAACTAACCTCAATAGAGCGCGAGCTGCAAAACACAATTCCGACTAGACCCGATGCTGAAAAACTAAAAAATCAGAGTAGGAGAAATACAAGCCAAGTCATGCGTAAATTTGGAGTTTGGCTCCAACAATGATTTTAAAATTAAATAAATTGTATCACAAATGTTTCAGAATTTTCAAAAGTGATTTCAACTAAATTTAGTATAGCCTAATGACAAAATATAAAAATATGTCTAATAGTTCTATATATATGTATTGAATTGCTTCCAGAAGTTTCTGATAATCAGAAAATGTATTTTCAAATTTCAGAACAAAATTCCAGTCAGTCTCTGTCTTCATAAAACAATTAGCGGCCACACACATTTCATATTGGCTTATAGCACGAAAAAGAGGCACCGTGTGGTGAATAAAAATATATATACATATGAGGATCAAGCTAAAGGCATGTGCGATGGTTTGTAAGGAGAAAAAAATTCCTGGCATGAGAAAGATGAGCCGAGTCATGCAGAATTAGCGATCAACCTCTCTAATGAAAATAATAGTGATGAGAGATGGTTTCGCAACATCTCGGGAGAACCATAGAGTATATGCATGCATAAGCATTGGATATAAGATATGCATGGCATTGTTTAGGAAAAATAGGTGGATCAATTTCAAAATCGTATTGTTGTGAGCTGGCATAATGTACCAATAAAGCAAAAAAAAAATGTTGTCCGATGGAAAACATAAATACTGAATGTTAAGACAGCAAGGGAGTGAGAATGGCCGACTTGAATCACGGGTAAAAATTCAATAGAGTATAAAAAATATTGTGGTAGAGCGTGGTGGACTTTCTACAACCTATAGTGAAACAAAAAAGGGTGCCACACCCATATTTAAAGTAACAATTCAATGTCAACTGATATTGAACTTTTTGAAAACAATAAGTAGTAGAATTGGAAAATTTCCTATGTATATATGTTATGGTAATCTTAATATGCATACCACGGTGCCTTCACCGAAACCAGACTAAAATCTCTATGCCTAAGACCATAGATGATTTTTTTTTCATCACAAAAGGGTAAACTTCATATAATAAAAATCTTGCTCCTGTAATACGTGTGACTAAATCAGAAATATAGTTCAAATCAGTATATCAAGTCTATTGTAGTTCAAATGAAAGATATAAATGGAATGAAACATCTAAAATCTAGCGCATAAATGCGCCGGGTCACACCACTAGTTCACAAACAGGACACCAGTTTATAGCAGTTCGGATCAGAGTTCAGATAATATGAACTTTTCCGAAAGATGCTCACCTCTTTCTTACTCCATCCGGGTGCTGGCGACTTCATCTTCCCTCTTGAAAGCTCGGAGGTTTGAGGCGAACTCTCCGCCTCACAGCCACTGCCGCATCTGCCTCCAGGATGCGTGCTTCCGCTCTCACTGCCGACGGAGGCTAGATGGTCCACAAACATTTACAACGCTCCAGTATTCAACAACTAAAGTAATTGGCACACATCCTCCCGCACTAACTTACTCACAGGATATCACGAGCATCTGTGCTCGAGAGAAGAAACTCCGCGTCCCACAAGCATCTAGTAGTGATGTATTAAGGACACATACAAAACAGTGCAGCGGTGACGAGCCGCGCGGTCATCAGCGCTTCTCATTTGGTCATGTTCAACTGATTCTCTTGGTATCCTCATTTGGCCATGTTCGATATTTAGCAGACAACAGAACTACAACATTTGTGCTTAACAGAAAACTACAAAATGTTTTTTCCCCTTTAAAAACAAGTTTTCGAAAACTGAAACCGAACAACCCCCATCAGCATAACAAGTGCACAGCAGCACTACCAGCAATGTTCAGAGGGAAGAAATAACCAATTCCCCGTCACAAGTATTAGTAGCTGGCAGAGGATATCAATAGTCAAATGCTTGAGGATTACATGCAGTTTTTTTTGCCTTAGTGCTTAAACTGAATTATACACAGCATCCATAATTTACAGTCAGTTTTTTAGTGCGAAAGTAGGCATGAGTTGAGTGTTAATAAAACCGAACACAACGAAGTAACACAAGCATCTGGTGGTGATGTATCAAAAAGACGCACACAACTGACCGTTGTAGTCAGTCACAACAAAACAGGGCAACGGTGACGAGCAGTAGCATAATCAATCTACTCGCCTGAACATATATTTAGATTGAATGATTAGTACTGGTAGCATTTTTGTTCAGACAATAGTGCCAAACACATTACTACTAAATTGTCATGATAATATCCTTTGCCGATTTAAATTCTGCCGGGATTATTCTAGCTATCAGCTCCCTGAGAACAGATGGGCAGCTAGATTTCAGATGCTCATACCCATCACTTGCTGTCATCCTCAAAATTGGACGGAGAAGTAAGGAACTGGAAGCAAGCGTCTTTGAGACGACGGAAACCATGCTGCTCGGCTAATGCCAAACTAGTTGCCACCATGTCGGAATCAATGTGACTGCACAATTTCTCCTCGCATATCAGCTTCAACCTCCCGATATTGTACCTATCAGCCGCCACGAGAAGATGGCTAGCCATCACCACATCAAACTCAGGAGGAACCGAGTCGGTGTATATGAAATGGAGCAATGACTTGAACACATCTGCTTCCATGTCACAGATTTCAATAGGACTAGCAGCAGAACTCTCCTGCATGGCTCCAAAAAGCTCCGCCTTGAAGACAGAAGACCGAGCAGCGAGGACACACCTGTGAGCAGACAATGGCTGCCCGCCGACTTGAAAGGTTACGTCTGCTGCATCCTTTTTCTTGAGCAGGTCACCGAGATGCCGATGCAGATCACTTGGAGGAACACTTGTTTCTTGGGCATGGATGATGGTGATATCGCACCTTAGGGTGAGACAGTCGTCTCTTAGATGCGCCAATGCCTCCAGATCAGCCTTCTTGATGAACTCATGGTAGCCCCAGCTTGTAAATTCCCTTGAGAATGTGCGTATAGCGTTGGGGGTACGGCTATATATGAAGGCACCAGTTCTCCATTCTTGCCAAGTACACTGAGCGTGTATTTCGCGTTCACATCTTCCGCACCGGCAGATTGAAGAGCCAGGTAAAGAGATATGAAGTCGGTGCAATCCTTAGGGTAACCGTTTGGGTAGTATTCTATGGTCCAGTCGTGGCCTCCAACACTGAAAGGGGCATAACCGCAGAAGTCAGGCCCTCGCCATTCTTGAGTAGCGCCTTGGCTCTTGAGTATCTATCTATCTTGAGCACACACGACTTCTCCTCAGATCCAGCTACAATGGCAGCAGAGATCTTGCAATGCTCTGCCATTCTGGTCGGGGTCTGCAGTAAGATCGATTCCTGGAGGGTGCAAAGATTACCTTGCTGCGTCTATCTATGTATATTCCTTCTCGCCGCCGCCCGGTGGTCTCATCGGAAGCACGGCCGCCGTTGCCCGCTGGCGCTAAGGGGATGGGGAGTCAGAGCGCGGGGCGGGGATTGGCGGAGGTGGAGCTCGATGGCGGGAGCTGGTGGCGCCGACGGAGAAGCGGAGAGCGGCAGCGGGAGCGGAGAAGAAGGGGCGAGCGGCGGAGCCGAGAGGGGATTATCGCGTGTTTTCTGCCGGTTGTGAGAAAATCGGACAGCCAAGATCGGCTAGGGCAGGAGATCGGACGGCTGAGACTACAACGCCCTGAGAAAGTGAAAGCCCCGGTCAAATGAAAACACCTCGATCTAGATGTTGCAAGATGAGCACCCTAGAGCATCTCCAATAATGGCTGTAAAATAGGGCATCAAAATGTGTGTGAATTAAAATTGAAGGCACCGGGCGCCTCCCCCTTGAGCTCTCGCGATCGCTGCCGCCTTGGCGGGCGCATCGTCACAGATCGCCGCCTCCTCCAGTCCCCACCCTCTCCTTCCTCCTGCCGTCACATCGGCGCCATGCAGCCCTGCCCCGGTTGTTGGTGACAGTGCCCTCGACCTTCCTCCCGGTGGGTCTCATGTGGCGGAGCTGCACCGGGTGCTCTAAGCGGCGACGGACTGGGTGGCGGCGGGTTCCCTGGCGGCGGGCGGCGGCTGACGGCGGCGTCGTTGGCGGCGGGTAAGCGGCGAGTGGAGTCTCTGGCGGCGGCCGGATCTGGCCCTACGGGACCCATCTGGCCCGGGCGGGCGGATCCGTGGCGAGACTTCCGAGAGGCGGGGAACAGCGCTGAGCGGCGAGGTGTTGGCGGCGCCGCGCCGACCTGCTGCAAAGATGGCCGACGGGCTTAGCGGGCCCGTTCTTGCGGCTGCCGCCGGGGTGGCCTGGTTTGCCCCGCTGCCGTGTCCGGACGGCAACCGCGACTGTGCCGGAGGCGCGGGCCTCTCGCACGACGGCGGAGGAGGTGGTTCCCTCCCGCTCGGCCATGGTGTTGCTGCTCCTGTGGCTGGTTCTTCTCTTCGGTTTTCTTGGCCTCGTGTTGGTGCTCGTAGTGAGACAGCTTGGGTGGCGGCGCAACCGCGATGGCACATGGTGTTGGGCGGTGGTTTAGCTGGTCTGCTCCGGTTGGGCGGTGGGGTTGGTGTGCAGGAGAAATCCTTGCCGGTTCGGCCGGCTCCGATGCGGTGACACCGACGGGTGCCACCATTCCTTCTTTGAGGGTGTCGGTGGTAGCCATCCTCCACTTCCCTCCGGGTACCGGGAGAAACCCTAGGACTCGTCCGGGCGGTAGCGTCATCGGCGTCGCATTCCTTCTTAAAGGTGCCGCTTGGTACACGGCAGATCGGAGCCTCGGGCGGTGGTGGTTTGTCTCCGGAGGGCGCAGCGATGGCGGTTCATCCATGCTTTGTCGAGCTGCCGTTGTTGGCATTTATTTCTTCTTTTCTTTTGGGCTTGATGTGCTGCTCGCCCCAGCAATGCTATGTGTATGGTGTTCGTTGCTTTGGAATACAGAGCAGGGGGAAATCCTTTTTCGGCAAATTGAAGGCACCAAAAAATAGTTGTTGGCACCAGAAAAATGTGTCTCCAACGTCTGCCATAAAATAGGGCACCCAAAAACAGCAATCTTGACCCGTGAAGGCCATGCCTCGCTATCGTTCTTGCGCTTCAACTTCTTGAGATCCCTCTTCCGGTAGTACTCCATCTCGTACTAGACCAACATGTACTTTGGGTGTTCCTTCGCAAACCTCACCATCGCCTCCTCATCACTCTCCTGGATGTTGTCCCGCCCCTCAACAACAATGCAGGTCTCCAGCTTCATCGAGTGGGGACTCTATGGTCACCGCGGACCGACGAGCTCGGCCGCATGCCGGCTCTCGATCTCTGGAAAGTTGCGCCTCTCAGACGGCAAGCCGAGCCTCCATGCCTTGATGGCGTAGGCACGGGCAGCAATGTCTGCCGCCGTGAAGGTGTCGAGCTAGTACCGCCGGGCGTCATGCTGGAACTCGACGCCGAGTCGGCCAGACGAGCACAACCGCATCCCTTGAATCCTGTCTTGCCATGCCCTTCGGCATGGCCATTGCCGAGGGTTAGCCGGGAATTGATGTCACGAGGATGCGGCGGGTCCGATAGTGGAGGGATAGTCGGGGATGGAGGCGACAACTATGCGGTGGTGGCACGGCGGATTTGACGGTGGCGGTGCGGCGGGATGCTGATTTGGTTGGTCCGACGGACGGCGGCAAAGGGGGGTGGGTGGATCCGGTGGTGGTGGGTGTGGCAGAGGTGCGGCGGTCATCGATTTGTAGGGGGCGGTGGTCCGAGGGAGGGGTCGCGGTCGCAGTCACGCGTGGCTGTGGTTGGAGGCTACGAGCGATTTTATTTTGCGACAGCCACCCGCGATGTTGTATATTTGCAACACCGGCTTTTCCCTCTAAACCGGTTTCCCCTATAATCTCTTTAAAACCAGTTTTTCTAAAACTGATTCCAAAATTCTGAACAACCCTTAACAGCATAATGAGTGGGACTCAACAGGATGGTGAAAAGTTGCGGCGCAAAATGAACATGGAAGTTCCTTCGCTCACCCTATCTGGAAAATATTATGGAGACTCGGATACCTGCAAAGGTGAAGATTCCATGCTTTTGCATTCTCACGAATAGCGATATGATGTACTCTGCACTATGTCATGTCTGCGGAAAGGATGCCAAAGATATTCAACATGTACTTCTTATGTGTGAACTGACAAAATCTGTTTGGAAGGAACTTGGGATCGAAAAGGTGGTAAATGATGCCCCTGGGTCCACTGTGTTGGCTTTTGAACTTGCTAGATCAAACCCACCCAAGCAACCTACCTGTACGTGCAAGCTAGATAGCAGGTTAATGGATGAATAGTGCTTTAGCACATGCACGCCTAGCCGTACGTACACGCAAACTTGGCTTGACTAGCGACGACAGGATCGATCGATCTTGATCTCTGGACGGAAAGACTCGTAACTTGGTGAACGGAAAACTGAACGATGTATTTTTGATTGCCACAGGGGCGTGTCGCTCCTGGACTTTTCCCTTTATTGCTTTGATGGTCTACAAGGAGGCAGGAGTACACGCATATATATATATATATATATATATATATGCTGAAGATAGCCTATTAGCTAACTGAATCGGTACTAGCTAATACTAATCCTATTCGGTGTCCAACACTCCTACATGGACATGCACTTGTAGTCTAAACAAGCACGTACATGTATTACCGTCGTGTTTAACACTCACACACTGTACTTGAATTTCTTTTTTTTTAAGATGGAACACCCCGATTCCATTAACCCACTGGCTCAGCAGAAACACCGGCCGTTCTGACAGTTACATCATCGGGCAACTCCTCAGACCACAACTGTTTTGGAGATTGTCCATGGGCACCCATAGCAGCAAGTACATGGGCCAAAAAATTACAGCCCCTTGGGGCAAAAGAAAAGCTAACAGAGTTAAACTGCAGAAGAGCATAAAGGCGCAGGTCTCTGAAGATAACTCCTTCAGGTGCTAGATCAAAGTCAGTTCCCTGCATTGCATGCACCAGCGTTTGGCAGTCTGTTTCAACAATTATGTTTGTCATCCCCCAGTCAGCAGCAGCTTGCATGGCCTCTGAGCACGCCATAGCTTTCGCCTGAACCGCCATGGCCACATGCCGGAGACAGCCCGCACCTGAGCCTCTCACATCCCCCTGGTTGTCGCGTACAACGAATCCCCAGCCTCCGGTGCCAGAATCTGCGTGGAAAGAACCATCAATATTGATCTTTAGCTTGTCACCCACTGGCCTTCTCCAGACTTGCTCAACACTGGCCTTCCCTGACCCTCCTTTGTGTACACACATGTTCAGATAGTCAGAAGCGCACACACGTATTCTGGATAGAAGACCATCAATCGGCTCCCCCTTCTCCTTTGCATTTATCTTGTTCCACCTCGTCCACCAACACCATAGCATGCAAACCACCAGGGTCTTTTTTTCCTCATCCAGTTCCAGTAGCAATTTAACCACTTCTCTTGCATCAGTACATGCACACATACGCTGCCGTACCTCTTCCATATGGAGTGCTCGCCATACCTGCCTCACCTCTTTGCACTTTAAGAACAGATGTGCCCCGTCCTCATCAAGCCTTCTGCAGCAAACACACCGAGTATCACACTCGATGCCTCTTCTCTTCAGACCCATCAGCAAGAGCAGACTATTGTGCGCAAGTCTCCAGATAAACTGCTGCATTTTTGGTTGGCATGTGATCTTCCATATTTTCCTCCATTCGCTATCGTAGTCGACGGGGTGGGAGGTGGACGCCTGACCTGCATCACGCCTCCTAATATACAGCCTGTAAGCAGACTTCACCGTGAAGGTATCTTTACTGTCGAAAAACCATGCATAGAAGTCATCAAAATCATCTCTTATGGGTGTAGATAGGATCACCTGTACATCTTCATTAACAAAGATGTTTCGCACCAGTTGTTCGTCCCAGGAGCCCGTATCCGGGTCGATCAGTTCATGAACTCTAGTCAGCAAGCATCTACCCCGCATCGTCTTCGGCAGCCGAGGGCCCTCTCTATTCAGCCAGGGATCAGACCAAATCTTAACACCATCCCCTATTCTGCAAATGAGGCCCTCTTTCAGCAACTCGACTCCTTTGAGAATACTTCACCAAGTGTATGAGATTCCCGGATTAGCTTGTGCCTCCAGGATCGAGGAGTTTGGGAAGTACTTGGCTTTCAAAACCCGTGCACACAGGGACTCTGGTTCTGTGAGGATCCTCCACGCCTGCTTTGCAAGCATGGCCAAATTAAACCCATGCAAATCTCTAAACCCGAGACCTCCATCTTTCTTAGCTTTTGTCATAATTTCCCAACTTAGCCAGTGCATAGTCCTAGTCTTCTCTTGCTTTTGCCCACCAAAAGCGACAAACCATCTCTCCCATTTGCTCACACAAAGTTTTTGTAATATCAAAACATGACATCGCAAAGGTGGGAATTGCTTGGGCACAAGCTTTTATGAGCACATCTTTCGCTGCCTTCGACATTAGCCTTTCCAACCAGCCTTGGATGAGTTTCCACATCCGGTCCTTCAGATATTCAAACATTTTGGTTTTGTTCTTACCCACATACACCGGCAGCCCCAAGTACCTCTCTGATCTAGTCATATTTCCAATTCGCAGCTCTGCCAACACTTGATGTTTCTGCGCCGCACTTGTGTTCTTGCTGAACATAACAGAAGACTTGTCGTAATTCACAATCTGTCCAGAGCACACCTCATACAGATTTAGCACATTCTGCAGATGTCCGCACTCTCATGAAGCTTTCATGAGTACCAAACTGTCATCTGCAAACAGTAGATGGTTTAAACTCGGGGCCCCATTGCAAATCGTATTCCATTCAGACTTCCTTCCCTTACCGCTTTATTAAGCAATGAAGAAAAACCTTCAGCAACAATCAAAAAGAGATACGGTGATAGAGGATCTCCTTGGCGAAGACCTCTTTGGGGCACCACCACATCCGTGTATTCTCCATTCACCTTGAATCTATATGACACGGTGGAGATACATAGCATTACAAGCTTAATCCACCTCTCCTCAAACCCGAGCTTGTACATCATCTTCTCCAAGAAACCCCACTCCACCCTATCATAAGCCTTGCTCATATCTAATTTCACCGCAGCATAGCCCTCCTTCCCCGTTCTATTGTTCTGCATGTAGTAGGTACATTCATAAGAAAGCAAGATATTATCCGTGATCAACCTGTTGGAAATATGCCCTAGAGGCAATAATAAAAGCATTATTATTATATTTCCTTGTTCATGATAATTGTCTTTTATTCATGCTATAACGGTATTATCCGGAAATCGTAATACACGTGTGAATACATAGACTACAATACGTCCCTAGTAAGCCTCTAGTTGACTAGCTCGTTGGTCAATAGATAGTCATGGTTTCACGACTATGGACATTGGATGTCGTTGACAACGGGATCACATCATTAGGAGAATGATGTGATGGACAAGACCCAATCCTAAGCATAGCACAAGATCGTGTATTTCGTTTTGCTAGAGCTTTCTCAATGTCAAGTATCTATTCCTTAGACCATGAGATCGTGTAACTCCCGGATATCGTAGGAGTGCTTTGGGTGTACCAAACGTCACAACGTAACTGGGTGACTATAAAGGTGCACTACAGGTACCTCCGAAAGTGTCTGTTGGGTTGACACGGATCGAGACGAGGATTTGTCACTCCGTATGTGACGGAGAGGTATCACTGGGCCCACTCGGTAGTGCATCATCATAATGAGCTCAAAGTGACCAAGTGTCCGTCACGGGATCATGCATTACGGATGCGAGTAAAGTGACTTGCCGATGCTTGAGACTGAACGAGGTATTGGGATACCGACGATCGAGTCTCGGGCAAGTAACATACCGTCTGACAAAGGGAATAGTATACGGGGTTGCTTGAACCCTTGACATCATGGTTCATACGATGACATCATCGAGGAGCATGTGGGAGCCAACATGGGTATCCAGATCCCGCTGTTGGTTATTGACCGAGAGCGTCTCGGTCATGTCTCAGATGTCTCCCGAACCCGTAGGGTCTACACACTTAAGGTTCGGTGACGCTAGGGTTATTAGGAAGACTAGTATGTGATTACTGAATGTTGTTCGGAGTCCCGGATGAGATCCCGGACGTCACGAGGAGTTCCGGAATGGTCCGAAGGTAAATATTTATATATGGAAAGTTGTTAAACGGACACCGGAAAGTTTCGGGGGCATACCGGTATTGTACCGGGGCCACCGGAAGGGTTCCGGAGGTCCAACGGGAGGGGCCACCCCTCCGGGGCACTTGGAGTGCGTGGGAGAGGAGCCAGCCCATAGTGGGCTGGGCGCGCCCCACCTAGGCCCATGCTTGACTAGGGTTTTGGGAGGGGAAACCCTAAAGGGGGCGCCCCCCTAGCTTGGGGGGCAAGCCACCCCTTTTTCCCATCTCCCTTGGCCGCCGCCCCCTCTAGGGTTTCCCTCTAGAGGGCCCCCCTTGCCCTTTCCCCTATATATAGAGGGGTGAGGGGAGGGCTGCAAGACACAATCCAAGGCGCAGCCCCTCCCCTCCCCAACACCTCTCCTCCTCCGTTGTGTGCTCGGCGAAGCCCTGTCGGAGTACTGCTTCTCCACCATCATCACGTCGTCGTGCTGCCGGTGGAGCCATCTTCCTCAACCTCTCCTTCCTCCTTGCTGGATCAAGACGGAGGAGACGTCACCCGTCTGCACGTGTGTTGAACGCGGAGGTGCTGTCCGTTCCGCACTTGGTCATCGGTGGTCCGAGTACGACTCCATCATCACCATCCCTCGAAGCTTCCGCACGCGATCTACAAGTGGTATGTAGATGCAAACTCACTCCCTTGACTCGTTGCTTAGATGAACTCATAGATAGATCTTGGTGAAACCGTAGGAAAATTTTAATTTTCTGCAACGTTCCCCAACAGTGGCATCATGAGCCAGGTTTATGCGTAGTTCTCTTTGCACGAGTAGAACACAATTTTGTTGTGGGCGTAGATCTTGTCAAACTTGCTTGCCGTTACTAGTCGTATCTTACTTCAGCGGTATTGTGGGATGAAGCGGCCCGGACCAACCTTACACGTACGCTTACGTGAGACCGGTTCCACCGACTAACATGCACTAGTTGCATAAGGTGGCTGGCGGGTGTCTGTCTCTCCCACTTTAGTTGAAGTGGATTCGATGAAAAGGGTCCTTATGAAGGGTAAATAGAAGTTGACAAAATCACGTTGTGGTTATTCGTAGGTAAGAAAACGTTCTTGCTAGAACCCAATTGCAGCCACGTAAAAGATGCAACAACAATTAGAGGACGTCTAACTTGTTTTTGCAGCAATTGTCATGTGATGTGATATGGCCAAGTTGTGATGAATGATGAATGACATATTGTGATGTATGAGATCATGTTCTTGTAATAGGAATCACGACTTGCATGTCGATGAGTATGACAACGGCAGGAGCCATAGGAGTTGTCTTTAATTTTGTATGACCTGCGTGTCATTGAAGAACACCATGTAAATTACTTTACTTTATTGCTAAACGTTAGCCATAGAAGTAGAAGTAGTCGTTAGGCGTGACAACTTCATGAAGACACAATGATGGAGATCATGATGATAGAGATCATGGTGTCATGCGGTGACAAGATGATCATGGAGCCCGAAGATGGAGATCAATGGAGTTTTATGATATTGGCCATATCATGTCACTATTATATAATTGCATGTGATGTTTATTATATTTATGCATCTTGTTTACTTAGAACGACGGTAGTAAATAAGATGATCCCTTACAACAATTTCAAGAAGTGTTCTCCCCTAAGCGTGCACCGTTGCTAAAGTTCGTAAACTTCTAAGCACCACGTGATGATCGGGTGTGATGGATTCTTACGTTCACATACAACGGGTGTAAGACAGATTTACACATGCAAAAACACTTAGGGTTAACTTGACGAGCCTAGCATGTACAGACATGGCCCCGGAACACGGAGATCGAAAGGTCGAACACAAGTCGTATGGAAGATACGATCAACATGAGAATGTTCACCGACGATGACTAGTCCGTGTCACGTGATGATCGGACACGGCCTAGTCGACTCGGATCGTGTAACACTTAGATGACTGGAGGGATGTCTAATCTGAGTGAGAGTTCATTTTTAATTTGATTAGATGAACTTAATTATCATGAACTTAGTCTAAAACTTTTGCATAATATGTCTTGTAGATCAAATGGCCAACGCTCATGTCACCATGAACTTCAACGCGTTCCTAGAGAAACCCAAGCTGAAAGATGATGGCAGCAACTATACGGACTGGGTCCTAACACGAGATCATCCTCATAGCTGCCAAGAAACAATATGTCCTAGAAGCACCGCTAGGTGAAGCACCCATCCCGGAGAACCCAGACGTTATGAACGCTTGGCAGTCTCGTGCTGATGATTACTCCCTCGTTCAGTGCGGCATGCTTTACAGCTTAGAACCGGGGCTCCAAAAGCGTTTTAAGCAACACGGAGCATATGAGATGTTCGAGGAGCTGAAACTAGTTTTCCAAGATCATGCCCGGGTCGAGAGATACGAAGTCTCCGACAAGTTCTATAGCTGTAAGATGGAGGAAAACAGTTACATCGGTGAGCACATACTCAAAATGTCCAGGTTGCATCACCGCCTGTCCCAAATGGACATAAACCTCCCGGACGAGGCGGTCATCGACAGAATCCTTGATCGCTCCCACCAAGCTACAAGAGCTTTGTGATGAACTACAATATGCAGGGGATGGTGAAGACCATTCCGAAGTATTCTCAATCTTTGAAGTCGTGAGAGGTTGAAATCAAGAAAGAACATCAAGTGCTGATGGTCAATAAGACCACTAAGTTCAAGAAGGGCAAGGGCAAGAAGAACTTCAAGAAGGACGGCAAGGAGGTTGCCGCGCCCGGTAAGCAAGTTGCCGGGAAGAAGTCAAAGAATGGACCCAAGCCTGAGACTGAGTGCTTTTATTGCAAGGGGAAGGGTCACTGGAAGCGGAACTGCCCCAAAACACCAAAGGTATATTTGATATACATGTAATTGATGTGTACCTTACCAGTACTCGTAGTAACTCCTGGGTATTTGATACCGGTGCCGTTGCTCATATTTGTAGCTCACAACAGGAGCTGCGGAATAAGCGGAGGCCCAGCGAAGGACGAGGTGACGATGCGCGTCGGGAATGGTTCCAGAGTCGATGTGATCGCCGTCGGCACACTACCTCTACATTTACCTATGGGGTTAGTTTTGAACCTTAATAATTGTTATTTGGTGCCAAGTTTGAGCATGAACATTGTATCTGGATCTCGTTTAATACGAGATGGCTACTCATTTAAATCCGAGAATAATGGTTGTTCTATTTATATGAGAGATATGTTTTATGGTCATGCTCCGATGGTCAATGGTTTATTCTTAATGAATCTCGAGCGTAATGTTACACATATTCATAGCATGAATACCAAAAGATGTAAAGTTGATAACGATAGTCCCACATACTTGTGGCACTGCCGCCTATGATCACATTGGTGTCAAGCGCATGAAGAAACTCCATGCTGATGGACTTTTAGAGTCTCTCGATTATGAATCATTACGACACATGCGAACCATGCCTCACGGGCAAGATGACCAAGACTCCGTTCTCCGGAACAATGGAGCGAGCAACCAACTTATTGGAAATCATACATACCGATGTATGCGGTCCAATGAGTGTTGAGGCTCATGGAGGATATCGTTATGTTCTCACTCTCACCGACGACTTGAGTAGATATGGGTATGTCTACTTGATGAAACACAAGTCTGAGACCTTTGAAAAGTTCAAGGAATTTCAGAATGAGGTAGAGAATCAACGTGACCGAAGATAAAATTCTTCTGATCAGATCGTGGAGGAGAATATTTAAGTCACGAATTTGGTACACACTTAAGGAAATGTGGAATCGTTTCACAACTCACGCCGCCTGGAACACCTCAGCGTAACGGTGTGTCCGAACGTCGCAATCGCACTCTATTGGATATGGTGCGATCTATGATGTCTCTTACCGATTTACCGCTATCATTTTGGGGATACGCTCTAGAGACAGCTACATTCACTTTAAATAGGGCACCGTCTAAATCCGTTGAGGCGACACCGTATGAATTATGGTTTGGGAAGAAACCTAAGCTGTCGTTTCTAAAAGTTTGGGGATGCGATGCTTATGTCAAGAAACTTCAACCTGAAAAGCTCGAACCCAAGTCGGAAAAATGCGTCTTCATAGGATACCCTAAGGAAACCATTGGGTATACCTTCTACTTAAGATCCGAGGGCAAGATCTTTGTTGCCAAGAACGAATCCTTTTACGGAAAAGAGTTTCTCTCGAAAGAAGTAAGTGGGAGGAAAGTAGAACTCGATGAAGTACTACCTCTTGAGCGGGATAGTAGTGCAGCTCAGGAAAATGCTCTGTGATGCCTACACCAACTGAAGAGGAAATTAATGATGATGATCAAGGTACTTCGGATCAAGTTGCTCTTGAACCCGTGGGTCCACTAGGACACGTTCCGCACCAGAATGGTACGGCAACCCCTGTCACGGAAATCATGTTGTTAGACAATGGTGAACTGTCGGGGAACGTAGTAATTTCAAAAATTTCCCTACGCACACGCAAGATCATGGTGATGGCATAGCAACGAGAGGAGAGTGTATGTCCATGTACCCTCGTGAGACCGTAGCGTAAGCGTTATAACAACGCGGTTGATGTAGTCGTCGTCTTCACGATCCGACCGATCCAAGTACCGAGCATACGGCACCTCCGAGTTCGCACACGCTCAGCTCGATGACGATCCCGGGCTCCGATCCAGCAAAGCGTCGGGGATGAGTTCCGTCGGCCTGACGGCGTGGTGGCGATGATGATGCTCCACCGGCGCAGGGCTTCGCCTAAGCTCATGACGATATGACTCTATCGGCGCAGGCTTTGCCTAAGCTCCATGACGATATGACCGAAGTGGAATATGGTGGAGGGGGCACCGCACGGCTAAGGAACGATCCGTAGATCAACTTGTGTGTCATGGGGTGCCCCCTGCCCCGTATATAAAGGAGCAAGGGGAGGCGGCCGGCCTAGGAGGAGGCGCCAAGGGGAGTCCTACTCCCACCGAGTAGGACTCCTCCTTTCCTTGTTGGAGGGAAAGAGGGGAGAGGAGGAAAGAAAGGGGCCGCACCCTTGTCCAATTCGGACCAGAGGGGGCTGCGCGCCTCCTTCCTTCGGCCTTTCTCCTCTATTCCCGTATGGCCCATTAAGGCCCATATACTCCACGGCGAATTCCCGTAACTCTCCGGTACTCCGAAAAATACCCGAATCACTCAGAACCTTTTCGAACTCCGAATATAGTCGTCCAATATATCGATCTTTACGTCTCGACCATTTCGAGACTCCTCGTCATGTCCCCGATCTCATCCGGGACTCCGAACTCCTTCGGTACATCAAAACTCATAAACTCATAATAAAACTGTCGCCGTAACCTTAAGCGTGCGGACCCTACGGGTTCGAGAACTATGTAGACATGACCTAGAACTATTCTTGATCAATAACCAATAGCGGAACCTGGATGCCCATATTGGCTCCTACATATTCTACGAAGATCTTTATCGGTCAAACCGCATAACAACATACGTTGTTTCCTTTGTCATCGGTATGTTACTTGCCCGAGATTTGATCGTCGGTATCCAATACCTAGTTCAATCTCGTTTCTGGCAAGTCTCTTTACTCGTTACGTAATGCATCATTCCGTAACTAACTCATTAGCTACATTGCTTGCAAGGCTTATAGTGATGTGCATTACCGAGAGGGCGGAGATACCTCTTCCGACAATCGGAGTGACAAAACCTAATCTCGAAATCGCCAACCCAACATGTACCTTTGGAGACACCTGTAGTACTCCTTTATAATCACCCAGTTACGTTGTGACGTTTGGTAACACCCAAAGTGTTCCTCCGGTAAACGGGAGTTGCATAATCTCATAGTTACAGGAACATGTATAAGTCATGAAGAAAGCAATAGTAATATACTAAATGATCAAGTGTTAGGCTAACGGAATGGGTCATGTCAATCACATCATTCTCCTAATGATGTGATCCCATTAATCAAATGACAACTCATGTCTATGGTTAGGAAACATAACCATCTTTGATTAATGAGCTAGTCAAGTAGAGGCATACTAGTGACTATATGTTTGTCTATGTATTCACACATGTATTATGTTTCCGGTTAATACAATTTTAGCATGAATAATAAACATTTATCATGAAATAAGGAAATAAATAATAACTTTATTATTGCCTCTAGAGCATATTTCCTTCAGAACCTTCGAACTATGAAGAAGCGATGGCGGGCCCGGATTCCAACAAATGGCTCGAAGCCATGAAATCCGAGATAGGATCCATGTATGAAAACAAAGTATGGACTTTGACAGACTTGCCCGATGATCGGTGAGCGATAGAAAATAAATGGATCTTTAAGAAGAAGACGGACGGATGGTAATGTCACCATCTATAAAGCTCGACTTGTCGCTAAGGGTTATCGGCAAGTTCAAGGGATTGACTACGATGAGACTTTCTCTCCGTGGCGAAGCTTAAGTCCGTCTGAATCATGTTAGCAATTGTCGCATACTATGATTATGAGATATGGCAGATGGACGTCAAAACAGCGTTCCTTAACGGTTATCTTAAGGAAGAGCTGTATATGATGCAGCCGGAAGGTTTTGTCGATCCTAAGAATGCTAACAAAGTGTGCAAGCTCCAGCGATCCATTTATGGGCTGGTGCAAGCATCTCGGAGTTGGAACATTCGCTTTAATGAGATGATCAAAGCGTTTGGGTTTATGCAGACTTATGGAGAAGCCTGCATTTACAAGAAAGTGAGTGGGAGCTCTGTAGCATTTCTCATATTATATGTAGATGACATACTTTTGATGGGAAATGATATAGAACTCTTGGACAGCATCAAGGCCTACTTAAATAAAAGTTTTTCAATGAAGGACCTTGGAGAAGCTGCTTATATATTAGGCATCAAAATCTATAGAGATAGATCGAGACGCCTCATAGGTCTTTCACAAATCACATACCTTGATAAGATTTTGAAGAAGTTCAAAATGGATCAGTCCAAGAAAGGGTTCTTGCCTGTATTGCAAGGTGTGAGATTGAGCTCGGCTCAATGCCCGACCACGGCAAAAGATAAAGAAGAGATGAGTGTCATCCCCTATGCTTCAGCCATAGGATCTATTATGTATGCCATGCTGTGTACCAGACCTGATGTAAACCTTGCCGTAAGTTTGGTAGGAAGGTACCAAAGTAATCCCGGCAAGGAACACTGGACAGCGATCAAGAATATCCTGAAGTACCTGAAAAGGACAAAGGACATGTTTCTCGTTTATGGAGGTGACGAAGAGCTCGTCAGAAGGGTTACGTCGACGCTAGCTTCGACACGGTCTGAATGACTCTAAGTCACAAACCGGATACGTGTATATGTTGAATGGTGGAGCGATGAGCTGGTGCAGCTGCAAGCAAAGCGTCGTGGCGGGATCTACATGTGAAGCGGAGTACATGGCAGCCTCGGAGGCAGCGCATGAAGCAATTTGGGTGAAGGAGTTCATCACCGACGTAGGAGTCATACCCAATGCGTCGGGGCCGATCAAACTCTTCTGTGACAACACTGGAGCTATTGCACTTGCCAAGGAGCCCAGGTTTCACAAGAAGACCAGGCACATCAAGCGTCGCTTCAACTCCATCCGTGAAAATGTTCAAGATGGAGACATAGAAATTTGCAAAGTGCATACGGATCTGAATGTCGCAGATCCGTTGACTAAACCTCTTTCGCGGGCAAAACATGATCAACACCAGAACTCTATGGGTGTTCGATTCATCACAATGTAACTAGATTATGGAATCTAGTGCAAGTGGGAGACTGTTGGAAATATGCCCTAGAGGCAATAATAAAAGCATTATTATTATATTTCCTTGTTCATGATAATTGTCTTTTATTCATGCTATAACTGTATTATCCGGAAATCGTAATACACGTGTGAATACATAGACTACAATACGTCCCTAGTAAGCCTCTAGTTGACTAGCTCGTTGGTCAATAGATAGTCATGGTTTCCGACTATGGACATTGGATGTCGTGGACACCGGGATCACATCATTAGGAGAATGATGTGATGGACAAGACCCAATCCTAAGCATAGCACAAGATCGTGTAGTTCGTTTTGCTAGAGCTTTCTCAATGTCAAGTATCTATTCCTTAGACCATGAGATCGTGTAACTCCCGGATATCGTAGGAGTGCTTTGGGTGTACCAAATGTCACAACGTGAATCGGGTGACTATAAAGGTGCACTAAGGTACCTCCGAAAGTGTCATTGGGTTGACACGGATCGAGACAGATTTGTCACTCCGTATGACGGAGAGGTATCACCGCCCACTTTCGGTAGTGCATCATCATAATGAGCTCAAAGTGACCAAGTGTCTGGTCACGAGATCATGCATTACGGTGATTTAGTAAAGTGACTTGCCGATAACGAGACTGAGCGAGGTATTGGGATACCGACGATCGAGTCTCGGGCAAGTAACATACCGTCGACAAAGGGAATAGTATACGGGTTGCTTGAACCCTCGACATCATGGTTCATCCGATGACATTATCGAGGAGCATGTGGGAGCCAACATGGGTATCCAGATCCCGCTGTTGGTTATTGACCGGAGAGCGTCTCGGTCATGTCTGCATGTCTCCCGAACCCGTAGGGTCTACACACTTAAGGTTCGGTGACGCTAGGGTTATTAGGAAGACTAGTATGTGATTACCGAATGTTGTTCGAGTCCGGATGAGATCCCGGACGTCACGAGGAGTTCCGGAATGGTCCGGAGGTAAAGATTTATATATGGAAAGTTGTTAAGCGGACACCGGAAAGTTTGGGGCATACTGGTATTGTCTGGGGCCACGGAAGGGTTCCAGAGGTCCACGGGAGGGCCACCTCTCCGGGGGCCACCAGGTGCGTGGGAGGGAGCCAGCCCATAGTGGGCTGGGCGCGCCTCCCCACCTAGGCCCATGCGGCTAGGGTTTTGGGAGGGGAAACCCTAAAGGGGGCGCCCCCTAGCTTGGGGGGCAAGCCACCCCTTTTTCCCATCTCCCTTGGCCGCCGCCCCCTCTAGGGTTTCCCTCTAGAGGGCCGGCCCCCCTTGCCCTTTCCTCTATATATAGAGGGGTGAGGGGAGGGCTGCAAGACACAATCCAAGGCGCAGCCCCTCCCCTCCCCAACACCTCTCCTCCTTCGTTGTGTGCTCGGCGAAGCCCTGTCGGAGTACTGCTTCTCCACCATCATCACGCCGTCATGCTGCCGGTGGAGCCATCTTCCTCAACCTCTCCTTCCTCCTTGCTGGATCAAGACGGAGGAGACGTTGCCCGTACCGTACGTGTGTTGAACGCGGAGGTGTTGTCCGTTCAGCACTTGGTCATCGGTGATCCGAGTACGACTCCATCATCACCATCCCCTCGAAAGCTTCCGCACGCGATCTACAAGTGGTATGTAGATGCAAACTCACTCCCTTGACTCGTTGCTTAGATGAACTCATAGATAGATCTTGGTGAAACCGTAGGAAAATTTTAATTTTCTGCAACGTTCCCCAACACAACCGACCCGGAACAAAAGCGGTCTGGTTTGGTGAGATAATGTCAGGGAGAATTTGTTTCAGCCGGTTAGCGAGTACCTTCGAAATGAGTTTATACACCACGTTGCATAGACTAATTGGCCTCAAGTCCTTCATGCTCTCCGGGTTTTGCACCTTTGGTATGAGGACAACACAAGTATCATTCCAACCTTCAGGCATAGGACCACCATTAAGCACATTCAGAACTTACGCTATCACATTCTCTCCCACAATATCCCAACATTTTTTATAGAAGATAGACGGCATACCATCCGGACCCGGGGCTTTTAGGTCTCCAATACTCTGCAAGGCATCCACAACCTCCTTTTCCGTGAACGCCTCAGCGAGTAAGGCATTCATTTCTTGAGGTCACCCGAGGTCAACTTGACCCAAGAGCTCCTCCGTCCTTGTACCTGCATGGGAGGTGAACAGATTTAAAAAGTAGTTAGTCACCACATCTTTCATGGCCTCCTCTTCCTCCACCATCGTACCATCCTCCTTCTTCAACCTCTTAATCTTATTTCTTCGCTTTCTCTCCGAGGCTGCTGCATGGAAGAATTTTGTGTTCCTGTCCCCGCATTTCAGCCAATGTATGTGTGCCCTCTGCCTCCAATAAGTTTCTCTTTGCTCCTCCAACCGGCTCAGCTTGAATCTCAGCGCCTCCTCTCTGCTCACTTGCTCTGGCCCAATACTTTCTCGCCTACACCTCTCCAACTCCTCTTTTGTACTGCAAATTCTCTTTTCTAGGTCCCCAAGGATATTCCTACTCCAGTCCACAAGATCTCTCATCACTCCTCTTGTCACCTCTGCCACCTTCTTGTCCCTGCTCGCCATCTCTCCCTCCCACTTGTTTCGGACCAGTTCACGGCACATCTCCTCGTCAAGCCATCTCGCTTCGAATCTAGGCTCCAAGCTCCTCGCCGGCCCCCTTCTCAGCCTAGCTGCCCCCGGAAGCTCAATAATTATTGGACGATGATCGAGTGCCGAGGATCTCCATTGATGATTCGAATGCTTTGGAAATCTGTTGCACCAAGTCTGCATGGCCACCGCTCTGTCCAATCTTTCCTTTATGTACCAGGAAGCATCATGACTATGGTTCCTCCATGTGAAGGTGTCCCCCACAAAGCCGAGATCACGCAGTTCACACACTTCTAGAGCAGCCTTAAAGCGGTCCATGCAAGCTTGAGCACGTGGTGCTCCTCCATCCTTCTCCCACGAATATAGGATTTCATTGAAATCTCCAGCACAAAGCCAAGGCTTGTTACTCTGGTTTTTCAGGTTTCTCAACAACTTCCACGTCTTGTCTTTTCATCATGCTTAGGTTTTCCATATATCCCCGTGAACCGCCAAACAAAGCCATCAGATTCAGTAATTTCAGATCGATATGGTACCGAGACAAACCCAATCAACTTGAGATTAACGCCATTCTTCAAAACAAAGCAAGTCCGCCGCTCTGCCCCTCACAGTCTTTTACTATCATATTGGTCATGCCCATCTTCCACCTCATCCATTCCAATCTGCCATGCACCATTCTTGTTTCCGACAAAAAAAGTACGTCGGGGTCCTCCTCCTTCTGAAGCTCCAGAAGGCTGTGAATTGCCGGGCCGTTCCCCAACCCCCGGCAATTCCATGAGATTAACTTCATTGGTTCTCGCAGGGCTGTCTCGGCAGCCCCGCGTTCTCACAGTTTTTTGTGTCTCCTCTTCCGTCCTTTTCACTCCCCTCCCCCTTTATCTTCTTCAGCCCCCCCCTCCCCATCAATGTCCATGTCCTCTCCCTTCCTCTTCTCACCAATGACCACTGATGCTGCTGCACCAGTACTCTCTCTTGGCATACGCCTAAACTTGCCGTTCCTTCCCTTCGTGCTCTCTTGTTTAAAGTTAACTACCTTCTCCTTTCCGATCAGCTCTCCCTTCTGATCCCCCTTTCCATCCCTCTTTATGTCTTTTACTCCCATCCCGGTCGTTGCAAACGGGTCCCCATGCTCGGCTGGGCCTACCGTATTTGTATCCCCACCCACTGATCCTTCCTTCCCCTCCAAAGCGCCAAACGACAGACTTTTTTTGCTCTTTTCCCCGACTGTCTCCTTGCACTGCTGACCCACTGGCAGCGTGATCTTTAGAGGGCTAGTAACTTCGGTATCGATCGTGCTTTTCTTCCCGTTATCTCCCCCACTTCCACTCGATTTCTTCCATGAATCCACATCACTCCTTGATCTCCCCTCACTATCTAGCCACCCATACCTCCTGCCTGAGTTGCCCCCACTATTTTCCCTCCAGGTCGTTCTTCCTACATCACTTGCATGAGCTCTTTCCGGCACGTACTTCATCCATCTTCCAAACTCAGCTTTCTGACCCTTTTTCAACTTGATGCTGCAATCCCTATCCACATGACCGAGCCTCCCACAAGTATAGCAGAAATCGGGCAAATATTCATACTCAAAGTGGCACCAAATCCTCCCTTCATTTTTCTTTTTCAGCTTCTCCTCCTCGGTCATGCTTACCTCCATGTCACTTCCCGCCTCCCCCTCCTCCGGTTCCACATCCAGGTACAAACCCCTCATGAGCGGTTCTGCGACTTTAATCTTCACTTTCACCCTTAAGCACTTCCCCAGTGCCGTTCCATCCTCGCCTCCGTCAACCTCCACCACTTTACCTATCTCTTCTGCCAATTCTTCCCCTACCTCCTTGCACATCATTCCCAGCGGAACATTGTAGATTCTCACCCAGATTGGCACAGTATCAAAAGTATACTCCTCCAGGGTTTTTCGAGGATCGAAGTCTTCCATCACCAGCAGCTCCTTGCCAAAGGTCCATGGGCCATTTTCCAATGCCTTTCTCTTCCCTGCCTCATGATGAAAGAGTAACAAGAACCGATTGTCTCCCATCTCCTTCACTTCCAGACTCTTCAGCGGGCACCATATCTTACCTAGCGCCAGCTCCATTCCCCCTGTATGGCCCGGCTTGTCAGAGAACAATTTCCCCATCGCTTTGGCCACGCTCCCCTTTTGCTCTCTTCTCCAGCCAATTTTCACTCCCCTCTTCTCAGCCTCTGAGAGATTCATGCGCTTCAACTTGTCCTCAACGCTGTCCATGGCCCCTGACGTACTTGAATTTCTACTATGACCCCAAATCACAGGAGCAGTACCTGGGCACTGTAGCATTTCAGTATGTTGTCGCTGCAGCCTGTTGATACATACGGTGGGAGAGGAGGCAGAAAAGGAATGGCGAGCGTTGCAGAACCCTTCCAAATCAGTGGTGGCGACCAAGTGTTGGTGACAAGCCATGTAAGATCTACTGGAACAAACCAACACCTCCAAGGCGTAGTGGTTAGAGGAAACCACCCCATGGTATTCTTTTACTGAATGTTTATGCTGGCTACTCTTATGAGGTCCGGTGAGGATGCAGGTGATTTTGTTGCTGCTTCTAATTGCCTCCTGAATCCTTGACGCCAATACAGCTGAAGATATCGCAGTCCGTTAGGGCCTGACTCTTGCAAGAAATCTGAACATTCATTCTATAATCGTGCAATCAGACTGCCTTGTAGTGGTTCAGGAGATGATAATCTGCACCTATCCTCTATGAATGCAAGGAGCTGATTCGGGGCTCTGGGAAGGTCAAGGAATGTCAAGATTGAGCATTGTGCTCAGGAAGCAAATTTCGTAGAGCATGAGCTAAGTTATTGTGGCTGGAGGATGCCCCAGATTCAAATTTGCAACTTCTTGTGGATGATATATCTTGTGTTTAGGTAATAAAGTTAACCATAATGGTCTTCACAGGAAAAAATACACAGCTGCATGCATTACAGCTAGTATTTAGAGGGAAATGACAACAAATGCTGGTCAGAACAATAGCTAAGAGAAAATATAATGGTCAATGCTTGAGGATTACATGTAGTTTTCCTTTTTCTTTTTTGGCTTAGTGCTTTGATGCAAAATTGGATGGTCTAGATAAAAGGTGTGGATGCATGGTAGTAGAATTACAACTTTCCCAAGGTCCCAAAGTCTACATACACGGCATCCATACTTTATATTCAGTTCTTCAGTGCAGAAATACAGATGCGTGGTAATAACCGGATAGAACGAAGCAACATAAGCATGTACAGTAGTGATGTATTAAGGACACATGCAAACTACCATTCTAGTCATCGGTCACTACAAAACAGGGCAGCTATGACCAGCGGCGCCGTCACTAGCATTTGGTCATCGACTCAATAATTAAACAAATACATAATGGATAAGAAAGGTGTGTATATGTGCAGTCTAAATAATACTACTTTCTTTTATCTCGCAAGGAAAGAAATTAACAGTTCTAGCTACTCACGTGAGTAGATTGAATATGATTGACAAGCACTCCCTCTGTAAACTTTTATAAGAGCGTTTAGATCACTAAATAGTGATCTAAACGCTCTTATAATTAGTGATCTAAACGCTCTTATAAAAGTTTACATAGGGAGTAGCATTTTTGTTAAGAAACATAAATATGCAGCCATACATGGAGAAGTAGCATAACCATTAGTAGTACTATAGATTTGGATGCCATATTAATAAAAGTACGAAACGCATTGCTACTAAATTTCCATGACCATATCCTTTGCCACATCCCATTCAGCCGGCAGGATTCTAGCTATGAGCTCCTTGAGAACAGATGGGCAGCTGGACTTCAGGTGCTCATAACCATCACTCGCCATCATAGCCTTGAAATTGGAAGGGGAAGCAAGGAACTGCAAGCAAGCCTCTTTCAGTCGATGGAAACCATGCTGCTCTGCTAAAGCCAAACTGGTGGCCACCATGTTGGAATCGATGTGAGTGCACAGTTTCTCCTCGCATATCAGCTTCAGCCTGCCGAGGTTGTACCTGTCAGCTGCCACCAGTAGATGTCCGGTCAGAACCACATCAGTTTCGCCTTTGTTGCTGGCCATCTCAAGCACAGGAACTGAGTCGGTGTATACAAAGTGGAGCAAGGACTCGAACACATCTGACTCCATGTCATGAATTTCTATAGGACTAGCTGCAGAACTCTCCTTCATGGCGCCAAGGAGCTCGGCCTTGAAGACGGATGAGCGAGCAGCGAGGACACACCTGTGAGCGTGGAAGCTCTGTCCACCGACTTGAAAGGTTACGTCTGCTGCATCCTCGTCCTTGAGGAGGTCGCCGAGATGCCGGTGCAGGTCGCTCGGAGGAACACTTGTTTCTTCGCTCATGATCTCCTTGACGTTGACATCGCACCTGATGGTGAGACAGTCGTTTTTCAGGTGCACCGATCCCTCCAGATCAGCCTTCTTGATGAAGGCATTATAGCCCCAGGTTGGATCTTTCCTTGTGAAGGTGTCAGGGGAGGAGGTACGGCTGATTGAAGACACCGGCTCTCCATTCTTGTCAAGTACACTGAAAGTGTGTTTCGCCTTCACATCTTCGCCGTGAGCAGATTCGAGAAATAGAAACAGGGAAATGAAATCCGCGTAATCCTTACCCGAACCGTTTGGGTAATATTTCACAGCCCAGTTGTGGCCTCCAACACTGAAAGCGGTTGATGTCAAGAACTGGCCGTTCCTGTGCAGCTCCTTGATCCTTGAGTATCCGTCTACCTTGAGCACGAATGACCTTTGGTCAGATACCATGGCAGCAGAGATCTTGCGTTGCTCTGCCATTCCGGGGGCAGGATTGGAGTGCAGCTTGGAGTGGTATGGGAGGGAGATTGGCGAGCAAAGATTTTGCTGCTTCTGTCTCTATATAAAGAGGCGCACTTGGGAAGTTAAATCCATTCGTTTCATATTCGGTCAAACGAAAAAAATGACCTGCTCCTGCCATTTACTACTCGTTTACCTTCACGATGAGACGCCACTGCACTGCAAACGAAGACAGTAGTGCCAGTGCACCGAAGCCTTTTCATCTGCCGATGCAATGCATGCAACATTAATGATTTTTCACGTCCGTCAATGTGACCCCAGTCAACAATTTAACCTTTCAATGAACAGACATAACTTTTCATCTCCAGATCCTTCACCTTCCACAAAAGGCACGGCACCTTTTTTGAATAAAATCAGAAACAAAGAACCAATTAGCCAGGTTCATGTTCATGCCACCAGAAATTATGTGCAGGCTATACAATCTGCAGTGTTATGAAGAAGGTGGTATAATTCAGAAGCTGCCTGACCAATTGGGACACCGATGATAGCGTCATCCAGCTCAACGTAACGACCTGAACGCCAATGAGACTCGACCGCAACAAGAGATTTCGAATAAAGTTTTCACTATACTCAACTTTTCGCCATTCATTTTCTCAAGACAACAACCACTCTATATTTAGCAGACAGCAGAACTACCACAGTTGTGCTCAACAGAAAACTACAATAACCTTTTTTCTCCCCTTTAAAATCTTTCTAAAACTGAATCCAGACAATCCCAACAGCATAACAGGTGCACAGCAGCACTACCAGCAATGTTCAGAGAGAAATAATAACCAGTGCCCCATCACAACTAGTAGTACTAGCTAACAGAGGATATCAGTAGTCAAATGCTTGAGGATTACATGCGGTTTACATTCAGTCTTTCAGTGCACAAAAGCATTTTACATTCAGTTTTTCAGTGCGAAAGTAGGCATGAGTGCTAACAACACGACAAAACAAAGTAACACCATCATCTAATAGTGGTGTTTTAAGGACCCACGCAACCTAGCATTTAAGTCAGTCGCTACAAAACAGGGCAACGGTGACGAGAAGAAGAACCATTAGACTGAATGATTAATACTAACAATTTTGTTTAGAAATACACTAGCAACCGTAAATGGAGAACTAGCACAACCACTACTACGAAAATTTGGATGACATATATGATAATAGTTATGTAGGCATTACTTCCACATTGTCATGATAATATCCTTTGCTGCTTTCAGTTCAGCCGGG
Organism: Aegilops bicornis; assembly: GCA_021605145.1. Lineage (NCBI taxonomy): Eukaryota > Viridiplantae > Streptophyta > Magnoliopsida > Poales > Poaceae > Aegilops > Aegilops bicornis. The sequence continues at coordinate 707,686,261 of CM038673.1, read as the reverse complement.
AGGATTTCAGCTACGAGCTCCTTGAAAACAGATGGGCAACTAGATTTCAGATGCTCATACCCATCACTCGCCATCATCGCCTCCAAATTGGACGGAGAAGCAAGGAACTGTAAACAAGCTTTTTTGAGAGCATGGAAACCATGCTGCTCGGCCAATGCCAAACTAGTTGCCACCATGCCGGAATCAATGTGACTGCACAATTTCTCCTCGCATATCATCTTCAGCCTGCCAATGTTGTATCTGTCAGCCGCAACAAGTAGATGGCCGGCCATCACCACATCAAGCACAGGAGCAACTGTGTCGGTGTATATGAAATGGAGCAACGACTTGAACACATCTGCTTCCATGTCACGGATTTCAATAGGACTAGCTGCATAACTCTCCTCCATGGGGCCGAGGAGCTCCACCTTGAAGACTGATGACCGAGCAGCGAGGACACACCTATGGGCCAAGAAACTCTGTCCACCGACCTGAAAGGTTAGGTCTGCTGCATCCTTGCTGTTTAGGAGGTCACCAAGATGCTGGTGCAGGTTGCTTGGAGGAACAACTGTTTCTTCGTCGTGGATGACGGTGAGATCGCACTTGATGGTAAGACTGTCGTCTCTTATATGCGCCGATGCCTCCAGATCAGCCTTCTTGATGAAGTTACGGCAACCCAAGTTATCACCTTTGCTTAAGAAGGTATCCAAAGGGAACGTATGGCTGTATGAAGGCACCGGTTCTCCATTCTCGTCAAGTACACTGAACGTGAATTTCGCCTTCACATCTTCAGCGACGGCAGATTCAAAACTTAGAAAAAGAGATATGAAATCGGTACAATCATCATCGTCACCGTTTGGGTAGTATCCCACGGCCCAGTCGTGGCCTCCAACACTGAAAAGGTCAGAATTCACGCACTGGCCGTTCTTGAGTAGAGCTTTGGCTCTGGAGTATCCATCTACCTTGAGCACGTACGACCTTTCCTCAGATACCATGGCAGCAGAAATCTTGCATTGCTCTGCCATTCTGGAGGTAGGCTTGGAGTAAGATGGAAGTTTGTCCAGAGGAACGATTAGTTTGTTCCCTCTACCTATATATATTCATACTCGCCGCTGTCCAGTGATGTCGCCGGAAGCGCCGCCGCCGCCGGCGCTATGGATTGGAGGTGGTGGCACTGGGGGAGCAGAGCCCGGGGCGGGGATTGGAGGAGGTGGAGCTCGACGGCGGGAGCTAGTGCTGTGGGGGAGACGCGGAGCGCGGCAGCGGGGGCGGTGGGGAACGGGAAGGGTGGCGGCGGAAGCTGTGGAGCGGACAGCGGAGAGAGGGCTGGCGAGTTTTTTTTTTTTTTTTTTTGAAGGCAGGGCTGGCGAGTTAGGTTTTCTGCCGGATGGTTTTTACCAGACGCTGTGAGAATTACGGACGGCCGAGATCGGCTCAGGCAGAATATAGGACGTCTGAGACTGCATTCGCCCTGATCAGGTAATGGTGCAATTTAGAAGCATCCTGACCATTTTGGGAAGAACGGGCAAGAGAAACATTAGAACACCAACGAAAAGCAGTACAACATCTTTTCTGTCATGGTTACGTTTAACATCTTAACAAAATGTTAATATTTTAAACTAAGATCGCCTTCAGAGTTGGAGTAGGACTGGTTAATTGTGTAATTCTGTGGAATCAACCTTTTTGGGCCGAGGCTATGGACGCCACTGATCATGGAGGAGCGGCTTCGATGAAGTACTTGATGAAGGATCATAGGTGAGATGATGGGATCTGTCATCATGCTCTAGTTATTTTTCTTTGAGTCGGATCATCATGCTCTAGTTGAAACAATCTCTCATAATCTTTAGTTTTGTTTCTTTATTTCAACTTGTTTTCCCTCTAAAATTGAGTTTGTTTTCTTTATTTCAAATGCTCTAGTTAAACTTGAGGTCCACCAGCAGCACTCGATAGTGGTACATGCCTGATAATTTGCCAGGACGCTCGATGGTGGCACATACCTAATTGTTGGTGCATAGAGCCCTTCTTTCTTCCCTCCACTTCCAATCACATTCTATGCACTCATATAATTAATGCCTCCACCTCACTGATGACGCGACCAACAATGTTCCAATTATGTTGAAGATTTGGCATGGGCGTTGCACCGATCGCCTGCGTGATGGTAGCATCGTAGTTAGCAGCGTATTTGATTATGAATTGACCGTAAACGTTAACATACTAACTTGGACGAATATGCTCAAGCAATTTGAGAAGTAACCCTGGTACTATGACAACATTCCAAAGAAATTCCTTAATGTAGCCGATGAGGATTGTTTTGCCATGATGTTAGGTAAACACATGTCAATTGTTGGGGTCTACAGTAGGGTGCATCGACTGCAAATTAATTTCCTACGCGCAGAACAACCAAGAACATGCTACGGGAGATGGATCACAGTTCGTTACCACTAGACGCGCAGTGCCGTGCCGCTGAAGAAGAGTTGGGGTAGCGCGTCCGCGTGGATCATCTCCTCCTTGTCCGATCTCCCTCGAACAGCTGGTCGTCCGATCCCACGTACAAGTTCGCCGGAGCGGCGCAAGTGCACCGCCTCTAACGGTATCCGCACGTGCAAGAGGAACACCGTGTGGCAGACTGCTAGGTCCGATCACACAGTCGGCAGCGAGTGGAGGTGTCTATTCGCAACACATGCAAACCCTAGTCGCAGCGTCAAGCGATCAACCAAATAAGTGCGCTGCACCTCCACCTTATATAGGCGTTAAATCGCGGGCTCAACACTTGGGCCTCGCCACGGACCCTAAAGCCCAAAGTCTACTCGGTCACGTTCCTAGTCTAGTTCGGATCACATCCGACTAGTGTCCTACAAACCGACCTCGTGAGGTTCCTTCCCTTAAGCTGCCGACCCCTTAGGTTCAAGTCGGCTTGGTATGATTCGGATCACCTCCGACCTGCACGGTTGGTAGCGGCCTCTAGCAAGGCGTGCCGACTGATACGTCTCCGTCGTATCTACTTTTCCAAACACTTTTGCCCTTGTTTTGGACTCTAAATTGTGTGATTTGAATGGAACTAACCCGGACTGACGCTGTTTTCAGCAGAATTGCCATGGTGTTGTTTTTGTGCAGAACATAAAAGTTCTCGGAACGATCTGAAACTCCACAGAATGTCTTAGGATAATTAATAAAAAATCCTCGCCAAAGAAGAAGACCAGGGGGCCCACACCCTGTCCACGAGGGTGGGGGGCGCACCCCCCTACCTCGTGGGCCCCCTGGTGGCCCTCCGACGCCTACTCCAACTCGATATATTGGCATTTGGGGAGAAAAAATCAGAGAGAAGAAATCAACACATTTTACGATACGGAGCCGCCGCCAAGCCCTAATCTCTCTCGGGAGGGCTGATCTGGAGTCCGTTCGGGTCTCCGGAGAGGGGAATTCGTCGCCGTCGTCATCATCAACCATCCTCCATCACCAATTTCATGATGCTCACCGATGTGCGTGAATAATTCCATCGTAGGCTTGCTGGACGGTGATGGGTTGGATGAGATTTATCATGTAATCGAGTTAGTTTTGTTAGGGTTTGATCCCTAGTATCCACTATGTTACGAGATTGATGTTGCTATGACTTTGCTATGCTTAATGCTTGTCACTAGGGCCCGAGTGCCATGATTTCAGATCTGAACCTATTATGTTTTCATGAATATATGTGAGTTCTTGATCCTATCTTGCAAGTCTATAGTCACCTACTATGTGTTATGATCCGGCAACCCCGAAGTGACAATAATCGGAACCACTCCCGGTGATGACCATAGTTTGAGGAGTTCATGTATTCACTATGTGCTAATGCTTTGTTCCGGTTCTCTATTAAAAGGAGGCCTTAATATCCCTTAGTTTTCAATAGGACCCCGCTGCCACGGGAGGGTAGGACAAAAGATGTCATGCAAGTTCTTTTCCATAAGCATGTATGACTATATTCGGAATACATGCCTACATTACATTGATGAACTGGAGCTAGTTACATGTCACCCTATGTTATGACTGTTACATGATGAACCACTTCCGCATAATTATCCATCATCGATCCGGTGCCTCTGAGTTTTTCATATACTGGTTCTCGCTTATTTACTTTTCCGTTATTACTGTTACAATCACTACAAAATACCAAAAACATTAATTTTGCTGTCTTTACTTTTGTTACAGTTACCATCACTATCATATTACTTTACTACTAAACACCTTGCTGCAGATACTAAGTTTCCAGGTGTGATTGAATTGACAACTCAGCTGCTAATACTTGAGAATATTCTTTGGCTCCCCTTGTGTCGAATCAACAAATTTGGGTTGAATACTCTACCCTCGAAAACTGTTGCGATCCCCTATACTTGTGGGTTATCACCGACCATCAAGCGGAACTATGAAGCTGGTTAGCGAACACATGTCTGACGTGTCACACTTCTGTTCCCTTTGCCGCACGACATATGTTGTCGGGCTCAAGGCGAGACTGTCATCCTTGTGCTAGCCCGACCTCTTTCTCGTTCCAGTGATCCTGACAACTACCCGAATTATCTCATAACCCTTGTCGCATGGCCATGCTTATCCTGGTCGGATCACACGAGGGGCCCAGTATATCTCTCTGATCGGAGGGGCAAATCCCATCTTGCTCGACCATGTCTCGCAACATGGGACTGGACATACCCGAAACCTACCTTTGTAACCACCCAGTCACAGACGCTACGCTGCGGCTCAGGAGGCTATAGCCGCTGCATCATAGTATGACCCAAACTTCACTTACGGGTATCCACCAGGCCATCCCTGGCAATAGACCAACTTAGGCTAAAAACCTAAGCTTGGGGGAGTACGTATTTCCCACCGACATTACATTCATGTTCACACACACTCATTGCTAGATGTCGGTGTTCATACTCTTTCACTGTAATATCCATGCTAGTTTATTTTCTTTTTCCTGCTTTTTTCTTGTGTGTTTATTAAACCTTTAGAAAAACAAAAAAAATTAGTAGTACTTTATTTCTTTGCTGTAGTAATTAAAAAGGAAAACCCAAAAATATTTCCCGTTCTTCTTTTGCTTGTTGGGAGCTTTCCCGTGTAAATAGTTTTCCTTTTCTTTTCTTGAGGGGTCAATAGGAGAAGACCATGATTAAATTGTTGAAGTGGCTCTTATGTGCATGATTGTTTATTTAACTTGGAGCCCATATTACTTGTCTTTTCCTGGTTATTGAATGCTTGCAGATTCCAGCTTAGTCCAATGCACGTGCACTCTTATTATTATTCACATTGTTCGGTCGTGCAAGTGAAAGGAAATAATGATGATATATGATGGACTTATTGGGATGAGAAAAGCTGGTATGAACTCGACCTCTCTTGTTTTTGTAAATATGATGATTCATCGTTCCTGAGTTAGCTATTATGAAGTAAGCATATTTGCAATGACATTTAGAGATTATAGTTGCTTGTGCCATGCTTGATTAGCTATGAGTTATAATGGTTTGCCTTGCGTGCCAACATGCTATTAGAATGATTATGATGCGGTATGATGGGATGGTATCCTCCTTTAAATGAATTGAGTGACTAGACTTGGCACATGTTCACGCATGTAGTTGAATCAAATCAACATAGCCTTCATGATATTTATGTTCTTGGTGGTTTATATCCTACTCATGCTTGTATTCGTAAATTTATTTTGATGCATGTTTACGATTGTTGTCGCTCTCGATTGGTCGCTTCCGGTCTTTTGCTAGCCTTCAATTGCATTTAAGAGGGAATACTGCTTGTGCATCCAAAATCCTTAAAACCCAAAGTTGTTCCATATGAGTCCACTATACCTTCCTATATGCGGTATTTACCTGCCGTTCCAAGTAAATTTGTATGTGCCAAACTCCAAACCTTCAAATAAAATTCTGTTTTGTATGCTCGAGCAGCTCATGTTTCAACTAGGGTTGTCCTTATCTTCCATGTTAGGCGGTTATTCTCAAGAGGAGTGGACTCCGCTCCTCATTCACGAGAAAATGGCTGGTCACTGGGATGCCCAGTCCCATGCTTTATGCAAACTAAATCAAAATAATTGCAAACAAAACTCCCCCTGGGACCCGTTGAATGTTGGAGGCACTTTCGTTGTTTCGAGCAAGCCATGGATTGATGCTTGTGGAGGAGGGGGAGTATAAACTTTACCTTTCTGTTTGGGAACCGCCTATAATTTGTTTAGCATGGAAGATATCGCCATCTCATAGTTGTTGTGTTGACAGCAAAAGTATGCCGCTCAAAATGTTATTCAATCTCTATTTTAAAATCGAGCTCTGGCACCTCTACAAATCCCTGCTTCCCTCTGCGAAGGGCCTTTCTATTTACTTTTATGTTGAGTCATCATCCTTCTTACTAAAAAGCACCCGCTGGAGAGCACACTGTCGTTTGCATTCATTATTATTGGTTTATATTGAGTACGACTTGACTGGATCTCTTTTACCATGAATTACAATATTTAGTCAATCCTTGATCTTTGAAGGTGCTCTGCATTTATGTTTTGCGGTCTCAGAAAGGGCTAGCGAGATACCATTCCGTTATATCATGTTATGATTATTTTGAGAAAGTGTTGTCATCCGAGTTTTGTTATTATAGCTCGCTAGCTGATTATGCTATTGATATGAGTAATTGTGAGACCTTTGTGTTATTGTGAGTATGGTTAGTTCATAATATTTGCTGAAACTTGAATGCTGGCTTTTCATGTTTACAACAACAAGAGCAAGCAGAGCTTGTAAAAGTTTTTCTTTTTCTCTTTTAGTTTGTCAACTGAATTGCTTGAGGACAAGCAAGGGTTTAAGCTTGGGGGAGTTGATACGTCTCCGTCGTATCTACTTTTCCAAACACTTTTGCCCTTTTTTGGACTCTAACTTGTGTGATTTGAATGGAACTAACCCAGACTGACGCTGTTTTCAGCAGAATTGCCATGGTGTTGTTTTTGTGCAGAAAATAAAAGTTCTCGGAACGATCTGAAACTCCACGGAATGTCTTAGGATAACTAATAAAAGATCCCCGCCAAAGAAGAAGACCAGGGGGCCCACACCCTGTCCACGAGGGTGGGGGGGCGCCCCCTCCCCCTGGGCGCGCCCCCTACCTCGTGGGCCCCTTGGTGGCCCTCCGACGCCTACTCCAACTCCATATATTGGCTTTCGGGGAGAAAAAAATCGGAGAGAAGAAATCATCGCGTTTTACGATCTGGAGCCGCCAAGCCCTAATCTCTCTCGGGAGGGCTGATCTGGAGTCCGTTCGGGGCTCCGGGGAGAGATCGTCGCCGTCATCATCATCAACCATACTCCATCAGCAATTTCATGATGCTCACCGCCGTGCGTGAGTAATTCCATCGTGAAGCTTGCTGGATGGTGATGGGTTGGATGAGATTTATCATGTAATCGAGTTAGTTTTTTACGGTTTGATCCCTAGTATCCACTATGTTACGAGATTGATGTTGCTATGACTTTGCTATGCTTAATGCTTGTCACTAGGGCCCGAGTGCCATGATTTCAGATCTGAACCTATTATGTTTTCATGAATATATGTGAGTTCTTGATCCTATCTTGCAAGTCTATAGTCACCTACTATGTGTTATGATCCGCAACCCCAAGTGACAATAATCGGAACCACTCCGGTGATGACCATAGTTTGAGGAGTTCATGTATTCACTATGTGCTAATGCTTTGTTCCGGTTCTCTATTAAAAGGAGGCCTTAATATCCCTTAGTTTCCAATAGGACCCCACTGCCACGGGAGGGTAGGACAAAAGATGTCATGCAAGTTCTTTTCCATAAGCATGTATGACTATATTCGGAATACATGCCTACACTAGATTGATGAACTGGAGCTAGTTACATGTCACCCTATGTTATGATCATACATGATGAACCACTTCCGCATAATTATCCATCATCGATCCGGTGCCTCTGATTTTTTCATATACTGGTTCTCGCTTATTTACTTTTCCGTTATTACTGTTACAATCACTACAAAATACCAAAAACATTACTTTTGCTGTCTTTACTTTTGTTACAGTTACCATCACTATCATATTACTTTGCTACTAAACACCTTGCTGCAGATACTAAGTTTCCAGATGTGGTTGAATTGACAACTCAGCTGCTAATACTTGAGAATATTCTTTGGCTCCCCTTGTGTCGAATCAACAAATTTGGGTTGAATACTCTACCCTCGAAAACTGTTGCGATCCCCTATACTTGTGGGTTATCACCGACCATCAAGCAGACTATGAAGCTGGTTAGCGAACCTGTACAACGTGTCACACTTCTGTTCCCTTTGCCGCACGACATATGTTGTCGGGCTCAAGGCGAGACTGTCATGCTTGTGCTAGCCCGACCTCTTTCTCGTTCCAGTGATCCCGACAACTACCCGGATTATCTCATAACTCTTGTCACATGGCCATGCTTATCCTGGTCGGATCACATGAGGGGCCCAAAGTATATCTCTCCTGATCGGAGGGGCAAATCCCATCTTGCTCGACCATGTCTCGCAGCATGGGACTGGACATACCCGAAACCTACCTTTGTAACTACCCGATCCACGAGTAGCGTTTGGTCGGCCCAAAGCAAGTCTGTCACCATCCCGAGTACATGCGTCAGCTCAGGTCTTAGGACATAGAACGTATGTTGTACTAGAGACTCACAGATGACATGTCGCTGCGTCTCATAGTTGGGTCTGTCCGAATCGGACCTTATCTCGACTCGGATCCGACTACGTCTAATTCGACCAGACCTTTCCAAGTCCATATTATCCGGTTAGGATCCAACGTTCCATGGATAGTGAGACCAAGCCATCGACCGTGTCATATGCTAGTCTAGTTGGCTGCGCGTCCACACAGCCCTTTCGACTAGGGACCTTTTAGGATAGTCATCATACAATGCATAGTCCCACAAACAAGTCACGTACTTGGCGATACACATCATTGATAATGTCCAAGGACTATCTTTATTCATAAACACATAGGAAATATCATCATACATGATTGCCTCTAGGGCATATCTCCAACAGTCTCCCACTTGCACTAGAGTCAATCAAATAGACATCGTATGCCCATAGCTCTAACGTGCCCCTCATGCTTGGGTTGTGGAAGCGGCTTAGTCAACGGATCTGCAACATTTGCATCCGTGTGAATCTTGCATAACTCTACATCACCATTCTTTACGATCTTTCATATCAGGTGATATTTCCGGTCTATGTGTCTGACCTTGTGGTGATTCCTCGACTCCTTGGCTTGTGCGATTGCACCAGAATTATCACAATAAAGGTCCAATGGTTTCACCGAGGCTGGGTGAGGGAGTCCTAGATTAGGGGGTGTCGGGATGGACGGACTATAACCTTTGGACGGACTCCTGGACTATGAAGATACAAGATTGAAGACTTCGTCCCGTGTCCGGATGGGACTTTCCTTCGCGTGGAAGGCAAGCTTGGCGATACGGGTATGTAGATCTCCCCCCATTGTAACCGACTCTGTGTAACCCTAGCCTCCTTCGGTGTCTATATAAACCGGAGGATTTTAGTCCGTAGGACGAACAACAATCATACCATAGGCTAGCTTCTAGGGTTTAGCCTCTCTGATCTCGTGGTAGATCTACTCTTGTACTACCCATATCATCAATATTAATCAAGCAGGAGTAGGGTTTTACCTCCATCGAGAGGGCCCGAACCTGGGTAAAAACATCGTGTCCCTTGTCTCTTGTTACCATCCGCCTAGACGCATAGTTCGGGACCCCCTACCCAAGATCCGCCGGTTTTGACACCGACATTGGTGCTTTCATTGAGAGTTCCTCTGTGTCGTCATCTTTTAGGCCTGATGGCTCCTCCGATCATCAACAACGATGCGGTCCAGGGTGAGACTTTTCTCCCCGGGCAGATCTTCGTATTCGGTGGCGTTGCACTGCGGGCCAATTCGCTTGGCCATTTGGAGCAGATCGAAAGCTACGCCCCTGGCCATCAGGTCAGATTTGGAAGTTTGAACTATACGGCTGACATCCACGGAGACTTGATCTTCGACGGGTTTGAACCACAGCCGAGTGCGCCGCACTGTCACGATGGGCATGATCTAGCTCTGCCGCCGAACAGTGCCCAGGAGGCCGCCCCAGTGTCCGCTCCGACCCTTAGCTCGAAGCCGACTGCGCCAATCGAGGACGGGTGGTTGGACGCCGCCTCAGGGGCTGCAAGATCTACGACGATTGAGCCGAATACCAGCCTTGTCCTTTGCGAAGCTCATGACTCCAAGGTGTCGGACTCCTTTCCGGACTCCGAACCTTCCGCGCCCCCACTGATCGAACCCGATTGGGCGCCGATCATGGAGTTCGCCGCCGCGGACATCTTTCAGCACTCGCCCTTCGGCGACATTCTGAATTCACTAAAGTCTCTCTCTTTATCAGGAGAGCGCTGGCCGGACTATGGTCAGCAGGGATGGGATGTGGATGACGAAGAAATTCAAAGCCCACCCACCACCCACTTCGTAGCCACTTTCGATGATTTAACCGACATGCTAGACTTCGACTCCGAAGACATCGACGGTATGGACGACGATGTAGGAGACGAACAGGAACCAGCGCCTATAGGGCACTAGACAACCACCTCATCTCATGATGTATACATGGTGGACACACCTAAAAGAAACGACAACGAGGAACAAAGGGATGCAACGAGGGATCCTTCCCTCGAAAAGTAGTCAAAGCGACGGCGTAAGCGCCGCTCCAAACCCCACCTCGACAGAGACCCAGCCACAGAGCAGGGCGAACCGGCGGACGACGAACATGCCATCGAGCAACCGTCTAAGCAGGGAAACTTGGATAAACAAACCGAACAACCCGTCCCCAGCGAAGATAATAGTCCGGACGACCTCATGCCGGACAAGTTGCTGGAGTAGAAGAACCTCCACAAAAGGCTCGTCGCCACTGCGCGTAGCCTGAAAAAGCAGAAGCGGAAGCTCAAAATAGAAGAAGATGCACTCAGAATTAGATGGGGCAAAGTACTCAACACCGCAGACAAATACGGCGACAGTCGCCACACAAAGAGCTATCCGAAGCGAAAATTACTGCCGGAATTTTATGAGGAGGCCTTAGAGCCCCCGCAATCAAAAAATAAGGAAGACACCCGGTCAGATAAACAACCCCATGGCCAACATAGAGCGGCAAAGGGCGCCGCACTCAAGCCGGCACGCGATCCGCACAAGGATTCACATCAAAAAGACGGCCCAGCCAGATCTATCTACAGGCCAAGAAAGCAAGCTCTAGTAAGCAATGCAACGCAACAAGTATCCGAACATCACAGCACACCCAAATATAGGGGTGCCGCACACCCCCTATGTTTCACCGATGAGGTGCTGGACCATGAATTTCCAATGAGATTCAAGCCCGTAAACATAGAGGCATATGACGGAACAACAGACCCTGGAGTCTGGATTGAGGATTATATCCTCCACATACACATGGCCAGAGGAGATGACCTCCACGCCATAAAATACTTACCCCTCAAGCTCAAAGGGCCAGCCCGGCATTGGCTTAAAAGCCTTCCCGAAAACACCATCAGAAGTTGGGAAGAGCTCGAGGATGCTTTTCGCAAATTTTCAAGGGACCTATGTCCGACCTCGGATGCGCACGATCTAAGTCATATAACTCAACAACCCGGAGAGTCAGCCCGGAAACTCGAACAGATTTCTTACTAAAAAGAACCAGATAGTCGATCGTCCGGACACCAAGCCTTAGCAGCTTTCAAACACAGCATTCGAGACGAATGGCTCGCTGAACACCTCGCCAAGAAAAGCCAAGAACAATGGCCGCATTAACAAGCCTCATGACCCGCTTTTTGCGCGAGGAGAGGATAGCTGGTTGGCAAGAAGCAGCACCGATGACCCAAGTACATCCGAAGTTAGGGACGGAAGCGGAAACCATAGCGTAGCAAGGACCAGCACCGGACCAAGGGAAACAGCCCAAGAGCACGGATACCAACGCCGGATTCAAAAGCTCTCGGCAGAATAAAAAAAAGCTGCCCCTCAAGGATAACAGGGACGAGCTATCTAACCTAAACAAAATCTTGGACAAAATATGCCAAATCCACAGTACTCCCGGGAGGCCTGCAAACCATACCCACAGAGATTGTTGGGTCTTCAAGCAATCCGGCAAACTCAACGCCGAACACAAGGGGCTCGACATACCAAGCGAGGACGACGACAAACCCCACAAGCAGAGCACCGGAGAACAAAAGAAGTTCCCACAAGAAGTCAAAACAATAAAATCACTACACGTGACAAAAGGGAAAAACAGAGTGGCGCCTATAGAGATACGCGCCATACGGCCTGTCCCAGAGGAGTCCCGCCACTGGTTGTTACAACCAATCACCTTCGACCATCAGGACTACTCTAGAAGTATCCGGAATGCAGGCTAGATTGCCTTGGTATTAGATCCGATAATTGACGGACTCCACTTTACACAAGTCCTAATGGACGGCGGCAGTGGTCTAAGCCTGCTATATCAAGACACAATCCGCAGAATGGGGATAAACCCAACAAAAATTTGCCATGGCAACACTTCCTTTCAAGGGGTAACGCCAGGCCCAGATACCCATTGTACGGTTTCTCTCCTGTTAGAAGTTATGTTCGGCTCCCCCCGACAACTTCAGACGCGAAAAGCTAACCTTCCACATCGCCCCATTCACAAGTAGCTATCAAGCACTACTGGGACGCGAAGCTTTCGCCCGCTTTAACGCAATACTGCATTATGCATCCCTTACGCTTAAAATGCCCGGTCCGCGAGCCATCATCTCATTAAAGGGAAATATCGAGTGTTCCTCGAGCACGGAAGACTGTGTGGCTGCCTGGACGTCCACACACTAAACCAGCTTCACTAGTCAAAGCACCTAAACAGGTCGTTCAGACCCCGGACATGGCTAGACGAGTCCGGCGTAAACATACAAGGGCTTACTAGCCGCATACCCCCGTACAAGGGGCTCCGCGCGCGTACAACAAGAGACAATAAAGCTCAATTCTACCTATTTTCTGAAGTATACTTTGTTTATTTAATATAACATAGATTTTCGCACGATCTTTTTGAACTAAGTTCCTCTCTTTTACAGATGAACATCGTGCTACACCCGTCCAGGATACGGCACAACAGAGACACAGGCGTAGACGTGCAGTAGGGACCCGTTCCAAGGATTCTTTTCAGATTAAGACCCTGCGTAAACCTTTCTCACTGTCTCTTGTTGATACACATCCCCCGGTTTCTTGTTATAACCGAGGAGGAGGCTGGCGTCTTGGCATGTGGCCACGTCAGAATTTTTCGCGTGCCTGGACACCAGGGGCTTCTTACCAAGGGCGTTGTTCAGCCTGTTTTCATAAAGACCGAATGCCTTAGGGAGTGTTCGGCGTCGCGAGTTTGGCCTTATATGCATCAGCTCTGAATCATGTCTTTGGTCAAATGTTGGGTTTGCCCGGCTCCTGTGTTTTGCTGCGTTACGTTCCGCTCCATCGGCTAACGCAGCACCAGGAGAACTACTGCGATTGTGCCCCGGTTCGACCAGGCGAGCACCTCAGTAGAGAAAGCTGAAAACTGACTGTCATGATATAGCGTGAGACTGGTCAACCACTCGATGACCAGCCAGAATCTTTAGGATTCCTCCGCATTAACGAAGGGCCGTTTCTCGGTCAGGCACACACGCGCCCCGAATTTGGGTGAGCGCAGTGCCCCTAGGGGCTATATAGTAGCCCCACTGTCAAACTCCTATGGCTAAGTGAAAGTGATAAAGCATTATAGTACGGTTGCCTAGTTCGCTGCGCTATCACCTCCTTAATAGGACCAAGACGTTGGATCAAGTGTGAAAACGCGCCTTCTGCGAACACCCCCGTTTTATATGCGTGGGGGCTGAAGCCGAAGACTTCCATCTTTCAGGTTATATACACATATACATTAACGGCCGCACAGGAGGTATTCTAATCCTTGAAAGCACAAGTATAAAAAGCTTTTATATTCCATCGAAACATTGTTTTACAATAATACATGTTATTCGAACATAACATCCTTCGAGCACTGCGTCTCTATTAAACGAGCACCCTGCAGAACTTCTTGAAAATAGTGCTCGGCAGGAACTCGGCTCTCGTCCGAATCTTGGGATGCAACAACAATGGCCTTCATCTCCGCCTAGTATGTCTTGACACGGGCAAGAGCCATCTGCGCACCCTCTATGCACGCTGACCTCTTCATTGCATTAATATGCGGCACCGCACCAAGGAGCTGCTGCACCAAGCTAAAATAACTCTTCGGCTCGGGCCTTTTTGGCCACAGATGACTCACGACATGCTTCATGGCGAGTCCGGATAACCTATTCAGCTCTGCCCATGCGGCCAAACGATCGGTTAATGGAAGTGGGCGCTCTGGATTGTGGAACTACGACCAAAAAAGCTTTTCCGCTTCGTGGTCATTTTGATCGCGGAAGTGTTCGGCCGCGTCCGCGGCACTCACCGCCAAGTCCAGATAAGTGTTCGCCGCACTCCACTGCCGGTCCAACGGAGCATATTTAGGATCCCGAACTTCATCCGCAGCATAAAGGGCTTTCCAGCCGTGATATCTCCGGCCTGACATAGCTCCTCCTTCATAGCTCTCATCGCAGAGCGAGTATCCTTGGCCTCAGTAGTGGCCTTCTCTAGGTCCTTCTGTGCCACCCGATCTTCTTTTTCAATAAGCTTGCAACGGTCGGCAGCATTCCTCAACTTTAAAGCCATCTCAGCCATTTCCTTCTTGCTTTGGCAGTGGGCAGCCTGTTCGGCTTTCAACTCTTCAGCCGCCTTTACGGTAGCCGCATCGCTTTTCCTGGCCTGCTCCTTGGCTCGGGTAAGTTTCGCCCGAAGGTTCTCCATGGCAGCGGCACCATCTGCATCAAGCACACATGTTGTAAGGTACGGGCATCAAGCTCCTCTTACCTGTCTTCGGAGAAATTACATACCTTGTGCCTCGTCCAGCCGCTTGTTGACAAGCTCGATGTCGGCATCTGCCACGTCAAGTTGCCGCTTTAGCTCGGCAAATTTATAAGTCCGGCTAGCCACCGGACACTTCGCCACCTACATAGGAAAGGTGACATATTATACCTGGGATTATGATCCTCGGCGCGCCGTCATTTTTTGACAACGCACAGAGTCTCAGGGGCTACTATCTATACAAAGCGCATCTTATATATGCAGATCTGTCAAAAGGTACATCATTTCGCGTACCTCAAAACCTGTCAGTAAACTCCTGACGGCCTCGTACAACCCGCTCTCCGCGGATGAAATCCTGCCAATCACTGTGTCCATCAACGCACGGTGTTCTTCTGAGATTGATGCTCGCCCGAGCAGATCCTGCAGCTCCTCCGACCGTGCACGGCACGGTGCCGGACTCGTCCGATGGTCTTTTTTGAAGGCCGGACACGGAGGGCCTTGGGGGGCCATACGACTGCCTTCCAGCCCTGCCGGATTCGGAGAAACCCTCCGTGACGACACCTCAGGGTCGCCCGCCTCACAAGGCGGTATGGCAGGGGGAGGTGCTCCACTTTCCATCATCTCCGGACGAACATCCCCTAAAGATGAGCTCTGCTGAGAAGGGCTGTGATCCGAACTACAAGGTAAAATTTTGGTTATCTTCCTCAGAAATAGAACAGGGATGTCTCTCATTTTAAAACCCCCCTCTTTACTTACGGCTCGGTGGAGAGCTGATCCCCTTGGGGGCGCAATGCGACCGAGGTACCCCCCGGCGCTGGACCCTCTGACAAAGATTTTTTCCCCCGCTTTGAGACCATGGCCTCCGGGTCTTCAGATGCGGTCCTCTTCTTCCCCTGGTTAGAGGAATTCTCGATTCCTCCTTTCCTGACAGCCTCCTTCGGGGAGGCGGTAGCTTCCTTACTCCCCTCTTTGCCTTCTTCCAAAGGCGCAACCTCCAGCATCCTGGTTAACACGGGATCCGACGTAATCTCAGGGAGGGGGGCCGGACACCTGATTAGCTTTGCTTTCGCTATCCACTCATGTTTAAGGGACAACTCTTTTAAGGGAAATTTTATGATAAATATGCGGATAGCGTGTCCGGGTACAGGGCTACTTACTTGAGTATCCGGGCGATTGCAGCTCCGACCTGCGTCCTCGGACGAGTCCGGACACATTGCTTGTGATCCGAAGAACAATTTGTACATCTCCATGGGCGTCGCGCCCACAAAATGTTGGAGGGCTCTTGGTCCTTCCGGATTAAACTCCCACAAAGTGAGGGGGCGGCGTTTGCGAGGCAGGTGCGGCGAATCAGCATAACCTGCGTCACTACGGCCAGATTGATATCTCTTTCTAGGAGATCTTGAACGTGGCCCTGCAACAAGGGCACGTCCTTGGACGGCCCCCAGTTAAGCCCTTTATTGACCCATGACGCTAGCTGCGGTGGGGGACCCGAGCGAAAGGCAGGTGGCACCACCCATTTGGTGCCCCTGGGAGCTGTGATATAAAACCACTCTCGTTGCCATAAGCTGAACTCCTCTTGAAAAGAGCCCTCGGGCCATGGAGCGTCGGCAATCTTGCTTATAACAGCACCTACGCACTCTGCGTGCTGGCCCTCGATCATCTTCGGGTCTACTTTGAAGGTCTTAAGCCACAGTCCGAAGTGAGGAGTAATACGGAGGAAGGCCTCGCACACGACAATGAACGATGAGATATGGAGGATGGACTCCGGAGCTAAGTCGTGAAATTCCAGCCCGTAATAAAACATGAGCCCCCTCACGAAGGGGTCCGTCGGGAAGCCTAGCCCCCGAAGGAAGTGGGACGCGAACACCACGCTTTCACCAGGCTTGAGAGTGGGAATAACCTGCCCTTGAGCAGGCAGCCTATGCGAGATTTCGCCGGTTAGATACCTGGCATCTCTCAGCTTTAGCACGTCTTCTTCCGTAACGGAGGAAGGCATCCACCAGCCTTGGAGGTTAGACCCGGACATCATCGGAGGTCCGAAGCGCCTGAATCTGGAACTTTGGGTGTTGGAACTCAAGGTGAGGGGCGGATTTGATTGAGATTGAAAGAAAGGAGTCGAGCCTTGGTCTCTTTATAAAGAGGTTGAATACCAAGAGCCCTCCCCGTGACCGTTTGGGACTCGCCTTTGATTGGGGAGACATACCAACATGCACGATTGGGTTACCCACGCCCGTATTGGTGAGAATCCCGAAATAAGGGGACACGATCTCTGCTTTGACAAGACGAGCCAAGGAAACCGCCTCGCTAAACGTGCTGAGGTGGGACAGTAAAACAAATAAAGGCTTGGCCATGGCGTGATGTCACGCTGCGGAATACGTCAGCAGATTAGATATGTGCAAATATTATTCTCTCTACGGTGGTATGTGGAACTTGTTTTGCAGAGCCGGACACTATCCTTGTGTTCAAAATCTTTTATGAAGTATTCGGAGGAGGAACCCGCCTTGTAATGCCGAAGACAATCTGCACGCCGGACTCGCCGTCATTGAAGCTGGTTCTGGGCTACTGAGGGAGTCCTGGATTAGGGGGTGTCCGGATGGCCGGA
This sequence comes from Aegilops bicornis, assembly GCA_021605145.1. Classification (NCBI taxonomy): domain Eukaryota; kingdom Viridiplantae; phylum Streptophyta; class Magnoliopsida; order Poales; family Poaceae; genus Aegilops; species Aegilops bicornis. The sequence goes on along the minus strand of CM038673.1, from coordinate 707,668,734 downwards.
CTATAACCTTTGGTCGGACTCCTGTACTATGAAGATACAAGATTGAAGACTTCGTCCCGTGTCCGGATGGGACTTTCCTTGGCGTGGAAGGCAAGCTTGGCGATACGGATATGTAGATCTCCCCCATTGTAACCGACTCTGTGTAACCCTAGCCCTCTCTGTGTCTATATAAACCGGAGGGTTTTAGTCCGTAGGGACTAACAACAATCATACCATAGGCTAGCTTCTAGGTTTTAGCCTCTCCGATCTCGTGGTAGATCTACTCTTGTACTACCCATATCATCAATATTAATCAAGCAGAGTAGGGTTTTACCTCCATCGAGAGGGCCCGAACCTGGGTAAAAACATCGTGTCCCTTGTCTCCTGTTACCATCCGCCTAGACACACAGTTCAGGACCCCCTACCCGAGATCCGCCGGTTTTGACGCCGACACTGGGAAAATACCAAGATCATCCAGAAAATGCCGAATCCAAACACCTTCCTTTGCAGCTTCACAAGCCGCAATGTAGTCGAATTATGTGGTAGAATCGGCCACCGTATCCTGCTTGGAACTCATCCAAAGGTAATCGCTCCTCCGCTCAGACGTACCACGAATCCGGACTGTGATCGGCAATCATCTCTATCGGTTTGGAAACTAGCATCGACGTAACCCCTTACGACGAGCTCTTCCTCACCTCCATAAACTAGGAACATCTCTTTAGTCCTTTTCAGGTACTTCAAAATAGTCTTCACCACTGCCTAGTGACTCTCACCTGGGTTGGCCTGGTATCTACTTGTTAGGCTTATTGCAAAAGCAACATCAGGCCTTGTACATATCATGGCATACATGATGGATCCGATTGCCGAGGCATACGGAATCCTACTCATCCTGCTTCGCTCATCAGATGTCTAAGGACTCCGAGTCTCGCTTAGCCTTATACCATGTGAGAGTGGAAAAAACCCTTTCTTCGCCTCACTCATGTTGAACCGCTTCAACACTTTATCTATGTACGTGCTGCGCTTAAGCCGAGCAACCTCCTCGATCTATCTCTATAGATCTTAATGCCTAAAATATAGACTGCCTCACCAAGGTCCTTCATCGAAAACTTGCCATTCAATGATTCCTTGACCAAGTTTAGCATCGAAGCATTGTTCCTGATCAACAATATGTCATCCACATACAAGATCTAAAACACTATCGAGCTCCCACTTAACTTCTTGTATAAACAAGAGTCCTCTTCGCTTTTGATGAAACCGAGACCAGTGACGACCTCATCAAAACGAATGTTCCAACTCCGAGATGCTTGCTTCAACCCATAAATGGATCTCTTGAGCTTGCATACCTTACTAGTGATAGTCGGATCGACAAAACCCTCGGGTTGTATCATATACACGTTCTCGGTTAAATTTCCGTGAAGGAAAGCCGCTTTTGACATCCATCTACCATATCTCGTAATCGAAATATGCAGCTATAGCTAGTATGATCCTCACCGATTTTAGCATCGCTACCGGTGAGTAAGTCTCGTCGTAGTCAATTCCTTGAACTTGTCCATAACCTTTAGCGACAAGCCGAGCTTTGTGGATCTGAACATTTCCATCCAGATCGATTCCCTTCTTAAAGACCCATTTGCAACCAATGGCTGTTACGCCAGGCGGCGGATCAACCAAGTCCCAGACTTGATTCTCATCCATGGACTTTAACTCGGATCTCATGGCCTCCAGCCATGCCTCGGAATCTGGGCTCACCATCGCTTCCGCATATGTGGCCGGCTCGTCGCTTTCTAGCAACAATACATCGCGCACTCTGCGCAATCTTTCCGACCTCCGTGGTTCCGGTGCCGCTTCCACTACGGGTTCCCTGACTGACTCCGGTATGATCTCATCACCAGCCGAGCTGTCCCCGAGTGGTCCTCGAATTTCTTCGAGTCGGACCGTCCTCCCACTGGCCTCCCGACTGAGAAACTCTTTCTCAAGGAAAACCCCGTTCCGAGCAACAAACACTTTGTTCTCTTCCTGGTTGTAGAAGCTATATCCCAAGGTTTCCCTCGGATATCCCACGAATATGCATTTATCTGATTTAGGTGTAAGCTTGTGTGACATAAGTCGCTTGACAAATGCTTCACAACCCCAAATCTTTAGAAAAGACAAACTGGGACTCTTCCCGGTCCACATCTCATGTGGTGTCTTGTCTACGGATTTTGATGGTACCCTATTAAGTGTGAAAGTTGCAGTTTCTAGAGCGTATCCCCAAAATGACAAGGGTAAATCCGATTTGCTCATCATAGACCGGACCATGTCCAACAAGGTCCTATTCCTCCGTTCTAACACGCTGTTTCTCCTCGTGTGCATCTTGAGGTGTGAGTTGAGGTACTATACCTCGGCCTTTAGATGATCATCAAACTCCTGCCTCATGTACTCACCTCCACGATCAGATCATAGAAGCTTTACAGTCTTGCCGAGCTGATTCTCAACCTCGTTCTGAAACTCTCTGAACTTTTCAAAAGTTTCTGACTTGTGCCTCATAAAATAGATATATCCATAACTACTCAAGTGGTTGGTAAAAGTCACGAAGTACTGATAGCCACCTCTGGCGGTTGTGCTCATTGGACCACACACATTAGTGTGTATAAGCTCCAACAGTTCGGACGCCCTCTCGCAACTCTTTGCGAAAGGAGACTTAGTCATCTTGCCGAGCAAGCATGATTCACATGTCTCAAACGACCCGAAGTCGGATGAAGTTAGGAGCCCATCACCATGGAGTTTCTTCATGCGTTTCAGATTAATGTGTCCAAGCCGGCAATGCCAGAAGTATGTCGGATTAATCTCATTAGGCTTATGCCTCTTGACATTCACGTTATAGACTGGTTCCTGTTCTAGATTCAATATAAATAGCCCATCAATAATGGGTGCATAGCCGTGGAACATACCATTCAAAAATATCGAACAACCATTGTCCTTTAAATTGAATTCATAACCTTGACTCATCAAACATGAGGCAAAAATAATGTTCCGACTAAGTGCAGGAATGTAATAACAATTATTCAATTCGATAATGAATCTAGAAGGAAGCTGGAGCTGCATCGTGCCGACCTCCAACGCAGCAACTCTTGCTTTGTTGCTGACCCTGATATCAATCTCTCCTTGTGCCACACGCCTAGTTCTTACCAGGCCCTGCATCGAGTTGCAAATATGAACAACCGATCGGTATCAAATACCCAAGAGCTACTAGGTATGTCAGCAAGGTAAATGTCTATAACATATGCAACAAGTGTACCTTTGCACAAGCGGCATTCCGGCCTTCTTGCCATGCTCGCAAGCCACTTGTTACAGCCTTCCTCTTCCGATGACCGGTCTCCTTACGGTGAAAGCAAAGCGGTCTTGAGTCCGTCCAGACTTTGGCGCAGCGGCGAGGTTACCGTCTCTGTGCCCTTTGCCTTAGCCTTTTCTTGGACCAACTCTTCTTGAACTTAGCGATTTACGCACCATCAACACTTGATGCGTGCCTTTCTTAATATCCTGCTCTGCCACTTTGAGCATCCCATGAAATTCAGTGAGCTTCTTATCCATGCCATGCATATGATAGTTCGAGATGAACGTCCCATAGCTGGGCGGAAGAGAACCCAGAACAACATCAGTAGCCAGCTCATTCAAGAGCGGGAAGCCCAAATGATCCAAAGCTTGCACATATCCGATCATCTTGATCACATGTGGGCTCAGTGGATCACCTTCCTTCATCTTGCAATGCATCAAGGATCACCAGACGTTGAACCTTTCGGTCCTAGCCTGTGTCTGAAACATGCTCTTGAGACTCTCGATCATATCGTAAGCCTCAACATTTTTGAAATGCTGTTGCAAATCGGGATCCATACATGCCAGCATCAGACAACTGATCTCCGTTGATTCATCAACGAGTTTTTGGTAGGCATTCTTAGTTGTGGCATTAGCATTATCGGCAGGTTCCTCTGGAAGTGGATCCTCTAGAACATGTTCCTTTTTATCATGCTTGAGAACAATTCTCAGATTTCTATACCAGGTGGTAAAGTTTGTTCCATTTAGTTTATCCTTTTCCAGAATTGATTTCAATGCAAAGTTGGGTTGAGCAGGTGGTGCCATTGATCTACAACAGAAAATATGCAATCACTAAGCAATGTGTTTATGTAGAGTAATTCGCCTAAATATAAATACTCCCACTCAAGTCAGCATCCCTCCACAAACTCTCAATGATTCAGGATCCGACTAGCGCATGTGACTAGTGAGCTTTAGCATCACTGCTAGCCAACATACCTATCCGGTAAGCAACTCCTTGCTAATCGCATCTCTATACGACTCCTGTCGGTCGGGAAGGTATCTCATACCCCGGCTCCCAACCTTCTTTGCCACAAGGCCCAAAACCGTTTTGATAGCCTTGTCAAGTTAACCTGACGCAGTGCATGTCCGTGTCCGACACGAACCCTTCAGTTCAAGGACACCCAACAGCACCTCAATTTTATGAGCCCACTACTAGACGTACTTGACGTGCGAAGGTGCAACATCGGGGATGGCAATTCGCTTGATATTCATGAGGGATCATTCTACCATTCTAACATGCATAGAATCGAAGAAGCATAACAATCACATATAAACATATATTGTGAAATAGTATGGCTCCTTCATGGATGTTCTTCCAGGTCGGCTCCGACTCCGATGACCATCTACGAACTCCATCTTGTTTGTCATGCCGGGACGCCAAGCCACCAACCTGATCTCTATTATCCAACTACTACAACTAGTGATGAATTTTACATAGAGTCACAAGTCGACACGCAGGTCGTTATACAATATAATGACAGCATTTTGGCTCCTGCCGGCTGACAAACATGACACGCTGGCCATGTATAAATTACACACATGCATCACATACACATGAGCCATACTATTCACATCAAACCTGCAAAACAAAGTTATGCTTAAAATCGCATTCTACCGGTTTGTGTGTCGGGTATGAAATACACGGCGCTACGCACACGTTTTCGGAAATCACAGATCACATCTGAACTCCGATCACGCCGAATTCTCTGATCTGACCGATCTTATCGATCATCGCGAACCCGATTCAGATTTACGTTTCACTGTTAACCTCGATGGCGGATAACCGACCGGTAGGGGTAGATCGTCTCACGACCTCATCGATCCCGATTGACAGAAAACATAGCCTCAACAATCCCCATGTGCAGTTGATCACATCAACCGTGCACATAGCCGAACTCATCAACGAAACAGATCTCATCTGCCGCCTCCACATATCTAATATGCATACGATCTGAATCCAAATTCTATAGCAGAGGCTCTGATACCACTGTTGGGGTCTACGGTAGGGTGCATCGACTGCAAATTAATTTCCTACGCGCAGAACAACCAAGAACATGCTATGGGAGATGGATCACAGTTCGTTACCACTAGACGCCATGCCGCGGCAATGAAGAAGAGTTGGGGCAGCGCGTCCGCGTGGATCGTCTCCTCCTTGTCCGATCTCCCTCGAACAGCCGGTCGTCCGATCCCACGTACAAGTTCGCCGGAGCAGCGCAAGTGCACCGCCTCTAACGGTATCCGCGCGTGTAGGAGGAACACCGTGTGGCGGACTGCTAGGTCCGATCACACAGTCGGCGGCGAGTGGAGGTGTCTATTCGCAACACATGCAAACCCTAGTCGCAGCGCCGAAGAGATCAACCAAATAAGTGCGCCGCACCTCCACCTTATATAGGCGTCCGTCGCGGGCTCAACACTTGGGCCTCGCACGGACCCTAAAGCCCAAAGTCTACTCGGTCACGTTTCTAATCCAGTTCGGATCACATCTGACTAGTGTCCTACAAACCGACCTCGTAGGTTCCTTCCCTCAAGCGTGCGACCCCTTAGGTTCAAGTCGGCTTGGTCGCAGTTTGGATCACCTCCGACCTGCACGGTTGGTAGCGGCCTCTAGCAAGGCGTGCCGACCATCAAGCAGACTATGAAGCTGGTTAGGCGAACCTGTACAACATGTCACACTTCTGTTCCCTTTGCCGCACGATATATGTTGTCGGGCTCAAGGCGAGACTGTCATCCTTGTGCTAGCCCGACCTCTTTCTCGTTCCAGTGATCCCGACAACTACCCGGATTATCTCATAACCCTTGTCGCATGGCCATGCTTATCCTGGTCGGATCACACGAGGGGCCCAGAGTATATCTCTCCTGATCGGAGGGGCAAATCCCATCTTGCTCGACCATGTCTCGCAGCATGGGACTGGACATACCCGAAACCTACCTTTGTAACTACCCGGTCACGGAGTAGCGTTTGGTCGGCCTAAAGAAAGTCTGTCACCATCCCGAGTACATGCGTCAGCTCAGGTCTTAGGACATAGAACGTATGTTGTACTAGAGACTCAAAGATGACATATCGCTGCGTTTCATAGTTGGGTCTGTCCGACTCGAACTTTATCTCGACTCGGATCCGACTATGTCGAATCCGACCAGACCTTTCCAAGTCCATATTATCCGGTTAGCATCCAACGCTCCATGGCTAGTGAGACCAAGCCATTGACCGTGTCATATGCTAGTCTAGTCGGCTGCGCGTCCACACAACCCTTTTGACTAGGGACCTTTTAGGACAGTCATCATACAATGCATAGTCCCACAAACAAGTCACGTACTTGATGATACACATCATTGATAATGTCCAAGGACTATCTTTATTCATAAACACATAGAAAATATCATCATACATGATTGCCTCTAGGGCATATCTCCAACATCAATGAGGACTATGATGTTGGTTCATATTGTTATCAGCGAGACCGGGCAAGAATGCATCGTTAATGGGGAATCGACATCCTCTGCTAAAACGCCTCAACCTATCCTAGCTAAGCTTTTTATTGAAGGTTGAGAGAAGGTGATCAAGCACGAAGAGGACTCCAGTGCATCAACATCCCCTGCTCAAAGAACTCAACCTAGATAAGCTTCCCATTGAGGGTCAATAGGAGGAAAGTGATTTAGAAGATGTGTTTTGGTGATTTATGACAGAACAATTGAGGGGACTAAGTGATTAATTATCAAGTTTATTTTAGAAAATTAGTCATCGTGGATTTATGGACATCTATGGTATTCTCATTTATGAATTTCTCCCGAGCAATTTTACCCGGTACATCTCAGTTGTGACTTTGGCATTTTTGCATTTGAGAACTGCTCTATTTATTGTAGTATCAAGAAATTAGTTTTACCTGGCAGTTCTGAGTCATAGTCCTCATCGAGAAAAAGCCACCTTGTTGTTATCTGTCATTGCCTCAACTTATCCACGTAGTTCCAACTATTGTGTTTTTCCTTGGTTTTTAGAATATGCCTTGGATGATTGGATGATTGATAAGTACTCCCACTGTAAACTCATACTAGCAAGTAGTGCGCGGCGGCACGCCGCGCCATAAGGACTGATAAGCAATTTAGTTTTTTTTTGGTAATATTTGGTAAGTTGTCCCAAGATTTGTTTCGTGGTAGAGTAGTTCATACAAGGGTACATCTATTTGGTACATACATAGGTGATCTACAACATGTAGTGATAGTGGGTACTCGATGCAGAATTACGAAGCTTTTGTTCGCTTCTTATACCTATGATGTTGATCCTCCAGCCAGGTTTGTCTCTCTGATGTAGTGGTAGTGAAATAACCGCTGCTGGTCGGAATAGACATATCATCACCAACCAACCTATTCAAGCCGATCCACGCAAGCATGCCTCTTCCTCTTTGCTAGGTGAGTAATCTAAAGAATAGCAATACATACAACATTGTAATTCAATAGAAATCAGGTTAAGAAGCAATATATTCATTGAAAAGCAGCAAACTGTACACTTGAAATATCAATGAAGCACACATGTGCAATACTAAGGAACAACCTCATGTTACCCGAAAGCGTTTGAAATTCTCTAACTGTTATACGCCATTCTAACATTATTTTCTTGAACAACCTTTCTACCTGTCCCAGCCATATCATACATGCAAAAAACATACTTCAGTACATAGGCTGCTATAGCCAAATATGGACAACAGGTGTCCAATAATCAGGACCATAACATCATGACAGAGAAGAAATAGAACTTGGACCTAGTCAATATGATTATCCCTAGTCAATATGATTATCTCAATCCGAGACGAATGCTCTCTCTTCAGATTTACTGAATGTGGTTAGTACTGAAAACAGAGACCAATCTCTAGCATAAATCATATTTTTAGCGAAGCATGTAGGTGAATAAAATCCAAGCTGCTTCATGGAAATGAGTGGCTAACTCAATACGCAAGTGGAACTTGAATTTTAAGTTAAAGAAGAAATGAATGAACTCAGAAATTTGGAATAAACCATTGAGAACTCAAGTGAATGATCTCACTTGAAGCCTGAGCCTTGGCAATTCAACATGAACATGTCTTCTCTGCCTACCAAGAAACTGCAATGTTTCAATCATCTTCTTGCTGGCTACAAATTCTGCACCTAGACACTGGAAACATAGAAGGGAAGGGACGACACAAACATAGCAAATAACAAGGATATGCATTGGTTGAAAGGGAAGCAAGGAAATGACATCTACTATGGCCCAGTTTTGGAGACCATTAACCAGTTAAGCAAATAGAAAAACATTGACATAGTACTGTAACAGGCGGACAGTATATTATTCACCAAAAGAGAGCTTCTGCAAGCACAAGAGTGACTCCAATTTCCCAAGGAATTCAAAAAATTAACTTCTATCAAGGTGAACAGTTGTTGTGTTCTTTTAACCAATTCAATTAAAACGCATTATGTGCAAGGCGGTACAACTCCTCTCCTCTAATTATAACTAGTAAATTGTACGTGCTTTGCACGCCATTTAAATATATATATAAAGCATGGGAAAATACATTTGAATATGTATTATCTTTCCTAGAATCCTACCGGACAAGATCCAACTTGGTTCTTACTCTATAGAATCCAGATTGTTCTAGACTCTTTTTATTAGAGTATCAGATAAGCATGTGAATAGATGCTTCTAGAACACATGAGATGGTTGAGTTGGGGGTTCAATTAGAAGGCTACGTGGCAGAATCCTATGAGTTGAAAACTATATCCAACAGATGATAATGCTCGGATTTGCCTTCTCCTCACCGTTGGATGAGCATATCCAACGACCAAGATTTGAAGCTATTGGCACACTATATAGTGGTGTAGATATGGATATACTGCATACGAAAGGAAACCTTATTTACAGCTACAGCTACGAAATTAAAGCTCCAATTGACCACTGAACCTTACAACATAGCCGTTAAGTACAGGGAGACACATAAAAACCTGGATCTGCTACAAAGATGGTTCTTGTACGATCAGCTTGAATATATAGTACTATAAACGCTAAGTGCAACTGTGCAAACTTTTATCTACCAATCACACAAATACAAATGGCAAAACTAAATGATATTAAGGAACAAAATGAAGAGTTCATGAAGGGAGAAGTAGGAAACTTGTTTGGTCTGAAATTTTGACATGTCTAAAACATGACAGTACAGACTTTACAATGTTCATTTGAATAAAATCTGGCCCAACCTTATTCCAAGGTAGAATAGGTCAAGAGGACCATTTACCCTGCACCTTGCTGCCATGGCATAAATGCTATGAAACTGAATCACAAAAATACCTGCAGAGGTAGCTGCAGAACCGTAAAGAGCATAAAACCTCATGTGAATACGTTTGGAATATTAATCTTCTCTATCAAAATTTCCAGAGAGAAAATTAATAGCTGATTGTGACGTCCAAATTCAGTTACATAACCAACAAATACATCTCCTGCCTCTCAAATTAAATTCACAAAAGCACCAGCTTTGAACTACAGAGTAAATAGAAAATCTACAAAAAAGAAGAGTCACAACAGAATAGGGAAGGTTGTATTATCAATGGCCCCACATACAGGAGCTTCCATCACATACAGAAGCTTCCATCAAAAGGCTTGAAACCTGCAAAGTAATGTACAATGATGCTCCATCTCATGCATAAGCTTTGTCAGTGTCACTTTGAGAAACCTTATTTACATACTTCCTACAATTATATCAAGAATACAGGATGTGCCCTTGCACCCCATGTTCTTCAGTCTTCACTGTCCGATATTTTTCAAGCACATGCATATTGGTGTTGCCTGTAATGTTCACAAGCGATAGTCAGACGATTGACAATGCTATATCTGAAAATTTATAGTAATCACTGGAAAATCTTGCACAATGAAATGGACTCATAAAAACTGAGAGCAGATCCATTATTCTAAGTACACCCATCATATGTCACTTGGGATCAATAAAAATTTCTTATCAATCAAACTTATCTCAAATCAATAAATTTCACTGAAACCACATGGAAACCTTCCAATTTTCAGAAGAAACAGAAATCAAGAATAGAAGCTTGAACTAATTAGTCACATCACTCATCCATCCCTGAAACTTTGTAGATCGAAGCCTTTAAACAGGAGTCTGTACCCAACTATGAAGCTCACCGCACGTCATTCAGAGAACACAGATTTGGATGAATAGTATGGGGATTTGGCCTCACCGGTGGGAGCGGTGTGTCATACGACTGAATGCCCGTGGTCACCCTCACATGATGTCACATCGGGCCAGTCCATCTAACGTTGTTGTTCCCTCGCGTGCATATTGGACCTTGTGTGGCTCCCCGCCGGCCGGATCTCACCACACAATACGGACCTGGCCGGCCATCGTAGTCGTACAGGCATCATAGCACAATGGGATGGCGACGGCGAGGCTCATCATAGTGGGAAGCAGTGAGGTCCATCTCCAACAGCTCTCGACGCCGCCGCCACGCCTTCTTTAGCCACTGCACCATCCCCGCTCCTCCCCTCATCCATCTCGCACCTCTCCATCACTGAGGCGGGGAGACTGGGAGCTGGGGCGCGTAGACACGTCGGCTACGACGCTAGCCTAGCCGAGGCAACAACTCCCTCCGACGAGGACGTTGGGAGGGCTCCGATGGTGAGGATCACCGGCGGCCTCGACGGGCGCTTCTGGAAACAGGACGGGGGGATGGGGCGGGAGGGGTAGGGGACACCGACAGATGAGGTGTCCTCCGGCCTCCGCAAAGAGCGGCGGTGTCACGGGATTGGACTCGAGGCTTCGAGAGAGACAAGAGAAATATCTACAAAATCGCAGAGCAGGACACGTACAGCCCAGAAGGCCTGGTCAAAGTGCAAACCGCAAATGCTACAGGCCCGAGATGAAAGAAAAGATACTCTTTCCGTTCCGTAATGTAAGACGTTTTTTTGACACTATCATGCGTCACACACGTCAAGTCCACAGAGTGGGATAGAAACATGGCAAACGAAGAAAACGAATCACTTTATTCACACGCGTAATTTTTACAGCCACCATGAAAAAAAAGTCCAAAAAAACCATGGAAAAGAATCCCTTGTGGGCCTAGTCTTCTTTGTAGTATCAAAAAAGAATAGTATGGGGATTTGGAACCATGGAAAAGAATAGTATGGGGATTTGGCCTCACCACGGGACGGAGGGAGTATGATCGAAGGTTCTACCATGCGTCGCATGCGTCAAGTCCATATGATGGGATAGAAACATGGCAAACGAAGGAAACAGAGCACTTTCGTCACACACGTAATTTTTACAGCCACCGTGAAAAAAAAATCTAAAAAAAACAGGGAAAAGAATCCCTTACGGGCCTAGTCTTCTTAATATAAGACTTTTATATCTCTAAAATGTTTTATATTAGTTTACAGATAAATAATATTTTTCTTCTGAAACATACACGCAACCATACCAGTAAGAAAATATATCCTTTTAGATAACCCCAGGTCGCCCCTGCTTGGGTCACCACGGGGGCGATCCAGCCGCGCCGCCACTGGTCTCCCACCAACCTCTTCCTCGTCTAGCCGTCGCCTGAGGCCCTACCGGCGAAGCCTGCATGGGTCCGGGACGAAGACAGCGGGGCGTTCTTTGAGTCGACCTCTCCTTCCCAACTTGGATCCCATCGGCAGCGGCCCACAGGATGCCTCGGGAGGATCTACGGGGTGACGGTAGCAGGGCTTCCACGCTCTCCAACGAGCGGCCGCATGGTGTCGGATGCGCTGGGAGGCCCAGATGCATGGTGTGGTCGTGCGTGCTCGAGGCAATGGTGCTCCGGTTCAGGTGTGCTTCTTCTTCGGGCGTCGTAGTCCTCGACGCGATATCCCTCCGAGGGCGGCGGATGCGGCGGCCACCCTCGGGATTGGCTGGGGCGAGACCAGTGGGGTGAGTGCGCGCAGCAACCAGGGCGGCGTTCCTGGCCATGCAGCGGTGGAGCTCGCCTCCATGCCCGCAGGAGCTCGCACGCTTCCTTGGCTATGGTGGGTGGCCGTGTGCCGTGGATCCGGACCCCACCCAGATCCGTCGTCAATGGAGCCCGTGGCCAGACGGCAATACATAGAGGGTCAAAGAGGGATGTTGGATCCCTGTCGGCGTTCCGGCTACTACGCGCGCAGTCACAACGCGGTTTCGGGTAGCTACTAATTCAGCGTGGCACAACTGCCGGTGAAAACCATGTCAAGCTCGGTCATGGAGGACGACGACGAGGCCGTGGGCGTCGTCTCCTTGCCGAAGGCATCGTCGGTTGCAATCGTCGTCACCGCGTTTCGGCTGCTCCAAGGAAAACCTAGTTTTGTGTCTCTCGGGTCGGACTATGACGGTGCCTTCGAGACTGTCTTCCTCTTGGGGGCACTGTTTGGAGAGGTGCTGCCTCGAGGGGACAAGGGAAGAAGTGGTGTTGCATGTATCGCATTGATGATGGCGGGTATCAGCTGCATGGTACAACGGAGTCTGGGCGACAGACGCGTGTTGAGGGGCACGCGCAGGAGGGTGACATTGTCTGATATCATGATGGCGTCAACGGCAGAAGGGACTGATAAGGTCAATGTATTGAGCACTCCTGACGAAGTTGAGACGACGAAAGATGGTGGCGGCGGATTATGGAGCATGCGCATGCAATGCGCATTGAGGGTTTGCTAGACCGGTCAGTGCTCCCGGCTCACCGGCGGGCGGCTTGGCCAGGCCACCGGATTACATGGTGTGTGTTTGATGCAAGGTCAAGTCGCATCGTCAAAGCTTGCAGGTATCATAATAACTTTTGTGAGGAAGGTGGTTTTGAGTTTGATTCATGTATTTATTTTATAAGGCTTTGTTGAATAATTTGATAAAAATGATTGTGTCCAACGATCGATGCTGAGACCGGAGATTAATTATTCTCCTTTAAAAAAATACGTTGAGAGCATAATCATTACTATAAAAAATTGGATGACATCGATAATACTCCCTCCGTTCCATAATGTAAGACGTTTTTCGACATTAGTGTAGTCTTGAAAAACGTCTTACATTATATGGAACGGAAGAATACTCTGAAGCATTACTTCCGGAATGTCATGATAATATCCTTTTCTGAATTCAGCCGGATGATTCTATCTCTCAGCTCCTCAACAACAGACCAGCCGTAGCTGGCTAGCAGATGCTCAAAGCCATCACTTGCCACCATCGCATCAAAGTTGGACGGAGAAGCAAGGAACTGCAAACAAGCTTTATTGAGACGACGGAAACCATGCTGCCTGGCCAAAGCCAAGCTGGTCGCCACCATGTTGGAATCAATGTGACTGCACGATTTCTCCTCGCATATCACCTTAAGCCTAGGGATGTCGTACCTGTCAGCCGCTTCGAGTAGATGCCCGGCCATCACGACATTAAGTAGAGGAACCGAGTCGGTGTATATGAAATGGAGCAAGCACTCGAACACATCAGGTTCCATGTCACGAATTTCAATGGTACTAGAGGAACTCTCCGCCATGGCACCGAGGAGCTCCGCCTTGAACACGGATGACCGAGCAGCGAGGACACACCTGTGAGCCGGGAATGTCCGTCCACCGACTTGAAAAGTCAGGTCCGCTCCATCGTTGCTCTGTAGGAGATCGCCGAGATGCCGGTGCAGGTCGCTTGGAGGAATCCTTGCTTCTTGGTCGATGTCCTTGACGACGGTGACATCGCACCTGATGGTGAGACAATCGTCTCTAAGGTGCGGCGATACCTCAAGGCCAGCCTTGTGGATGAAGTCATGGTAGCCACGGTCTGGAGCCCTCCTTGAGAAGGTGTGTAGAGGGATGCCACGGCTGTACGAAGGCACCGGATTTCCATTCTTGTCGAGTAGGCTGAGCTTCAATTTGGCCTTGGCCTTCACGTCCTCGTCCTCGGCATCAGCAGCTTCAAGCTGTACATAGAGAGAGATATAATTGTCACAGTGCTTAGGATAGCCGTTGGGGTAATATCTCACGACCCAGCTGTGGCCTCCAACGCTGAATGCGGCGGAAGTCATGCACTCCCCGTTCTTGAGCAGCGCGTTGGCCATTGAGTATCCGTCTATCTTGAGCACATACGACCTCTTCTCGGATTCAGCAATCATGGCAGCAGGGATCTCGTAGGGCTCTGCCATTATGGAGGTGGGCTTGGCCTCGGAGTAAGATGGAGGGCTGGCGGGAGGAAAGATTTTGCTGCGCCTATCTGTGGCGAGAGGTGCACTTGGGAACACCGGTTCATCAGTCGAACTCATAGCCCCAACGCCGAGTGCTTTCTGGACGACGGACAGAAGGACCACAAGGCACGTACGTACGTGGTACACAAGCAGCGTGACTCGATTGATTCTTGCCGCCGGCCGGCCGGCCGGCCGGAACGGAACACAAGCGTACGCACGCGAAACAGTCGAACCGATTGGAATCGGTCCTGTTTCTTTTGATTTATTGATTGATATTTGAACTCAACTCACGGGATTTCCTACAATCCCTGGCGTATGTAAAGGCCTGATGTACGTTCTGGGGGAATACTCGGTGACCGACTCTAATACTAACCGACTCGGTATGGAGTACTGACCATACCAGGACACATGCATGCACGCTCTGTGTAAGTTTGTGTTTATGTCTAACACGGAACATCTCGATCTACTACTATATGTTTGCGTCCTGTCTGCCCTGCCTGCCATATACTCCGCTCACTTAATTTCACGGGGGGACGCCGTTGCGTTGCCGTTGGTGAGAGGTGAAAGGAGCCGCGATGGAGCATTGGCACATGGAAGGTTTTGCTTGTGCCCGACTATTGATTTGGGTCACGTTGACCGAAGCGGGAGGAAGATCATCATTGTTTTCAAGAGGAAACTTCGTTTCTATTCATGATCAATCACGGCAGTACAAAGAGCATAAAAAAAACCAAAAATACAACCATGTCCATGGATCATCTAGCGACGATTACAAGCACTCGAGCGTGCAAAAGGCATACCGTCTTCATCGCCCCTCCATCACCCAAGCCAGACATGGGATCAGCGCACCAGAGCTGTAATCATCCCCGATAAAGAGATTCGCAGATCAAAAGGATCAAACTTGTAAACACCCAAACGCAGACCGGATCCAAAAAGATTCATTGAAGACCAACACCGACCAAAGAAGGCCTTCCTGAAAGCGGGCACAAGATCAAACCAGGATCCCCTCTCCCTCGCGTCGCCCTCTCGGGCGACTCGAGGGCCGAAACCCTAGCCCGCCGCCGCCGTCTCCTCCCCCTCTAATCCTCCCCTCGCCGCCGGCTTCGCCCGGGGCGCTGCTGATGAAGGTGGCGGCGAGGCCTCTCCTGCTGCCCCGCATTGCTTGCGGGAGGCCTCGGGACCCGGGGCGGCGGCCCCGGCTGGATTGGCTCCACCGGATCTTCGGTGCGGGCCGGTCCCCTCGGCCGTGTGGACGGCGAGGTACCCGGTGGATGCGAGCCAAGGCGTGGCGGCGGCGGCTTCGGCTCCGCGGCTTCAGGTCTAGCCGCCTTCCATCCTCTGCTAAGATTCGGCAAGTCCTTCCCCCAGATCTGGCCGGCTCCGTCCTGGATGCCGGTTCTCCGACGGGTGGGCGTGGTGATGGCAATTGCCAGGAGAAATCCCTAGCCAGCCCTGCTGGCTGTGACGGCGGCGACGCCCGTGGGCACCGCGCACCTTCTTGGAGGCGTCTGACAGGTATACCTTCCCCGCCCCTCCCCCTTGTCCTCCCGAATGAAAACCCCATCGCCGTTGGGCAGCGGCGACGCCCTTGGCGCCGTATCCTTCTTGAAGGCGCTGCTTTGGGAGCAAGGTGGGAATTTGGACTTCGCTGTGATGTGTGCGGTGGGTGTCGGTGGCAGCAGCATAAACTCCAGCGGTGGTGGTGTTCACCCTGGTTCAGGCCATGTTTGTGTTGGAAATATGCCCTAGAGGCAATAATAAAAGTATTATTATTATATTTCCTTGTTCATGATAATTGTCTTTTATTCATGCTATAATTGTATTATCCGTAAATCGTAATACACGTGTGAATACATAGACCACAATATGTCCCTAGTGAGCCTCTAGTTGACTAGCTCGTTGATCAACAGATAGTCATGGTTTCCTGACTATGGACATTGGATGTCGTTGATAACGGGATCACATCATTAGGAGAATGATGTGATGGACAAGACCCAATCCTAAGCATAGCACAAGATCGTGTAGTTCGTTTTGCTAGAGCTTTTTCCAATGTCAAGTATCTCTTCCTTAGACCATGAGATCGTGTAACTCCCGGATACCGTAGGAGTGCTTTGGGTGTACCAAACGTCACAACATAACTGGGTGACTATAAAGGTGCACTACAGGTATCTCCGAAAGTGTCTGTTGGGTTGACACGAATCGAGACTGGGATTTGTCACTCCGTATGACGGAGAGGTATCACTGGGCCCACTCGGTAGTGCATCATCATAATGAGCTCAAAGTGACCAAGTGTTTGGTCACGGGATCATGCATTATAGTGCGAGTAAAGTGACTTGCCGGCATCGAGATTGATCGAGGTATTGGGATACCGACGATCGAATCTCGGGCAAGTAACATACCGTCTGACAAAGGGAATAGTATACGGGGTTGATTGAATCCTCGACATCGTGGTTCATCCGATGATATCATCGAGGAGCATGTGGGAGCCAACATGGGTATCCAGATCCCGCTACTGGTTATTGACCGGAGAGCCGTCTCGGTCATGTCTGCATGTCTCCCGAACCCGTAGGGTCTACACACTTAAGGTTCCGTGACGCTAGAGTTATTAGGAAGACTTGTATGTGATTACCGAATGTTGTTCGGAGAACGGATGAGATCCCGGACGTCACGAGGAGTTTCGGAATGGTTCGGAGTTGAAGATTTATATATGGGAAGTTGTCATACGGACACCGGAAAGTTTCAGGGGCATATCGGTATTGTACCGGGGCCACCGGAGGGGTTCCGGGGGTCCACCGGGAGGGGCCACCCCTCTTGGAGGGCCTCATGGACCGCAAGGGACAGGGAACCAGCCCCTGGAGGGCTGGGCGCCCCCCCCCTTGGGCCCATGCGCCTAGGGTTGGGGGGAACCCTAGTGGGGGCGCCCCCCTTGCTTGGGGGGCAAGCCCCCTCCTCAACCCCCTCTAGATCTCATCTAGAGGGGGCCGGCCCCCTTCCCTCTTCCCCTATAAATAGAGGGGTGAGGGGAGGGCTGAACACCTAATCCAAGGCGCATCCCCTCCCCTCCCCAACACCTCTCCTCCTCCGTTGAGTGCTTGGCGAAGCCTGCCGAGTATCTTGCCTCTCCACCAACACTGCCCGTCGTCTTTGCTGCTGGAGCCTTCTTCCTCAACCTCTCCTTCCCCTTGCTGGATCAAGAAGGAGGAGATGTCATCCGCTCCGTGCGTGTGTTGAACGCGGAGGTGCTGTCCGTTCAAAGACTTGGTCATCGGTGATTTGGATCACGAGTACGACTCCATCATCCCCGTTCCATTGAACGCTTCCGCACGCGATCTACAAGTGGTATGTAGATGCAATCTCTCTCCCATGACTCGTTGCTTAGATGAACTCATAGATGGATCTTGGTGAAACCGTAGGAAAAATTTTAATTTTCTGCAACGTTCCCCAACAGTGGCATCATGAGCCAGGTTTATGCGTAGTTCTCTATTGCACGAGTAGAACACAATTTGTTGTGGGCGTAGATGTTGTCAACTCTCTTGCCGCTACTAGTCTTATCTTGCTTCAGCGGTATTGTGGGATGAAGCGGCCTGGACCGACCTTACACGCATTTCTTACGTGAGATAAAGTTCCACCGACTGACACGCACTAGTTGCATAAGGTGGCTAGCGGGTGTCTGTCTCTCCCACTTTAGTTGGAGCGGATTCGATGAAAAGGGTCCTTATGAAGGATAAATAGAAGTTGACAAATCACGTTGTGGCTTTCACGTAGGTAAGAAAGCGTTCTTGCTAGAACCCTATTGCAGCCACGTAAAACTTGCAACAACAATTAGAGGACGTCTAACTTGTTTTTGCAGCAAGTGTTTTGTGATGTGATATGGCCAAAGTTGTGATGAATGATGAATGATATATGTGATGTATGAGATCATGTTCTTGTAATAGGAATCACGACTTGCATGTCGATGAGTATGACAACCGGCAGGAGCCATAGGAGTTGTCTTTATTCTTTGTATGACCTGCGTGTCATTGAAGAACGCCATGTAAATTACTTTACTTTATTGCTAAACGCGTTAGCCATAGAAGTAGAAGTAGTCGTTGGCGTGACAACTTCATGAAGACACGATGATGGAGATCATGGTGTCATGCCGGTGACAAGATGATCATGGAGCCCCGAAGATGGAGATCAAAGGAGCTATATGATATTGGCCATATCATGTCACTACTATATAATTGCATGTGATGTTTATTATGTTTATGCATCTTGTTTACCTAGAACGACGGTAGTAAATAAGATTATCCCTCATAATAATTTCAAGAAAGTGTTCTCCCTAACTGTGCACCGTTGCTAAAGTTAAATGCGTTTGAAGCACCACGTGATGATCGGGTGTGATAGATCCTTATGTTCACATACAACGGGTGTAAGATAGTTTTACACATGCAAAACACTTAGGTCAACTTGACGAGCCTAGCATGTACAGACATGGCCTCGGAACACAAGAGACCGAAAGGTCGAACATGAGTCGTATGGAAGATACGATCAACATGGAGATGTTCACCGACGATGACTAGTCTGTCTCACGTGATGATCGGACACGGCCTAGTCGACTCGGATCATGTAACACTTAGATGACTAGAGGGATGTCAAATCTGAGTGGGAGTTCATTAAATAATTTGATTAGATGAACTTTATTATCATGAACAATAGTCTAAAATCTTTGCAAAATGTCTTGTAGATCAAATGGCCAACGCTCATGTCACCATGAACTTCAACGCGTTTCTAGAGAAAACCAAGCTGAAAGATGATGGCAGCAACTATTCGGACTGGGTCCAGAACCTGAGGATTATCCTCATAGCTGCCAAGAAACAATATGTCCTAGAAGCACCGCTAGGTGAAGCACCCATCCCAGAGAACCAGGACGTTATGAACGCTTGGCAGTCTCGTGCTGATGATTACTCCCTCGTTCAGTGCGGCATGCTTTACAACTTAGAACCGGGGTTCCAAAAGCGTTTTGAGCAACACGGAGCATATGAGATGTTCGAGGAGCTGAAACTAGTTTTCCAAGCTCATGCCCGGGTCGAGAGATATGAAGTCTCCGACAAGTTCTACGATTTGTAAGATGGAGGAAAATAGTTACATCGGTGAGCACATACTCAAAATGTCTGGGTTGCATAACACTTTGTCCCAGATGGACATTAACCTCCCGACGAGGCGGTCATTGTGAGAATCCTTGATCGCTCCCACCAAGCTACAAGAGCTTTGTGATGAACTACAATATGCGGGGATGGTGAAAACTATTCCTGAAGTATTTTCAATGTTGAAGTCAGCAGAGGTAGAAATCAAGAAGGAGCATCAAGTGTTGATGGTCAATAAAACCACTAAGTTCAAGAAGGGCAAGGGTAAGAAGAACTTCAAGAAGGACGGCAAGGATGTTGCCGCTCGTAAGCCGATTGCCGAGGAAGAAGTCGTGCAATGGACCCAAGCACGAGGCCCGAGTGCTTTTATTGCAAAGGAAGGGTCACTAGAAGCGGAACTGCCCCAAATACTTAGCAGACAAGAAGGTCGGCAACACTAAAGGTATATTTGATATACATGTAATTGATGTGTACCTTACCAGTACTCGTAGTAACTCCTGGGTATTTGATACCGGTGCCGTTGCTCATATATGTAACTCGCAGCAGGAGCAGCGGAATAAGCGGAGACTGGCGAAGGACGAGGTGACGATGCGCGTCGGGAATAGTTCCAAGGTCGATGTGATCACCGTCGGCACGCTACCTCTACATTTACCTACGGGATTAGTCTTAAACCTCAATAATTGTTATTTAGTGCCAAGTTTGAGCATGAACATTGTATCAGGATCTCGTTTAATACGAGATGGCTACTCATTTAAATCCGAGAATAATGGTTGTTCTATTTATATGAGAGAAATGTTTTATGGTCATGCTCCGATGGTCAATGGTTTATTCTTAATGAATCTCGAGCATAATGTTACACATATTCATAGTGTGAATACCAAAAGATGTAAAGTTGATAACGATAGTCCCACATACTTGTGGCACTGCCGCCTTGGTCACATTGGTGTCAAGCGCATGAAGAAGCTCCATGCTGATGGACTTTTAGAGTCTCTCGATTATGAATCATTTGACACATGCGAACTGTTGGAAATATGCCCTAGAGGCAATAATAAATTAGTTATTATTCTTATATTTCCTTGTTCATGATAATCGTTTATTATCCATGCTATAATTGTATTGATAGGAAACTCAAATACATGTGTGGGTACATAGACAACACCATGTCCCTAGCAAGCCTCTATTGGCTAGCTCGTTGATCAATAGATGGTTACGGTTTCCTAACCATGGACATTGGATGTCGTTGATAACGGGATCACATCATTAGGAGAATTATGTGATGGACAAGACCCAATCCTAAGCCTAGCACAAAGATCGTAGTTAGGTATGCTAAAGCTTTTCTAATGTCAAGTATCATTTCCTTAGACCATGAGATTGTGCAACTCCGGATACCGTAGGAATGCTTTGGGTGTACCAAAGCGTCACAACGTAATCGGGTGACTATAAAGGTGCACTACAGGTATCTCCGAAAGTGTCATTGGGTTGGTACGAATCGAGGCTGGGATTTGTCACTCCGTGTAAACGGAGAGGTATCTCTGGGCCCACTCGGTAGGACATCATCATAATGTGCACAATGTGACCAAGGGGTTGATCACGGGATGATGTGTTACGGAACGAGTAAAGAGACTTGCCGGTAACGAGATTGAACAAGGTATCGGGATACCGACGATCGAATCTCGGGCAAGTACAATACCGCTAGACAAAGGGAATTGTATACGGGATCGATTGAGTCCTTGCCATCGTGGTTCATCCGATGAGATCATCGTGGAACATGTAGAGCCAACATGGGTATCCAGATCCGCTGTTGGTTATTGACCGAGAACGTCTCGGCCATGTTCAAGATGGTTCCCGAACCCGTAGGGTCTACACATAAGGTTCGATGGCGCTAGGGTTATAAAGGAAGTTTGTATGTGGTTACTGAATGTTGTTGAGTCCCGGATGAGATCCGGACGTCACGAGGAGTTCGGAATGGTCCGGAGGTAAAGATTTATATATGGGAAGTCCTGTTTTGGTCACGGAAAAGTTTGAGGCGATATCGATAGCGTCTGGGACCACCGGAGGGTCCCTGGTCCACCAAGTGGGGCCACCAACCCCAGAAGGTTGCGTGGGCCAAGTGTGGGAGGAACCAGCCCCAAGGGGCTGGTGCGCCCACAGGAGGCCCAAGCGCAAGGGTGAGTGGGAGGGGCAAACCCTAGGCGAGATGGGCCCTAAGGCCCATCT
Organism: Aegilops bicornis; assembly: GCA_021605145.1. Lineage (NCBI taxonomy): Eukaryota > Viridiplantae > Streptophyta > Magnoliopsida > Poales > Poaceae > Aegilops > Aegilops bicornis. Next base: position 707,646,892 of record CM038673.1, on the reverse strand, counting down.
AGTGGGCGCCTCCTCTCCCTCCCCTCTTGGCCGCCTCCCCCTTTCCCATCTAGGGCTGCCGCCCCCCCTAGGGGTGGGAACCCTAGAGGGGGCGCACCCTCCTCCCTTTCCCCTATATATATGAGGCCTAGGGGCTGCCCATAAGACATGAGTTCTCTCTCTCTTGGTGCAGCCCTGCCTTTCCTCCTCCTCCTCTCCCATGGTGCTTGGCGAAGCCCTGCTGGATTGCCACGCTCCTCCATCACCACCACGCCGTTGTGCTGCTGCTGGATGGAGTCTTCCTCAACCTCTCCCTCTCTCCTTGCTGGATCAAGGCGTGGGAGACGTCATCGGGCTGTCTCGTGTGTTGAGCAGCGGAGGTGCCGTCCGTTCGGCACTTTCGGATCTCCGGTGATTTGGATCACGGCAGTCGACTCCCTCAACCCCGTTCTCTTGAACGCTTCCGCTTAGCGATCTACAAGGGTATGTAGATGCACTCTCCTTCCCTCGTTGCTGGTTTCTCCATAGATAGATCTTGGTGACACGTAGGAAAATTTTGAATTTACGCTCGTTTCCCCAACAAAGGGCATCATGAGCTAGGTCTATTTGCGTAGATTCTTTGCACGAGTAGAACACAAAGTAGTTGTGGGCGTTGATGTTGTTCAATATGCTTACCGTTACTAGTCCAATCTTGTTTGACGGTATTGTGGGATGAAGCGGCCCGGACCGACCTTACGTACTCTTACGTGAGGCAGGTTCCACTGGTGACATGCACTTGGTGCATAAGGTGGCTAGCGGTGCCGCCTCCCACTTTAGTCGGAACGGATTCGATGAAAAGGGTCCTTATGAAGGGTAAATAGCAATTGGCATATCACGTTGTGGTTTTGCGTAGGTAAGAAAGCGTTCTTGCTAGAAACCCAAAGCAGCCACGTAAAACATGCAAACAACAATTAGAGGACGTCTAACTTGTTTTTGCAGGGTATGCTATGTGATGTGATATGGCCAAGAAGAATGTGATGAATGATATGTGATGTATGAGATTGATCATGTTCTTGTAATAGGAATCACGACTTGCATGTCGATGAGTATGACAACCGGCGAGAGCCATAGGAGTTGTCTTTATTTATTGTATGACTTGCGTGTCATTGAACAACGCCATGTAATTACTTTACTTTATTGCTAACGGTAGCCATAGTAGTAGAAGTAATAAGTTGGCGAGACAACTTCATGGAGACACGATGATGGAGATCATGATGATGGAGATCATGGTGTCATGCCGGTGTGATGATGATCATGGCGCCCCGAAGCTGGAGATCAATGGAGCTATATGATATTGGCCATATCATGTCACTAATATATAGTTGCATGTGATGTTTATTATGTTTATGCATCTTGTTTACTTAGAACGACGGTAGTAAATAAGATGATCCCTTACACAAATTTCAAGAAGTGTTCTCCCCGGTACTGCACCGTTGCTACAGTTAAATAAGCTTCTAAGCACCACGTGATGATCGGGTGTGATGGATTCTTACGTTCACATACAACGGGTGTAAGACAGATTTACACAGCAAAAACACTTAGGGTTAACTTGACGAGCCTAGCATGTACAGACATGGCCTCGGGAACACAGAGACCGAAAGGTCGAGCATGAGTCGTATAGTAGATACGATCAACATGAAGATGTTCACCGATGTTGACTAGTCCGTCTCACGTGATGATCGGACACGGCTTAGTTGACTCGGATCATGTAATCACTTAGATGACCAAAGGGATGTCTATCTGAGTGGGAGTTCATAAGATGAACTTAATTATCTTGAACATAGTCAAAAGACCTTTTGCAAATTATGTAAATAGCTTGCGCTTTAGTTCCACTTTGTTTAGATATGTTCCTAGAGAAAAATATAGTTGAAAGTTAAAAGTAGCGATTATGCGGACGTAGAAAGCTTATGTCCTTAATGCACGCTCGGTGTCTGAACCCCAAACGTCGTTTGTGGATGTTGCGAACATCGGACATACACGTTTTGATAACTACGTGATAGTTCGATTAAGCGGTTTAGAGTTGAGGCACCAAAGGCGTTTTGAAGCGTCGCGGAACATATGAGATGTTTCGAGGGCTGAAATTGGGATTTCAAGCTCGTGCCCACGTCAAAAGGTATAAGACCTCCGACAATCTTCTTAGCCTGCAAACTAAGGGAGAAAAGCTCAATCGTTGAGCTTGTGCTCAGATTGTCTAAGTGCAACAATCACTTGAATCGAGTGGGAGTTGATCTTCCAGATGAGAAAGTGATGTTTCTCCAAAGTCATTACCACCAAGCTGCTAGAGCTTCGTGATGAACTATAACATATCGAGGATAGAAATAATGATCCCTTGAGGTATTAGCGTTGTTTGACATCACGAAAGTAGAAGTCAGAAGGAGCATCAATTGTTGATGGTTGGTGAAACCACTAGTTTCAAGAAGGGCAAGGGCAAGAAGGGATACTTCATGAAACGGCAAATCAGTTGCTGCTCTAGTGAAGAAACCCTAGGTTGAACCCAAACCCGAGACTAAGTGCTTCTGTAATAAGGGGAACAGCCACTGGAGCGGAACCACCCTAGATACTTGGTAGATAAGAAGGCTGGCAAGGTCGATAGAAGTATATTTGATATACATTATGTTAATGTGTACTTTACTAGTACTCCTAGTAGCACCAGGGTATTAGATACGGTTCGGTTGCTAAATGTTAGTAACTCGAAATAAAAGCTACGGAATAAAAGGAGACTAGCTAAAGGTGAGTGACGATATGTGTTGGAATTGTTTCCAAGGTTGATATGATCAAACATCGCATACGCTCCCTCTACCATCAAGATTAGTATTAAACCAGAATAATTATCATTTGGTGTTTTGCGTTGAGCATAGACATGATTGGATTATGTCTATCGCAATGTCTGATTTATTCATTTAAGGAGAATAATGGTTACTCTATTTATTTGAATAATACCTTCGATGGTCTTGCACCTAAATAAATGGTTTATTGAATCTCGATCGTAGTGATACACATTTTCATGCCAAAAGTATAAAATAGTAATGATAGTACCACTTACTTGTGGCCTTTGCCATGTAAGTCATATTGGTGTAAAAGCATGAAGAAGCTCCATGTTGATGGATCTTTAGACTCACTCGTTTTTGAAAAGTTTGAGACATGCGAGACCATGTCTATTGGTGTATACGCATGAAGAAACTCCATGCGGATGGATCGTTTGGACTCACTTGATTTTGAATCACTTGAGATATGCAAAACATACCACATGGGCAAGATGACCGAAAAGCCTCGGTTTTGATAAGATGGAACAAGATAGCAACTTGTTGGAAGCAACACATTTTGATATGTGCAGTCCAATGAGTGCTGAGGCATGCAGTGAATATTGTTATGTTCTGACTTCACAGATGATTCGAGTAGATGTTTACTTGATGAAACACAAATCTGAATTATTGAATGGTTCAAGTAATTTCAGAATGAAGTTTAAGACCTTCGTGACAAGAGGATAGAATGTCTATGATATGATCATAGAGATGAATGTCTGAGTTACGAGTTTTGGCACACAATTAAGACATTGTGCAAATTGTTTCACAATTAATACCGCCTGGAACACCATAGTGTGATGGTGTGTCCGAACATCATAGTTTCACCCTATTAGATATGATGCGTACCATGATATCTCTTATCGAATTACCACTATCGTTCATGGGTTAGGCATTAGAGACAACCGCACTCACTTTAATGGGGCACCACGTAATTCCGTTGAGATGACACCGTATGAACTATGGTTTAGAGAAACCTAAGCTGTCATTTCTTAAAGGTTTGGGGCATGACGCTTATGTGAAAAAGTTTCAAGGTTGATAAGCTCGAACCCAAAGCGGATAAAATGCATCTTCATAGGACACCCAAAAACAGTTGGGTATACCTCCTAATTCAGATCCGAAAGCAATAGGGATTGTTTCTTGAATCGGGTCCTTTCTCGAGGAAAAGTTTGTCTCGGAAAGTTGAGTGGGAGGATGGTGGAGACTTGATGAGGTTATTGAACCGTCACTTCAACAAGTGTGTAGCAAGGGCACAGGAAGTTGTTCCTGTGGCACCTACACCAATTGAAGTAGAAGCTTATGATAGTGATCATGAAATTTCGGATCAATTTACTACCGTACCTCGTAGGGTGACAAGGATGCATACTACTTCAGAGTGGTACGCAATCTTGTCTTAGAGGTCATGTTGCTAGACAACAATGAACCTACGAGCTATGGAGAAGCGATGGTGGGCCCAAATTCCGACAAATGGTTAGAAGACATGAAATCCGAGATAGGATCCATGTATCATAACAAAGCATGGACTTTGGTGGACTTGCCCGATGATTGGCAAGACATTGCAATAAAAGGATCTTTAAGAAGAAGAAGGCGGACGTGGGACGGTAATGTCACCTTCTATGAAGCTCGACTTGTGGTGAAGAGTTTTTCACAAGTTCAAGGAGTTGACTACGATGAGTTTTTCTCATCCGTAGCGATGCTTAAGTCCGTCGGAATCATGTTAGCATAAGCTGCATTTATGAAATCTGGCGGATGGATGTCAAAATGAGTTTCCTTACCGGTTTCGTAAGGAAAGGTTGTATGTGATACAATCAGAAAGTTTTGTCGATCCTAAGGATGCTAAAAGGTATCTTTGGCTCCAATGATCCCTTCTAAGGACCGGAGTAAGCATCTCGGAGTTGGAATGTGCGCTTTGATGAGATGATCAAAGATTTTGGGTTTATACAAAGTTCATGAGAAACTTGTATTTCCAAAGAAGTGAGTGGGAGCACTATGGAATTTCGATAACAATATGTTGTTGACATATTGATGATCGTAAATGATGTAGAATTTTCGTAAAGCATATAGGGTTGTTTGAAAAGTGTTTTCAAGTGAAAACCTGGATTAAGCTACTTGAACATTGAGCATCAAGATCTATGAGGATAGATCAAAAACACTCAATAGTACTTTCAAATGAGCACATACCTTGACATAATCTTGAAAGTGTTCAAGATGGATCAGTCAAAGAAGGAGTTCTTGCCTGAGATGTAAGGTATGAGGTTAAGAGTTAAAGCTCGACCACGGCAGAAAAGAGAGAAAGGACGAAGGTCGTCCCCTATGCTTCAGACATAGGCTCTATAGTATGCTATCTTGTGTACCGCACGGAAGTGTGCCTTGCCATGAGTCGATCAAGGGTACAAGAATGATCCGAGAATGGATCATTGCAATGATCAAAATTGTCCTTGGAGTAAATAAGGACATGTTTCTCGATTATGGAGGTGATAAAGAGTTCGATGTAAAGGGTTACGTCGATACAAGCTTTAACACCTATCCGAGTGACTCTGAGTAGCAAACCGGATACGTATAGTGGAGCAACCATTTGGAATAGCTTCAAGTGGAGCGTGGAAGCAGCATTTATAATATGACCTAGAAATTTGCAAAGCACACACGGATCTGAAAGGTTCGGACCCGTTGACTAAAACCCGTTGACTAAAACCTCTCTCACAAGCAAAACATGATCAAACCTCGTAACTCATTGAGTCTAAATCACATGATGATGTGAACTAGTTTACGTACACTAGTAAACTCTTTGGGTGTTGGTCACATGGCGATGTGACCTATCAGTGTTAATCACATAACGATGTGAACTAGATTATTGACTCTAGTGCAAGTGGGAGACTGTTGGAAATATGCCCTAGAGGCAATAATAAATTAGTTATTATTCTTATATTTCCTTGTTCATGATAATCGTTTATTATCCATGCTATAATTGTATTGATAGGAAACTCAAATACATGTGTGGGTACATAGACAACACCATGTCCCTAGCAAGCCTCTATTGGCTAGCTCGTTGATCAATAGATGGTTACGGTTTCCTAACCATGGACATTGGATGTCGTTGATAACGGGATCACATCATTAGGAGAATGATGTGATGGACAAGACCCAATCCTAAGCCTAGCACAAAGATCGTAGTTCAGTATGCTAAAGCTTTTCTAATGTCAAGTATCATTTCCTTAGACCATGAGATTGTGCAACTCCCGGATACCGTAGGAATGCTTTGGGTGTACCAAAGCGTCCTGGCAATCCTGGGTGACTATAAAGGTGCACTACGGTATCTCCGAAAGTGTCATTGGGTTGGCACGAATCGAGGCTGGATTTGTCACTCCGTGTAAACGGAGAGGTATCTCTGGGCCCACTCGGTAGGACATCATCATAATGTGCACAATGTGACCAAGGGGTTGATCACGGGATGATGTGTTACGGAACGAGTAAAGAGACTTGCCGTAACGAGATTGAACAAGGTATCGGGATACCGACGATCGAATCTCGGGCAAGTACAATACCGCTAGACAAAGGGAATTGTATACGGGATCGATTGAGTCCTTGCCATCGTGGTTCATCCGATGAGATCATCGTGGAACATGTGGGAGCCAACATGGGTATCCAGATCCCGCTGTTGGTTATTGACCGGAGAACGTCTCGGTCATGTCTGCATGGTTCTCGAACCCGTAGGGTCTACACATAAGGTTCGATGGCGCTAGGGTTATAAAGGAAGTTTGTATGTGGTTACCGAATGTTGTTCGGAGTCCCGGATGAGATCCTGGACGTCACGAGGAGTTCGGAATGGTCCAAGGTAAAGATTTATATATGGGAAGTCCTGTTTTGGTCACCGGAAAAGTTTGAGCGATATCGGTAACGTCTGGGACCACCGGAGGGTCCCGAGGTCCACCAAGTGGGGCCACCAACCCCAGAAGGTTGCGTGGGCCAAGTGTGGAGGGAACCAGCCCCAAGGGGCTGGTGCGCCACAGGAGGCCCAAGCGCAAGGGTGAGTGGGAGGGGCAAACCCTAGGGCAGATGGGCCCTAAGGCCCATCTAGTGGGCGCCTCCCTCTCCCTCCCCTCTTGGCCGCCTCCCCCTTTCCCATCTAGGGCTGCCGTCCCCCTAGGGGTGGGAACCCTAGAGGGGGCGCACCCTCCTCCCTTTCCCCTATATATATGAGGCCTAGGGGCTGCCCATAAGACATGAGTTCTCTCTCTCTTGGTGCAGCCCTGCCTTTCCTCCTCCTCCTCTCCCCTGGTGCTTGGCGAAGCCTGCCGGATTGCCACGCTCCTCCATCACCACCACGCCCGTTGTGCTGCTGCTGGATGGAGTCTTCCTCAACCTCTCCCTCTCTCCTTGCTGGATCAAGGCGTGGGAGACGTCACCGGGCTGTACGTGTGTTGAGCAGCGGAGGTGCCGTCCGTTCGGCACTTTCGGATCTCCGGTGATTTGGATCACGGCAGTACGACTCCCTCAACCCCGTTCTCTTGAACGCTTCCGCTTAGCGATCTACAAGGGTATGTAGATGCACTCTCCTTCCCCTCGTTGCTGGTTTCTCCATAGATAGATCTTGGTGACACGTAGAAAATTTTGAATTTCTGCTACGTTCCCCAACACGAACCATGTCTCATGGGCAAAATGACCAAGACCCCGTTCTCCGGAACAATGGAGCGAGCAACCAACTTATTGGAAATCATACATACCGATGTATGCGGTCCAATGAGCGTTGAGGCTCGCGGAGAATATCGTTATGTTCTCACTCTCACGAATTTACTTAAGTAGATATGGGTATGTCTACTTGATGAAACACAAGTCTGAGACCTTTGAAAAGTTCAAGGAATTTCAGAATGAGGTAGAGAATCAACGTGACCGAAAATAAAGTTCTTACGATCAGATCGTGGAGGAGAATATTTAAGTCATGAATTTGGTACACACTTAAGGAAATGTGGAATCGTTTCCACAACTCACGCCGCTGGAACACCTCGGTAATAACGGTGTGTCCGAACGTCAGTAATCGCACTCTATTGGATATGGTGCGATCTATGATGTCTCTTCTTGATTTACCGCTATCTTTTTGGGGATACGCTCTAGAGACAGCTACATTCACTTTAAATAGGGCACCGTCTAAATCCGTTGAGACGACACCGTATGAATTATGGTTTGGGAAGAAACCTAAGCTGTCATTTCTAAAAGTTTGGGGATGCGATGCTTATGTCAAGAAACTTCAACCTGAAAAGCTTGAACCCAAGTCGGAAAAATGCGTCTTCATAGGATACCCTAAGGAAACCATTGGGCATACCTTCTACCTTAGATCCGAAGGCAAGATCTTTGTTGCCAAGAACGGATCCTTTCTGGAAAAAGAGTTTCTCTCGAAAGGAGTAAGTGGGAGGAAAGTAGAACTCGATGAAGTACTGCTTCTCGAACCGGAAAGTAGTGCAGCTCAGAAAATGTTCCTGTGGTGCCTACACCGATCGGAGAGGAAATTAATGATAATGATCAAGGTACTTCGGATCAAGTTGCTACTGAACCCGTGGGTCCACAAGGACACGTTCCGCACTGCAGTGGTACGGCAACCCTGTCTTGGAAATCATGTTGTTAGACAACGGTGAACCTTCGAACTATGAAGAAGCGATGGCGGGCCCAAGTTCCAACAAATGGCTTGAAGCCATGCAATCCGAGATAGGATCCATGTATGAAACAAAGTATGGACTTTGACAGACTTGCCGAATGATCGGCGAGCGATAGAAAACAAATGGATCTTTAAGAAGAAGACGGACGCGGATGGTAATGTTACCATCTATAAAGCTCGACTTGTCGCTAAGGGTTATCGGCAAGTTCAGGGGGATGACTACGATGAGACTTCCTCTCCCGTAGCGAAGCTGAAGTCCGTCCGAATCATGTTAGCAATTGCCACATACTATGATTATGAGATATGGCAAATGGACGTCAAAACGGCATTCCTTAACGGCTACCTTAAGGAAGAACTGTATATGATGCAGCCGGAAGGTTTTGTCGACCCTAAGAATGCTAACAAGGTATGCAAGCTCCAGCGATCCATTTATGCGCTGGTGCAAGCATCTCGGAGTTGGAACATTCGCTTTGATGAGATGATCAAAGCGTTTGGGTTTATGCAGACTTATGGAGAAGCCTGCGTTTACAAGAAAGTTAGTGGGAGCTCTGTAGCATTTCTCATATTATATGTAGATGACATACTTTTGATGGGAAATGATATAGAACTTTTGGACAACATTAAGGCCTACTTGAATAAGAGTTTTTCAATGAAGGACCTTGGAGAAGCTGCTTACATATTAGGCAAGAAAATCTATAGGGATAGATCGAGACGCCTCATAGGTCTTTCACAAAGCACATACCTTGATAAGATTTTGAAGAAGTTCAAAATGGATCAGTCCAAGAAAGGGTTCTTGCCTGTTTTGCAAGGTGTGAAATTGAGCTCGGCTCAATGCCCGACCACGGCAAAAGATAAAGAAGAGATGAGTGTCATCCCCTATGCCTCAGCCATAGGATCTATTATGTATGCCATGCTTTGTGTACTGCACTGATGTAAACCTTGCCGTAAGTTTGGTAGGAAGGTACCAAAGTAATCCCGGCAAGGAACACTGGACAACGGTCAAGAATATCCTGAAGTACCGAAAAGGACAAAGGACATGTTTCTCGTTTATGGAGGTGACGAAGAGCTCGTCAGAAAGGGTTACGTCGACGCTAGTTTCGACACAGATCTGGATGACTCAAATTCACAAACCGGATACGTGTATATGTTGAATGGTGGAAGCGATGGCTGGTGCAGCTGCAAGCAGAGCGTGGTGGCGGGATCTACATGTGAAGCGGAGTACATGGCAGCCTCGGAGGCAGCGCATGAATCCATTTGGATGAAGGAGTTCATCACCGACCTAGGAGTCATACCCAATGCGTCGGAGCCGATCAAACTCTTCTGTGACAACACTGGAGCTATTGCACTTGCCAAGGAGCCCAGGTTTCACAAGAAGACCAGGCACATCAAGCGTCGCTTCAACTCCATTCGTGAAAATGTTCAAGATGGAGACATAGAAATTTGCATAGTGCATACGGATCTGAATGTCGCAGATCCGTTGACTAAACCTCTTTCGCGAGCAAAACATGATCAGCACCAGAACTCTATGGGTGTTCGATTCATCACAATGTAACTAGATTATTGACTCTAGTGCAAGTGGGAGACTGTAGGAAATATGCCCTAGAGGCAATAATAAAAGTATTATTATTATATTTCCTTGTTCATGATAATTGTCTTTTATTCATGCTATAATTGTATTATCCGGAAATCATAATACACGTGTGAATACATAGACCACAATATGTCCCTAGTGAGCCTCTAGTTGACTAGCTCGTTGATCAACAGATAGTCATGGTTTCTGACTATGGACATTGGATGTCGTTGATAACGGGATCACATCATTAGGAGAATGATGTGATGGACAAGACCCAATCCTAAGCATAGCACAAGATCGTGTAGTTCGCTTTGCTAGAGCTTTTTCCAATGTCAAGTATCTCTTCCTTAGACCATGAGATCGTGTAACTCCCGGATACCGTAGGAGTGCTTTGGGTGTACCAAAGCGTCACAACGTAACTGGGTGTCTATAAAGGTGCACTACGGTATCTCCGAAAGTGTCATTGGGTTGACACGGATCGAGACTGGATTTGTCACTCCGTATGACGGAGAGGTATCACTGGGCCCACTCGGTAGTGCATCATCATAATGAGCTCAAAGTGACCAAGTGTTTGGTCATGGGATCATGCATTACGGATGCGAGTAAAGTGACTTGCCGGCAACGAGATTGAGCGAGGTATTGGGATACCGACGATCGAATCTCGGGCAAGTAACATACCGTCGACAAAGGGAATAGTATCTGAGGTTGATTGAATCCTCGATATCGTGGTTCATCCGATGATATCATCGAGGAGCATGTAGAGCCAACATGGGTATCCAGATCCGCTGCTGGTTATTGACGGAGAGCCATCTCGGTCATGTTCAGATGTCTCCGAACCCGTAGGGTCTACACACTTAAGGTTCGGTGGCGCTTAGGGTTATTAGGAAGACTTGTATGTGATTACCGAATGTTGTTGAGTCCCGGATGAGATCCCGGACGTCACGAGGAGTTCCGGAATGGTCCGAAGGTGAAGATTTATATATGGGAAGTTGTCATACGGACACCGGAAAGTTTCGGGGGCATATCGGTATTGTACCGGGGCCACCGGAGGGGTTCCGGGGGTCCACCGGGAGGGGCCACCCCTCTTGGAGGGCCTCATGGGCCGCAAGGGACAGGGAACCAGCCTGTGGAGGGCTGGGCGCGCCCCCTTCCTTGGGCCCATGCGCCTAGGGTTGGGGGGGGGGGGAACCCTAGTGGGGGCGCCCCCTTGGGGGCAAGCCCTCCTCAGCCCCCCCTCTAGATCTCATCTAGAGGGGCCGCCCCTCCCCTTCCCTATAAATAGAGGGGTGAGGGAGGGCTGAACACCTGATCCAAGGCGCAGCCCTCCCTCCCAACACCTCTCCTCCTCCGCTGAGTGCTTGGCGAAGCCCTGCCGAGATCTTGCCTCTCCACCAACACCACGCCCGTCGTCTTGCTGCTGGAGCCTTCTTCCTCAACCTCTCCTTCCCCTTGCTGGATCAAGAAGGAGGAGATGTCATCCGCTCCATAATGCAGTATTGAACGCGGAGGTGATGTCCGTTCAAAGCACTTGGTCACCGGTGATTTGGATCACGGCAGTACGACTCCATCATCCCCGTTCCATTGAACGCTTCAAAGACGCGATCTACAAGTGGTATGTAGATGCAATCTCTCTCCCATGACTCGTTGCTTAGATGAACTCATAGATGGATCTTGGTGAAACCGTAGGAAAAATTTTAATTTTCTGCAACGTTCCCCAACAGTTTGAGTGCTCACCGGGTGGATGTAGTGATCCTACTACAGTGCCCGTGGCTACTGGAGAGGAGGGGATAGGGATTCCGCCCCCCCCCCCCCCCGGCAGTGTCACTCCAGCGAGCCGGTTGTGCAGAAGCTTCCCATTTTGATCTTGGCCCTGGCTGCTGCTCCTCAATGCATTCTGGCAGCTCTCCTCTTGAATGCCCATGTCCTCGGGTTTTGGTGATGTTCTGCTCTAGGTGAGAAGTCGACGGCAGATCGGGTCTTCCTGGTCCCAACAATGTGGATGCCATCGGTGACACTCATCCAGGTTCTAGGGTGAACGTGTCCATTCGTCGACGGTTCGGCGCCTTTCGAGCCAGGCGAGGAGGCAGGGGCCTTCTTCGACAATGGATCTAGATGGTGGTGTTTCCCGTCTGGGTCCCAGGTGTTGTGGCAACGGCTGCCTCTCTCGGTCATCTGATCTTCCTCTCCTTCGCCGGCATCTCCCTTCTCCTAGGCTTCGTGTGTGCAAGAGGCCTTGTCATCTTCAAGCTAGGTGCTTCATGTTGATCTTTTTTCTAGTTTGTTGTATGTCTGGCAAGTGAGCTTCCCCCGACACCATTGTATCTTGCCATGTTTTCTTTTTAGTTTCTGGTTTATGTCAAGGTTGTACTCCAGAGTTTGTAATCCTGGTCGGTTAATGGCTTTGTTAATTCAAAGCGGGCTCTTCGCGAGCCTTCATTCTTAAAAAACACTAACCGAATCTCGTGAGACCTGGCAAAGACACATGTCCACAACACCCTCCAACAAAGCAAATCAAAGACCAACACCAATCGAATTTCGCGAGACCCGATGAAGACACGTGTCCACACACCCTCCAACGACACTGGACGCACCATCAGGATAGGGGATGGAACGGTGGAGATATTATTCCTATTGAGGAACATCGCCATTGCCACAAAGCCCCAATCAAGGCACAAAATCCAACAAAACGAGAGCGGGGTCCCTCCCGCCAGCAGGGGTTCGAGATCCTCTGCACCTTCATGGCACAAAGGCCATAAGAGACCGAGATGAATGGCGGCAACACAGACAGGAGGAGAAGGAGAGCATGTGTCTTGTGAAGTAGGGGAGAACATGTGCGTGTAACCTAATGGCACTGGAGTTGGTCAAGCAGCGGAAACATCATTTTTTGCAGATAATAAAGGGTGCGTGCATTGGATCGGCAGATGTCTGCACTAGCGCCACACACTATCTTCGATTCTTTTCTGGTGGGGATATCGCTTATTGGGAACTTATCGGTCGACCCATGATAAGGGGTAAATCGGCCAGTTTATCAGCATATCGGCCAATTTATCGTCATATCGGCTGATCTACCGCCCAATTTATCTTATCGGTCATACAACGATAAGCGATAAATCGGCCGATTTATCGGAGTATCAGAAGATATCTTGAACAGAACCAGCTGATGAACGAAACGGCCTCAATACTGTTACGATACTTGGAACTCAATTAGGAAGAGCAGAGTAGGGCAAAGTAGCCATGCAACAACCAGGTCATCTTCGAGAGCCCTCACCAGGCAACACAGGGTTGCGTCCATGTTGTTCAAAAAAAGAGGGGGGGGGAGGGGGCGGCTATGTATATGGCTTACAGCGAGTCCTATCGCTCACGTCTGCCCGCACATCTGCTCATCCGGGAGAGGTCATTTCCAGCGCTTAAGGCGCCAAGTGGCAGAGCAGCGCCCTCGCCCTCTCGCTCGCTCTGGCCGGCTCTTCACAGGGGTGTTTTTTCGCCAAAATTTTCTGTTATTCATTGATGTCCTAGAAAAAATAATTCTGATTTTTTCTGAATTTTTTGAAACAAATCGGGAAATCAAACATAGTTTATGGATTTAAACAAATTTCATAAATTTTTAGAATGTTCACAAAATTTAATAAAAAGCTCATGATTTTTAAAACAATATCGTGAGTTAAAGCAAGTTCAAGAAAATTGAAAAAAGTTCAAAATTTTCTTCAATTAGGTTTTACTGCGAGTTTTATAAATATCACAAAATTACAAAAAATATAAAGAAATTAAAAAAATTCACGAATTTACAAAAAAAGCATTGAGTGAATGATTGTTCACAATCTATATTTTTAACTACGAAAACTAAAATTTTGACTGCATCCTTTCTTCTCAGCCTAAAATGAATGCTTTTATTGTCGGTATGTAAATAACAACAACTGGAGAACATCTGGTTATCATGTTTCTTTTGAATCTTTTAGAGATTTTTTTATATGAAATCATCATCTTGGAACGCAATATGAATTTGAGTTTTTAAACCAATTTGCTATAATATATACTTATGATGAAGTTCATGTATAAAAGCGAAAATCCACCTCTGCACCCGCGCTGATGAAAAAATTCAAAACAAATAGCAGAAAAATTCAAAAAATTCCAATATTTTTTTGTACGGTAGACAATTTGATGCGTGAGGTCCGCTCCAATTTTCAAATCATTTGGACATCTGAGGAGCTCTCAGCAAAAAAGACAAATTGGAGCTCTGTAAAAATGTTTACTGATCATGGACTGTTTTGACCCAATTTGTCTTTTTTGCTGATAGCTGCTCAGATGTCCAAATGACTAGAAGTTCGGAGCGGGCCTGTGACGCCTGGATAATTAAGCTACAGTAATTCCTTGCTAAAGGTGCCACGTCACTTCGATTACTGTTGCTAATCTCGCGGTAGTTCGAAACCGATTCAAATTCAAATCCAAAAGCAAGCAAAATAAATTTTTTCAAATATTAAAACTAAAATGTTCGGAATGAACCAAATATTGTGCAGGTAATTATGGTGGAGAAACCACACCTTTATAAAATGCTTAAATACTATAAGATGAATAAAACAACAGCAAAAACAATTATTTAAAAACCTTTTGTAATTAATTAAATGCCAAACTAATTTATTTGAGGACTAGACTTCTTGTGACTATGGACTAAGTTGAAATACTAATTTAGATACTAAGTGCATATTTTACTAAAACTAAAATAATAGAAAACAAAACAAAACAGAAAAAGTAAAGTAAATAAAAGGTAAAAACAAAACAAAACAGAAAAAAGGGAAACCCCCCCACTGGGCTAGTCAGCCCAGCTGCTAGCCAGGCCGGCCCAAACCGGCCCAGGCCGCCCCCTCACTCCACCATAACCCCACCCTGGTCAAACCCTAGCCCGACCGCACTACCCCACTTCTCCCCGATCCCCTTCTCCTCCCCATCTGGATCGGGCAACTGCCCCGCCATCGCCCCACATCGCAGCTCCCCCCCCCCCCCGATCTAGCGAGATCGGGGCAAGGACCCCGACGCCGCCGGGATCGAACCCGTCTTCGCCGGACCGCCCCGGCGCCACTTGCCAACATCGTCGGCACCGCCCCTTCGCCACCACGCCGGCGCTCGCCTCCTCGACCCCTTCCCGCTGACACCTCCCTGCCCCTCTGCCGATTCCATCTGGAACGCCGGGAGGCCGACCTGACGCCGTCGCCGCATTGCCTCTCCAACACCGTTCCATCCGCATCGCCACCCGCCACCGCCGCAGCCACCTCGTCGACTCCACCTCGCCGGACTGCCTCCTCCATGTCGCCGTCGTCTCCACCTCCTCCCCGCGCCCCGTTGCCCCGGACCCTACGGCCCCCTATGAGCTGCCACCCCCTCCTTCCTCTCCACACTCCTTTATGCAGTGCCGTCCCGGCCCCGTCGGCTGCGCCCACACCCAGCGTGGCCATGCCGTCTTGCTCCCGCCTCCCCCACAGCGCGCCCAGGCCTTCTCGACTCCGACCTCCCGCAGCTCTCTCCGGCCACAGACCCCATTCACGACCGCGCCCTCGCCAAATCGGCCGCCCTGCTCCCCCTCGGTAGCGTCGTGCGCTCGTCGCCGGCGCTCCTCTGTCAGCGTCCGTGCGTTGCCAAGACATGGCTGCTTGTGCCACTGCCGACGGGCCCTACCCTGTTTTATTAGTAATAATCATGTTTAGTGCAATCACTAACTAGCCACTGACCCGTGGGGTCCGTTTCACTAATTAGTCCAACTAGACAACTAAAATAACCTTTTAAATAATGTGTCCATGACATGTAGGTCCCAGCCAAATAACCCTTCATTTAAAATGTGACACTGACTTGTGGCCCCCGTGTCCTAATCAACCTAAACAAAATAAACCTAAGTAACTCTAGTCTATGATATGTGGCCCCACATGTCTGTTGGGCCAGTCAACTAGGACAGTTGACTGTTGACTCAACAGCCAGCAGGTCTCACCTGTCATACACATGCACACACTGCTGGGTACACTTCTGTGTACCCATAGCAGTTCATGTATTTAATAATTTTGAATTAATAAAAATTTCAGAATATTATTAAAACTTTGAAAAATCATATAATAATAAACCGTAGCTCGGATGAAAATACTTTATACATGAAAGTTGCTCAGAACGACGAGACAAATCCGGATACGCAGCCCGTTCGTCTGCCACACATCCCTAGCATAGCAAACACGCAACTTTCTCCCTCCGGTTCAACTGTCCAAAAACGCGAAACACTCGGGATACTTTCCCGGATTTTCCCCCTTTCGTCGCTATCACCTCCTAACACGTTAGGGCACACCTAGCACCGCGCATTGTCATGTCTTCCATCATCATGCTTATGTTTGCTTTTATATTTATTGTTTCTTCCCACTCTTCTCTCGCTAGACACCGAGACCGACGCCGCTACTAACCAATACGACTACGGTGTTGACGACCCCTCCTACTTGCCAGAGCAACCAGGCAAGCCCCCCCTTGATCACCAGATATCGCCTATTCTTCTCTATACTGCTTGCATTAGAGTAGTGTAGCATATTACTACTTTCGGTTAATCCTATTCCGTTGCATAGCATGTCATTATTGCTACAGTTGTTACCCTTACCTGCTATCCTACTGCTTAGAATAGGATGCTAGTGTTCCATCAGTGGCCCTACACTCTTATCCGTCTGCCATGCTATACTACTGGGCTGTGATCACTAGGGAGGTGATCACGGGTATATACTATATACTTTATATACATGACACATGTGGTGACTAAAGTCGGGTCAGCTCGTTGAGTACTCGCAAGTGATTACGATGAGGGGCCGGAAGGACAGTGGCTCCATCCCGGTAGAGGTGGGCCTGGGTTCTGACGGCCCCGATTGTTACTTTAATGGCGGAGGCGGCAGGCAGGTTGAGACCACCTAGGAGAGAGGTGAGCCTGGCCCCGTCGGCGTTCACGGATACTTAACACGCTTAACGAGATCTTGGTATTTGATCCGAGTCTGCTCTTGGCCTATACGCACTAACCAACTACGCGAACAGCTTATGGGCACTTTCGGCGTCGTGGTATCGATCGAAGCACTTCGTGTCGTCACGATCGAAGCGGCGCTACCGGATTGGAACGTAAGCCTGCTCTTGTATTAAGGGGGCTAGTTCTGCTTCCGGCCGCCCTCGGAACATGCAGGTGTGCTATGAGCGATGGGCCCAGACCCCTGTGCGCTTAGGTTTAGACCGGCGTGCTGACCTCTCTGTTGTGCCTAGGTAGGGCTGCGACATGTTGATCTTTCGCGGCCAGGCATGACCCCGAAAAGTGTGTCCGGCCAAATGGGATCGAGCGTGTTGGGTTATGTGGTGCACCCCTCCAGGGAAGTTATCTATTCGAATAGCCGTGATCTTCGGTAACAGGACGACTTGGAGTTGTACCTTGACCTTATGACAACTAGAACCGGATATTTAATTAAACACACCCTTCCAAGTGCCAGATACAACCCGGTGATCTCTCTCTAACAGGGTGACGAGGAGGGGATCGCCGGGTAGGATTATGCTATGCGATGCTACTTGGAGGACTTCAGTCTACTCTCTTCTACATGCTGCAAGACGGAGGATGCCAGAAACGTAGTCTTCGTCAGAATTAGCTATCCCCCTCTTATTCTGGCATTCTGCAGTTCAGTCCACTGATATGGCCCTTTACACATATAACCATGCATATGTAGTGTAGCTCCTTGCTTGCGAGTACTTTGGATGAGTACTCACGGTTGCTTTTCTCCCTCTTTTCCCCTTTCCCTTCTACCTGGTTGTCGCAACCAGATGCCGGAGCCCAGGAGCCAAACGCCACCGTCGACGACGACTCCTACTACACCGGAGGTGCCTACTACTACGTGCAGGCCGCTGACGACGACCAGGAGTAGTTTAGGAGGATCCCAGGATGGAGGCATGCGCCTCTTTCGATCTGTATCCCAGTTTGTGCTAGCCTTCTTAAGGCAAACTTGTTTAAGTACTCAGATATTGTTGCTTCCGCTGACTCGTCTATGATCGAGCACTTGTATTCGAGCCCTCGAGGCCCCTGGCTTGTATTATGATGCGTGTATGACTTATTTATGT
Organism: Aegilops bicornis; assembly: GCA_021605145.1. Taxonomy (NCBI): domain Eukaryota; kingdom Viridiplantae; phylum Streptophyta; class Magnoliopsida; order Poales; family Poaceae; genus Aegilops; species Aegilops bicornis. The sequence continues at coordinate 707,628,753 of CM038673.1, read as the reverse complement.
TTTAGAGTTGTGTTGTGATATCTTCCCGTGAGTCCTTGATCTTGATCGTACACGTTTGCGTGCATGATTAGTGTCACGATTGAATCGAAGCGTCTGAGATTGGTATCAGAGCCGACTGCCTGTAGGAATCCCCTTTCCAACTCCTTGGCCGAAGTTGAGTCTAGTCATTGCTAAACTTTTACTAACATGGCTGTGTGGCTTACGGGCCCACGTCGCCATTGGGTGGTATTAGGATCTTTTATTCCTCATGTATACTCTGGGACTCTGATCTCTCTCCTATTCGGGTTTAATGAATTTACTAAAATCTAACTTTAGGATCTCGTTACTACTTCCTCCTGGAGAAACCCTCACTACAGGTGATTGCTCCGTGAACCAGAAGAATTTGAAGATACTCTCCGATATTCTCTCGAGACCTTGTGCCTGTCGCTTTTGCAATTCCCTACCACCGAAACATCCCTATGGATAAATACTTACACCTGTCGTTCTTACTTTTATTCCCAGTTGATCTTGTTATTACAAGATACCCCGAAATTCTCTCTAATGTTCCGAGAATACTTTGTGCCTATTACCTTGCAGTTCTTTGCTACATGAATACCCCTACGGATAATTTCTCGCACTTACCGAGTATCCACTCATCCCCAGTTGGTTCATGTATGTCACCAATCCTCGAAATACCATTCGATCTTTCGAAAATCCTGAGCATCCTATTGCTCTTGAAATTCTTGATTGCTTGCGTTATGGTTAATCCCATAAGTCTAGTAATCTTGTTGACATCCATTGTCATTATCATTTTGAGTCCGTTGATTCGATTTGTTGCGAATGCTCGCAATCATCAAACAGATCCTAGAATTCATCTTTCCGGCTCAGACGTCGTTTTAATCATGAACTGGTTCTCGCCAATTAAATTGTCGTCGATTGTGCCCCTAAGTCTATTGAACTTATCCATCCTTGATCAGAGCGTCTGCTTCTGATCCTTCGCTTTATAAATCATAATTCCTTAGCAATTGAGCTCTAAGTTATTCAGTTGTTTCTATAATCCAATGTCTTTGCCTTGCTTCTTCCTCGGGTTGTGTGCCGATACTCACCCCAGATCCTTTGTTGGATTTTATCCGACAATATCCTTCATATTCAATAACCTTGAGCCTTTCCTAGGATATATAATGCCTTTGGTAAATTATATCCTTTGCTTTGTCAACCATGCTCTACTTTTGAGCTTGTGTTATTTACTCCTGAAGTTCGTGGTATATGTTCGTAAGATGCCCTGATGGGTTGAACCTATGCCTTCCTTCCTATGTGTGAACTCGGAAGTTTTCACGGGTCATACTCATCTGGTATTTCACCAGGTAAAACTTTCAACACTAATGCCATTATCGAAACGAGAAGTGAATGTAAGGTTATGCTTTGGAGAAGTGGGAGTCGACCTTGAACTTTGTGTTCATACCCATGGACCCGAGGTGGAACTTATCATGGAAGCTTCTCATAGTAATAATAATCCCTTGTTATAACTTCTTCTCTTATCTATGCTTGGTCTTTTTGCGGCCGTGGTTTCGACCATATTGTTCTTCTTTGATCCCATTTCTTGGACAAGTTTAAGTGCTTGCCTTCTGCAAATGATTTCACTTGTCCAACCTCTATCCCGCTCTACCCTTGAGTATACCCTCTGGTACCGCGAGAATATCATGGAACTACATAACTTCTTATGAGTTCTTCATCAAGTGCTACATTCTCATTGATTCCAATTTTTCACGGGCTCTGAGTTATTAAACACTCAAAGACACCGATAACTGACTCGAGTCCGCATCGCGATTAAGCAACTCTTGGTAACCTTCATTACTTACGAGTTTGAACTCAATCACGTCATTCCTAGCCTGATTGGCTATATCCTTGTCGTGACGATTTTAACTGGGCTACCTGGTCCTTCTTCCCAGAGCATAATATTTTACGATGAGCTAAGCTTACGTCGATCTTTCCTCATCATATCATTTCGCTTTGGACAGCAAGCTTGCTTTGGAGTTTGTGTCATACCCTTGGTTCCATTAACCTTTCGCTTCATCATTCCTTTGACTTGATGTCATCGCCGATCTATTACATCTTCGTGGAGCCTTTCGATGGATGTGTCAGATCACCTTCAACACTTTGACATCTTCCGAGATGTCAACTGTGTTCATGATGAGAAATAACCTCCTTGCCCTCGATGTTTTTTTATCATCGACAACACCCTTGACTTCCTTTCATCGCGACTTGTCCACATTATGAATACAACTTGCTCTCCAGCTAGTGTTGTGTTCTGCCTTGAAGTATTACTGTCTTTTATGTCGAGAATATTGTGGGGATTGCTCCACCTCTTAGAAATTCTCAGTATGATGATACTTCTCACCATCACCATTCTTCCTTGGTCCCCGTGTTGTTTTTAACCGGGATACCAATATCTTGGCGATGCTGCTTGAGTTACGTACTTCTAGCAACCCTATTGCTTTGAAGTTAATGATCGACGATTCGTTCTTAGACTGTTGGTTATTGAATCGTCACTCTAACAGTGATCTTGCTGCCTAAGGTCATATTTCGGGTGCACTTTTCAACCAATGTTTAATTGTGTATGTTTTCCTCAAGCATACATCATTATATCATTTGATTCGACAATGTTATCTCCTTGTTCACATAACTGTGGAAATCCACCTTTTTGGAAATCGTAAGGATTGTCGCTGACTCCATCAGCTACCCCCTCATCCTCTCCTTGGTTTAAATGGTGAACTCTTGTGTTGGAACTCGCTCCCATAGTTCATTTCCCGAGAATCTTACATTGTCATCTCGTCAATTTGTGTTGCACCTTTTCTTCTCAGGTATCCTAAGCCTGAGGTATCCTGACACCAATCAGATCTGAATCTCGGTCGGATATGATGGTTGGGACATTTTCCTAGAGTCATAGCATTGGTCTTTATATGACCCGGTAAGGTGATGTCATGCCTAGCGCACTTGACCGGAGGGCCTATTGTTATAGTTCTTCCTTTTTGCAATGTTAGTCATTCTTCCATGAGGAAATTGTAAGACTTATTCTATAAATTGTTCTGATGGATCCTTTGGGTTTCAAAGTCTGATCTTCACCGATGACCATGTCAATGCTATCTCGAAGCATGTCGGTTGTACTCTGATTTTCAACAGGAACATTTGAAGCCCAATGCTAAATGTTTCCTGCTCAATTATCCAAACACCGTTGTATGGGTAACGTCATGAAATTTCTCTCCCCTCACCTAGAGGATTTTCTACATAATATCCTGTCATGGATATCATACTCCGCTTGTCCTTGGGTTGGATATACCCACAAATATGTGTTTAAACACATTTTCCCTTCCATTGTTTTGTTTGATCTCGATAAACATAATTTCCTTTCCATTGTTGTGTTTAACCTTTCATGATCAATATGGCATAAGCAGTAATATCTCCCTGCTTATGTAAACACCGTGGTGTACAACTCGGTCAGTAAGACCCTGTTACTATTGTTGATGATATTCCGGTAACCATCGATGGACGAGAACTTTGCCTATTGGTCCACCTCGTTCAACGAGCAGGAAAATGGTTCTCTTCGTCCCTCGCCCTTGGTACCGATGTTGTTGCCGACATAACCGACAGACTATCCTCTGATTTGCCTTGCTCACATGATCGTGCAAGATGTCACCGCCCTTCCTACTTTTAACCTACATGGTGGGCCCATAACCCACAGTTCCACAGGATCGAAACCTGACTCTCCTGTACCACCCCCATGTTCCCAAAGTTATTCCTCGCGCGTGACCTCGTAAGTAATTCACGAGCCACCTCCGGAGAGATCATCAATTCTGGTATCAGACACAATACTTATTCCCGTTGATCTCAACCCCTTTCACACTTTGTTTCAGGCATCGAACGATTGCCTGCCCGCTTGAAACTTCCCATGATACCTCTTTATTTTCCTCTCAATATTTTCTTAAGTTTCAATTCGAGAGTTACTTTCCGCCACCTTTCCCGATGATATCGACCAGATAGTCAACCTTGCAGAGGTCTGTTTCTTCCGAATACCCCCTTACTCCGTAAGTACGATGGAGATCCTGAAGAAAGGTTGCCGGCTTCATCGTGATGACTGAAGCATAGAAATGAAGACATCAACGTAATGGATCGACCTCTTCGAGAAGAGCAACCAAGACCGAGAAGAATCGTTAGGATTTCGTAACCAAAACTTTCCCCTTACGCCCTCTTAAATCTCGGACGAGATTTCTTGTAGTGGAGGAGAATTGTGGCCTTTGGATAATTAAGCTACAGTAATTCCTTGCTAATGGTGCCACGTCACTCCGATTCATTGTTGCTAATCTCATGATAGTTCGACCGATTCAAATTCAAATCCAAAAGAAAGCAAAATAATTATTTTTCAAATATTAAAACTAAAATGTTCGAATGAACCAAATATTGTGCGAGTAATTATGGTGGAGAAACCACACCTTGATAAAATGTTTAAATACTATAAGATGAATAAAACAACAGCAAAAACAATTATTTAAAAACCTTTTGTAATTAATTAAATGTCAAACTAATTTATTTGAGGACTAGACTTCTTGTGACTATGGACTAAGTTGAAATAGTAATTTAGATACTAAGTGCATATTTTACTAAAACTAAAATAATAGAAAACAAAACAAAACAGAAAAAGTAAAGTAAATAAAAGGTAAAAACAAAACAAAACAGAAGAAAAGGGACCCCCCCATCGGGCAGTCGGCCAGTGCTAGCCGCCAGCCCGGCCCAAACCGGCCCAGCCGCCTCACTCCACCATAACCCCACCCTGGTCAAACCCTAGCCCGACCAAGCTACCCCACTTCTCCCGATCCCTTGTCCGCCCCATCTGGATCGGGCAACTGCCCCGCCATCGCCCCACATCGCACGCCCCCCCCCCCCCCGATCTGGCGAGAGTGAGGCAAGGACCCCGACGCCGCCGGGATCTAACCCGTCTTCGCCGGACCGCCCCGGCGCCACTCGCCAACATCGTCGGCGCCGCCCCTTCGCCACCACGCTGGCGCTCGCCTCCTCGACCCCTTCCCGCCGACACCTCCCCGCCCCTCTGCCGATTCCGTCTGGAACGGGGGGAGGCCGACCTGACGCCGTCGCCGCGTTGCCTCGCCGACACCGTTCCGTCCGCATCGCCACCCGCCACCGCCGCGGCCACCTCGTCGACTCCACCTCGCCGGACTGCCTCCTCCACGTCGCCGTCGTCTCCACCTCCTCCCCGCGCCCCGTTGCCCCGGACCCTACGGCCCCCTGTGAGCCGCCACCCCCTCCTTCCTCTCCCTGCTCACTGTACGGTGCCGTCCCCGGCCGCGTCGGCTGCGCCCGCACCCCGCGCGTGGCCATGCCCGTGCTGCTCCCCGCCTCCCCACAGCGCGCGCCCAGCGCTCGACCGACCTCCTGCAGCTCTCTCCGGCCTGAGACCCCATTATTCGCGACCGCGCCCTCGCGCCGTCCAGCCGCGCCCTGCTCCCCCCCTCGGCGCGTCGTGCGCTCGTCGCCGGCGCTCCTCTGTCAGCGTCCGTGCGTTGCCAAGCCATGGCGGCTTGTGCCACTGCCGGCGGGTCCTACCCTGTTTTATTAGTAATAATCATGTTTAGTGCAATCACTAACTAGCCACTGACCCGTGGGGTCCGTTTCACTAATTAGTCCAACTAGACAACTAAAATAACCTTTTAAATAATGTGTCCATGACATGTAGGTCCCAGCTGTAAATAACCCTTCATTTAAAATGTGACACTGACTTGTGGCCCCCGTGTCCTAATCAGCCTAAACAAAATAAACCCAAGTAACTCTAGTCTATGATATGTGGCCCCACATGTTTGTTGGACCAGTCAACTAGGACTGTTGACTCAACAGCCAGCAGGTCCCACCTGTCATACACATGCACACACTGCTGGGTACACTTCTGTGTACCCATAGCAGTTCCTGTATTTAATAATTTCGAATTAATAAAAATTTGAGAATATTATTAAAACTTTCAAAAATCATATATAATAAATCCTAGCTCGGATGAAAATACTTTATACATGAAAGTTGCTCAGAACGACGAGACGAATCCGGATACGCAGCCCGTTAGTCTGCCACACATCCCTAGCATAGCAAACACGCAACTTTCTCCCTCCGGCTCAACTGTCCGAAAACGCAAAACACCGGGGATACTTTCCTCGGATGTTTCCCCCCTTCGTCGGTATCTCCTCCTACCATGTTAGGGCACACCTAGCACCGTGCATTGTCATGTCTTCCATCGTCATGCTTATGTTTGCTTTTATATTTATTGTTTCTTCCCTCTCTTCTCTTGCTAGACACCGAGACCGACGCCGCTACTAACCAGTACGACTACGGTGTTGACGACCCCTCCTACTTGCCAAAGGAACCAGGCAAGCCCCCCCCCTTGATCACCAGATATCGCCTATTCTTCTCTATACTGCTTGCATTAGAGTAGTGTAGCATGTTACTACTTTCGGTTAATCCTATTCTGTTGCATAGCCTGTCATTGTTGCTACAGTTGTTACCCTTACCTACTATCCTACTGCTTAGAATAGGATGCTAGTGTTCCATCAGTGGCCCTACACTCGTGTCCGTCTGCCATGCTATACTACTGGGCTGTGGTCACTAGGGAGGTGATCACGGGTATATACTATATACTTTATATACATGACACATGTGGTGAATAAAGTCGGGTCAGCTCGTTGAGTACCCGCAAGTGATTCTGATGAGGGGGCTGAAAGGACAGGTGGCTCCATCCCGGTAGAGGTGGGCCTGGGTTCCTGACGGCCCCCGGCTGTTACTTTGTGGCAGAGCGGCAGGCAGGTTGAGACCACCTAGGAGAGAGGTGGGCCTGGCCCTGGTCGGCGTTCATGAATACTTAACACGCTTAACGAGATCTTGGTATTTGATCTGAGTCGCTCTTGGCCTATACGCACTAAGCAACTCTGGCTGGGAGCAGTTATGGGCACTTTCGGCGTCGTGGTATCAGCCGGCACTTCGTGGCGTCAACGGTGGCGGCGCGCCGGATTGGAACGTAATCCTGCTCTTGTATTAAGGGGGCTAGTTCTGCTTCCGGCCGCCCTCGCAACGTGCAGGTGTGCTATGGGCGATGGGCCCAGACCCCTGTGCACTTAGGTTTAGACCGGCGTGCTGACCACTCTGTTGTGCCTAGGTAGCGTGTTGATCTTCCGCGGTCGGGCATGACCCCAAAAAGTGTGTCCGGCCAAATGGGATCGAGCGTGTTGGGTTATGTGGTGCACCCCTGCAGGGAAGTTAATCTATTCGAATAGCCGTGATCTTGATAATGTGACGACTTGGAGTTGTACCTTGACCTTATGACAACTAGAACCGGATACTTAATAAAACACACCCTTCCAAGTGCCAGATACAACCCGGTGATCGCTCTCTAACAGGGCGACGAGGAGGGGATCGCCGGGTAGGATTATGCTATGCGATGCTACTTGGAGGACTTCAGTCTACTCTCTTTTACATGCTGCAAGACGGAGGCTGCGGGCGTAGTCTTCGGCGTGATTAGGTATCCCCCTGTTATTCTGGCATTCTGCAGTTCAGTCCACTGATATGGCCCTTTACACATATACCCATGCATATGTAGTGTAGCTCCTTGCTTGCGAGTACTTTGGATGAGTACTCACGGTTGTTTTTCTCCCTCTTTTCCCCTTTCCCTTCTACCTGGTTGTCGCAACCAGATGCCAGAGCCCAGGAGCCAGACGCCACCGTCGACGACGACTCCTACTACAACGGAGGTGCCTACTACTACGTGCAGGCCGCTGATGACGACCAGGAGTAGTTTAGGAGGATCCCAGGTAGGAGGCCTGCGCCTCTTTCGATCTATATCCCTGTTTGTGCTAGCCTTCTTAAGGCAAACTTGTTTAACTTATGTCTGTACTCAGATATTGTTGCTTCCGCTAACTCGTCTATGATCGAGCACTTGTATTCGAGCCCTCGAGGCCCCTGGCTTGTATTATGATGCTTGTATGACTTATTTATGTTTTGGAGTTGTTTTGTGATATCTTCCTATGAGTCCCTGATCTTGATCGTACACATTTGCGTGCATGATTAGTGTATGATTGAATCGGGGGCGTCACAGGGCCTCACACATCAAATTGTCTACCACACGAAAAACATTTGGAATTTTTTGAATTTTTTTATTTTTTTATGAATATTTTTCTAACCGGGTGCAGATGAGCCTGGGCAATCAAATGCCCTACTTGTATAAAAGGTACTATTGTTTATGCACCTAGTATTATTCTATCCATACCTTTTTCTGAGTTTAGGTATTTTAGGATCTCATATGGAATTCTTAGGAAACAAAAAATGATGATTCCTTGTATTTCTTATTCTGAATTTCAAACAAACAATAGTGTATTATGTAAAAGCAATTCCTAATTTACATATAATAATAAACTTGATCTATCTTTTCTGAATTTATTTATCAAAGATTTCACAGGGAGTTTGACGGACATCCAATTGGCAAATTTGTTTTATTATTTTAATTATTATTATTTTCAATTGGGTTGTGTACTTTATCCACCTAGTAAGTGTTCTTATAGTAATTTGATTCAAGCTTTTCTATCAAAGATTTCGTGTGGAGATTGAAGAAAACTAGAATTATTTTTATTCTGATTTCGTGTGCATGTGGCACACACATGTCCGTAAGATTGTTGTTTCCGCAAGCGTCCTCCATAGGTCTATCATTTTCGAAGGCGAACATCGGATAATCAAACAACACTTTTCTTCTTCTCGTAAGAAGAAAAAGTAACCATACTAGTCGCCTGAACATATATTAAACTGAATGATCGGTACTAACATTTTTTTTCTGAAACATGCATGAAACCATACATGGAGAAGTAGCATAACAGTTGCACCGATTAGTAGTAAAAGTTGGACGCATTACTACTAAATTGCCATGATAACATCTTTTGCCGACTTAAATTCAGACGGGATCATTCTAGCTATGAGCTCCTTGAGAACAGATGGGCAGCTAGATCTCAGATGCTCATACCCATCACTTGCCACCATCGCATCGAAGTTGGACGGAGAAGCAAGGAACTGCAAACAAGCTTCTTTGAGACGATGGAATCCATGCTGCTCGGCTAAAGCCAAGCTGGTGGCCACCATGTTGGAATCGATGTGATCGCACAATCTCTCCTCACATATCTGCTTCAGCCTGACGATGTTGTATCTGTCAGCTGCTACCAGTAGATGGCCAGCCATAACCACATCAGTTTCGCCTTTGTTGCAAGCCATCTCAAGCACAGGAACCGAGTCGGTGTATATGAAATGTAGCAAGGTCTTGAACACATCAGCTTCCATGTCTTGAATTTCAATAGGATTAGCTGCAGAACTCTATTTCATGGCGCCAAGGAGCTCCGCCTTGAAGATGGATGACCGAGCAGCGAGGACACACCTGTGAGCAGAGAGTGTATGTCCGCCGACTTGAAAGGTCAGGTCTGCAGCATCACTGCTCTTGAGGAGGTTGCCGAGATGCTGGTGCAGGTCGCTTGGAAGAACCCTTGCTTCTTCGCTCTTGATTTCTGTGACGGTGATATCACATCGGATGGTGAGACAGCCGTCTATCAGATGAACTGATCCCTCCAGATCATCCTTCTTGATGAAGTTAAAATAGCCCCTGTTTGGAGCTTCCCTTGAGAAGGTACGTATAGGGGTGAAGGAACGGCTATAAGAAGGCACAGGTGTTCCATTCTTGTCAAGTACACTGAACGCGAATTTCGCCTTCATATCTTGGGCATCGGAAGATTGGAGTACTAGAGAAACAGAGATAAAATCGGCAAACTCGGTACTACTACCGTTTGGGTAATATCTCACGGCCCAATTATGACCACCAATACTGAAAGGAGTAGAAATCACGTACTCGCCGTTCTTGAGCAGCGCCTTGGCTCTTGAGTATTCATCTACCTTGAGCACAAATGACCTTTCCTCAGATACCATGATAGCAGACATCTTGCATTGCTCTGCCATTCTGGGGGTGGGCTTGGTAGATTGGACTAGTAGGATGGAAGACTGGCAAGCAAAGATTTTACTGCATCATGTACCTATATATAGAGGTGCACTTGGGAAGTTAAATCCCTTCGTTTCACATTCAGTCAAACGGGAACAGTGGCCTGTTCGCATCTCCATCTAAATGCTTGCGTCCGCCTGCCTGCCTGCCTGCCATTTACTACTCGATTAACTTCACGAGGAGACGCCACTGCACTGCAAACGAAGACAGGCCAAACAAAACCTTTTCATCTGCCGATGCAATGCATGCAACAAAGATGATTTTTCCTGTGGGTCAATGTGACTCAAATCGACAATCTAACCCCTCGGCACAAACAAAAATTTCATCTGCCTACACCAAAAAAAAAAATTCTTCTTTTTCCGAAAAACAATAAACTTTTTCAGCTGCCAACACTTCATCTCCCACAAAATGGCAGAGCGCTTTTCTGTGAACAAAAAATCAGCAAGAAAGAACCAATTAGCCAGGTTGGCGTTCGTGCGAACACAAAACACGTTTTACATAGACAGAAAGCACGGACATGGCCTGCAGATTGCATGGTTTGTGAGCTATACGATCTGCACTATATACTCCAGGAGAAGTATAATTTAGAACTCGGAACCATATTAACAGTGGCGGATCTACCCAGAAATTGTTGGGCAGGCCAAGGAAGCCCAACCTGAAGGAATCATAGAATTTTTCTCTCAACAAGGCCCAGTTTTCATATACTCTTCAGTGTTTGGACCATGGGCTGGGCGGGCCATGGCCCATCTGGCCTTGCTGTAGCTCCGCCAGTGCATATTAACCATTTGGAACACCAATGACAGTATAATCCAGCTGAATGTGTTGCAACTTGCAAATATAATTCAGAATTTTGAGTGGGCCGAACAACAGGCAAAGGTTTGTACCAGTTGAATGTACTGACCTGAACAAATCATCATCCACACCAGAAGCACATTTTCGCGATCAAGTTTAGCATCTTATGAAACTCAATTTTGGAGAGAGTTTTCTCTGTACTCGACCGCAACAACTTTCTTTTCCTCCCGCCAATTTACTCAACAAGACAGCGACCAAATTAACCTTTGGCGCTAGTTTCCTCTTACGTGTCATTTTTCTCTGCATCACATTGTATATTCAGCACACAGCAGTTGTTTCCCCTACAATCCCTTTAAAACCGACTTTTCCAAAATTAATTCTGAAGTCCGAATAAACCTCAACAGCATATATAGCAAGTCCTTCACACTGCAGCACTAACAGCGATATTAAGAGGGGACTACTCAGAGTATTAGCAAACAGAAGATATTAATAATCAGTGGCTGAGTATTACATGCAGGTTTTTATTTTTAGTTTTTCCTTAGTGCTGAACTACAACACATGATCCCAAAGTCCACATGCACGAGCAGGGGTAATGAAGCTGCTTCTATTTTCTGAAGAAGAAAAAAACAGTCTAGTCTAGACCATCCATGCGAGGCATTGGAACACGGATGACCCTAATTTTGCATCCACCTGAAAAGAAGAGTTCGACCCAATGCTTTATTTTTGTCTTAGTGAATCCCGATTCGACATTAAAAGTATATTGATTCTTTCCCAATAAACGAAGATTTTTTTCTGTGAATACTGCGTATTTGATTCCATTATCATATGATAATACTATATTTTATTATTTTATTTGTATTTCTTTATTCCTAACCATGCATCCATGAAGTAATCGACTCAATAATATTTAAACTAATACACGATGGATAATCAAGGATACAAAGGCACGTACATGGGCAGTCTCTGTAATAGTTTCTTTTATCTCGCAAGAAAATAAAATAACCAATCTTGCCACATGAGTGATTGGATGATTGATAAGTACGTAGCATTTTTATTCTGAAACATAAACGCAGCCATGCATGGAGATGTAGCATAATATCCTTTGGTACTAAAATTTGGATGACCGTACTTATATGATAATGGTATATGGTAGGCATTACTTCCACATTGTCATGATAATATCCTTTGCTGATGTAAATTCAGCCGGGATGACGAACCTCTTCCTAGCATGGGATGCTCGCCGACTACATCAGTACACGCTTTATCATAAATAGGATGAACGCTGAAAGTCCTAGAGTCTCACTCATGGCATTTGCTCGAGTTATAGAGGCTCTATCTATATTCTTTTTATCGTGCTTGGATAGCAATCCTTTCTTTCAATCGACTAAGACTGTTAGAAAGCACATTCATATAAGCCTTGCCTTTCAGTAACTATCCTTAGCGCTGTTCTTCTGCCTATCTCCTATTGGTCAGACAGATCCGGGCTTATAAAGTGGTACTGAAATAGGGTCAAATTCTGTTTAGTAGAAAGGAAGGAAGACGGCATGGGTATCGTCGGACTTGATGACGATGCCGAAATATAAGGGAGGCATGGGATTTAGAGACATTGAAATTGAGAATCTGGCTATCTTGGCTAGGCAAGCCTGGCGGATTCTACAAGATCCTATGTCTCTTAGCGCCCGGGTGTTGAAAGTGGTTTATTTTCCAACTGCTCCTAAGTGCTGCTCTAGGAAACAAACCGTAACAGATATGGACGGGGCCCGGGTACATATTCACCGCGGCATGCTGATCCGCGATTACTAGCGATTTCAACTTCATGTTCCCGAGTTGCAGAGATAACATATTTTTTCTGAAACATGCATGAAACCATAAATGATGATTGTTGGTTTCAGTTCAGGATAGCTCCTGAAACAATACATGGAGAAGTAGCATAACAATTACAAAGTTTAGGGCTAAAATTTTGGCTGAAATAGTACCAAACGCATTACTACTAAATTGCCATGATAATATCCTTTGCTGATTTAAAATTCAACCAGGATGATTCTAGCGATCAGCTCCTTGAGAACAGATGGGCAGCTGGATTTCAAATTCTCATACCCAACATCGCCTCAAAGTTGGAGGGAGAAGCAAGGAACTGCAAACAATCTTCTTTGAGACGATGGAAGCCATGCTGCTTGGCTGAAGCCAAGCTGGTGGCCACCATCTTGGAATCAATGTGATTGCACAATTTCTCCTCACATATCTGCTTCAGCCTGACGATGTTGTATCTGTCAGCTGCTACCAGCAGATGTCCAGCTGCTGAGCTGCACTACCAGCAATATTCAGGGGGACTTTAAAAAAATATTCAGAGGATTGAGGATCGTCATGTCCCTATATAGAGGCATAATGGCATGATGGACTGGGGATGGTGGCATGGATCGTTTGCTACAGAAGCAAAGCACCGGCAAAGTACATCTCTGTGTCCTTCCTCTGAACTTCTATCATTCCTCTCTAGATCTTCTTCCTCCTTATGTGTGATTGCTCTCCACAAGCAACGGTTGTAGTATGTTCTGGCCGCGGCAGCCGGCCGCGGCTATTTAAAAAGAAACAAGGCAAACGTGAACTACGGTTGTAGTCGGCACCAAAAAACAGGGAAACAGTGATGAACCGCTCGTCATCGGCTCTTGTCATTTGGTCATTCTTGACTGATTCTACTGGAAGCCTCATCTGCAACGGTTTTAGTTGGTACAAAGGCCCAACGTGATGAAGCTTCTATTTTCGAAAAAAGAACCAGAGTACAGACCATTTATGCGAGCATTGGAACAAGGATGGCACTAATTCTACATTCAGCTAAACGTAACCATGCACATATGAAGTAATCGACTCAATAAGTACACAAATACACAATGGATAAACAAGGTACGTCCACGGGCAGTCTCAGTAATGATTTCATATTTAGCAAGAAAAGAAACTACCATTCTACGTAGATGAGTAGATTGAATGATTGATAAGTACTCCCTCCGTTCCGATTTACTCGTCGTGGATTTAGTTCAAATTTGAACTAAAACCACGACGAGTAAATCGGAACGGAGGGAGTAGAATTTTTGTTCTGCAACCATACATGGAGAAGTAGCATAACCATTACTAATAAAATTTGGATGACATATATGATAACAGTACGAGACTGGTCTAGCCACATCTTCTCCTAATAGTAGAGTAACTGTAGGCATTACTTCCACATTTCCATGATAATATCGTTTGCCACTTTCAGTTCAGCCGGCAGGATTCTAGATATCACCTCCTTGAGGACAGACGGGCAGCTGGATTTCAAATGCGCATACCCATCACTTGCCACCATCGCCTCCAAATTGGATGGAGACGCAAGGAACTGCAAACAAAGTTCTTTGAGACGATGGAAACCATGCTGCTCAGCTAAAACCAAACTGGTTGCCACCATGCTGGAATCAATATGATTGCACAATTTCTCCTCACATATCAGCTTGAGCCTGACAATGTTGTACCTGTCAGCCGCAACGAGTAGATGACCAGCCGTCACCACATCAAGCACCGTAGGAACTGAGTCGGTGTATATGAAATGGAGCAAGGACTTGAACACATCAGCTTCCATGTCACATATTTCAATAGGACTAGCAGCAGAGCTCTCCTTCATGGCCCCGAGGAGCTCAGCTTTAAAGACGGATGACCGAGTTGCTAGGACACACCTGTGAGCGGAGAATGTCTCTCCACCGACCTGAAAGGTGAGGTCTGCTGCATCCTTGTTCATGAGCAGGTTGCCGAGATGCTGGTGCAGATCGGTTGGAGGAACCCTTGTTTCTTCGCTGTGGATGACGGTGACATCGCACCTGATGGTTAGACAGTCGTCTCTTATATGCGCCGATGCCTCCAGATCAGCCTTCTTCATGAAATTATAACCCCAGGTATCACCTTTGCTTAAGAAGGTATCCAAAGGGAACGTATGGCTGTATGAAGGCACCGGTTCTCCATTCTCGTCAAGTACACTGAACGTGAACTTCGCCTTCACATCTTCAGCATCGGGAGATTTAAGCTCGAGATAAAGAGAGATGAAATCTTCAGAATCCTCATGGCTACCGTGTGGGTAATATCTCACGATCCAGTCGTGGCCTCCAACACTGAAAGGGGTAGAGATCACGCGCTCGCCGTTCTTGAGTAGCGCCTTGGCTCTTGAGTATCCATCTACCTTGAGCGTGTACGACCTTTCCTCAGATAGAGAGATAGCACGCATGGCAGCAGATATCTTGCATTGCTCTGCCATTTTGGAGGTGGGCTTGGTGGTATAGCTTGGATTAGGATGGAAGACTAGCGGGAGGAAATACTTTGATTCATGTAGTATCTATATAGAGAGTGAGATTAGAGAGAGGAAATTGCACTCGGGAAGTCAAATGGAAACGGTGGCCCTGTTCACACCTTGATCTAGATGTTTGCATCACGAGGAGACGCCATTTACTAATTAGTATTCCCTCCGTCCGAAAATACTTTCGGATGAATGAATGTATCTAGACATATTTTAGTTTTAGATACATCGTTTTTTATGCATTTATCCAACAAGTATTTTTGGATGGAGGGAGTACTAACTACTCGTTTACCTTCACGAGGAGACGCCATTGCACTGCAAACGAAGACTGTAGGCGCCAGCACAAACTAAACTTTTCATCTGCCTAGTAAAAATTTCTCAAAAAAATCCGCCTAGTAAAAAAAATAAACTTTTTAGTAGTCAATGCTCCACCTCCCGCAAAATGGCAGAGCGCTTTCTTTTGAACAAAAAATAGCAACAGAGAACCAACTAGACTGGTTGGTGTTCGTGCGACCACAAAATATGTGCAAGCGATTTACTACTCCAGTAGAAAGCACATACTAGTACATGGTACAATATTTGTCATGGTTTGCGGACTATGCCGTCTGGTGTGGCGCGAAAAAGAAAGAAGAATTCAGAACCCAGAAGCATCTTGACCATTTGGAAGACCAACGACGGTATAATTCAGCTGAATGTGTTGCAACTTGCAAATATAATTCAGAATTTTGGGTGGGCGGAACAACAGGCAAAGGGTTGAAAAGCAATATATAATCAAGTCGAATGTAGTTGTACCGACTTGAATGAATCATCATCCGCACCACAAGCACATTTTCGCAATCAAGTTTAGCATCTTAAGAAACTCAATTTTGGGGAGTGACCGAGTTTTCCCTGTACTCGGCCGCAACAACTTTTTTTCCCCTCCTGCCAGTTTACTCAACAAGATAGCGACCAAATTAATCTCTGGCGCTAGTTTCCTGCTACGTGCCTTTTTTTTGGCGTAACACATCGTATATTTAGCACACAGAACCACAGCAGTTAACTTCTTTCGCCTACAATCCCTTTATAACCAACTTTTCAAAAATTAAGCATAGCAAGTCCTTCACACAGCAGCACTACCAGCGATATTCAGAGGGGAATCATAACCAATGACCCTTCACAACTTCTCAGAGTATTAGCTAACAGAAGATGTTAATAATCAGTGGTTGACGATTACATGCAGATTTTTTTTATTTTTTTTGCTTAGTGCTTTAAACTGAACTACAACAAATGATCCTAAAATTCACATAAACGAGCAGGGGGTAAAGAAGCTTCTATTTGCTGAAGAAAAAGGATAAAAACAGTCATCTAGACCATCCATGCGAGGCATTTAAACAAGGATGATCCTAATTCTGCATCCAGCTGAACCTAACCATGCACACATGAAGTAATCGACTAAATAATAATTAAACTAATGCACGATGGATAATCAAGGATACAAGGCACGCACATGGGCAGTCTCTATAATACTTTATTTTATCTCACAAGAAAAGAAAATAACCATTCTCATCACGTGAGTGATTGGATGATTGATTAGTACAGTAGCATTTTTATTCTGAAACATACACGCAACCATACATGGAGATGTAGCATAATATCCTTTGGTACTAAAATTTGGATGACAAGTATATGATAATGGTATGGTAGGCATTACTTCCACATTGTCATGATAATATCCTTTGCTGATGTAAATTCAGCCGGGATGATTCTAGCTATCAGCTCCTTAAGGACAACCGGGCAGCTAGATTTCAGATGCTCATAGCCATCACTTGACATCATAGCCTCCAAATTTGACGGAGAAGCAAGGAACTGCAAACAAGCTTCTTTGAGACGACGGAAACCATGTTGCTCAGCCAAAGCCAAGCTGGTAGCCACCATATTGGAATCAATGTGACTGCACAATTTCTCCTCGCATATCACCTTCAGCCTTCCGATGTTGTACCTGTCAGCCGCCACAAGTAGATGTCCGGCCATCACCACATCAAGCGCTGGAGGAACCGAGTCGGTGTATATGAAATGGAGAAAGGACTCGAACACATCAGCTTCCATATCACGGATTACAATGGTACTACCGGAACTCTCCTCCATGGCACCGAGGAGCTCCGCCTTGAAGACAGACGACCGAGCAGCAACGACACAACGATGAGCGGAGTATCTCTGTCCGTCGACTTGAAAGGTCATGTCTGCTGCATCATTGCTCTTTAGGAGATCACCAAGATGCCGATGCAGATCGCTTGGAGGAACCATTGCTTCTTCGATCTCCTTCATAACGGTGACATCGCACCTGATGGTGAGACAGTCGCCTCTAAGATGCGCCGATCCCTCAAGCTCATCCTTCGGGATGAAGTCATAGTAGCCACAGGTTGGAGCTTTCCTTGAGAAGGTGTTCACAGGGGTGGTACGGGTGTAGGAAGGCACCGGATTACCATTCTTGTCAAGCACATTGAACGTCAATTTCGCCTTCACGTCTTTGGCACCGGCAGATTCATGGTGCACATAAAGAGATATGAAATCGTCACAATACTTGGGGCAACCGTTCGGGTAATATTTCACGGTCCAGTTGTGGCCTCCAACACTGAAAGGGGTGGAGGCGACGAACTTGCCGTTCTTCAGTAGCCCCTTCACTTTTGAGTATCCGTCTATTTTGAGCACATATGACCTTTCCACGGATTCGGCTACCATGGCAGCAGGAATCTTGCAGGGCTCTGCCATTGTGGAGGTGGGCTTGGAGTAAGATGGAAGACTGGCGAGAGGAAAGATTCGTTTGTTGCGCGGCTTGCGCCTATATCTATTCCTTCTCACCGCCGTCCGGTGGTGTCGCCGGAAGCACGCCGCCGCTGGCGATAGGGTGTGGGGAGGGAGCGCCGGGGCGTGGATTGGAGGAGGGTGGAGCGCGACGGCGGGAGCGGGTCGCAGGCAGGGAGAAGCTGAGCGCGGCGGCGTGAGCGGATGGGATCGGGGGGAGAGGCGCGCCGGAAAAGGGGTGGCGGCGGAGCGGAGAGGGGATTAGTGCCTTAGGTTTTCTGCTGATTGTTCTTACCAGACGCGCAACTAATCAGCGTACATACAAAGACGCGTTTGCTTTTCTTTTCCAACAAAAAAAAAGGTTTTTTTGTCAAACAGGACAACTTTATTTAGCGACTAATAATATAAATCTATATATCAATATAAAAAGATTTGAAGAAACAAACCCACGTAATCTCGGCCATAAACCATATTATCCAACAACCTAGATTACTCCGGTGCGAGCGGTCAAAATATTTAGCGTGCAATCAATATCATATCAAAATATCGATATCAACATTAATTACGTAATTAACATGTAATTAATACCTTACCTAATATTAACATGCAATTAATATTTCACCAAATATCAACGCATAATTATTCACGCCGTCAGATAACCAAACGTGCCTCCCCATGTCAAGCGAGGTTGTCATTCCATTCTAGCGAGCCGCCTATGAGGCTCGCCATTACGATGACGTTATTCGTAGTAAAATTAATATGCCCAGAAAAACGGTTTGCGAGAGGTGGTCTTCTGTAAGATCATACAGTGGTCACCTTTCATTCTCCTTTGCTCAGTCTGATGCGATGCCAAGTTTGACAAAGTGCAAGCCCTTCCCGAAAATACATGTACTACATGCATCTGTAGGCCTCGAATGTCTCTGATTGATAACTCTGTTGAACACCATTGTTGAGAGGAGCCTATGAGATAGGTGTGCTCGTCACAGCACATTGCTTCGACTTCTCATCTGTTAGTGGATTTAGCAACAACCCTATCATAAATAACCTTTGATGAACCTGGCAGAGGCGCGGGAGCAAAGATGATGATCAGTTTGTAGCATAGGATGATGATCAGAGACATTCGAGGCCTCCCTCTAGGTTGTAGCATAAGATGATGATCACTTTAAATTTCCTGTAATGTTTATGAACAGACAAATTGACAGTTAACTTTGGTATTCGTACGTTGATCGCATGTCGTGGTGCATACCAAATAGTCTAGAAGGTCACTAGAACTTCAATGAATGAAAGTTCTAAAGAAGTAGTTGGTAGTCCCGTCTCACTTTCCATCAACCTTATCTTGTGCCAGTGAGTGTGCAACCTTTCGCTCAAGCGCAGTCAATTTGGCCGGCCCATTTGACGTGTGCATTAACTCAATCAAATCGGCACTTACCAAAAATATTGTATGCATTAACTCATTCAAATCAAATTTAAAAAATATGAATCAAATCGGCACTTAATAAAAACAATATCATGCATTAACTCATTCAAATCAATCGACACTTTCCCAAAACAGTGTCATGCATTAACTCATTCAAATCAAATCTTAACCAAATTGACACTTAACAAAAACAACATCATGCCTTAAATCATTCAAATCAAATCTTAAGAAAATCTCAACGAAATCCAAAGTTTTCTTCTACTCATACCCAAATCAAATCAAATCAAATCTTGCCAAAAAATCAACTATGATCAAACTTGGCCGGCCCATTTGACGCGTGCACGCATTTTTCCAGTTTTTTTTCTATGTTTCGTTTTTTGGTTTCTTTTTCATTTTTATTTTTCTATCACTAACCTATTATTTTGTGTTTGGCATCTACTGTTAAAAGGGCAGTACGTAGGTCATTCCTTCGTTCGATACTGCCCTCACCATTGATCGATAGGACCCCCCTCGATCCCCCTTCCCACCGATTTTCTTTTATCAAGGACCACCAATGATTTTCCTTTACCAGCCCCACCGTTTTTTTACTCAACGAACCTTCCATTCCCCAAAACCCCGACCCTTCCATACACTCAAGCAGCAAGCCGCTCACCCCCTCCTTGCATGAGCCACTCCTCTCCCCATTTACCCTCGCACCCCCTAGGGCTCATTGTGTCGCAGTCGCACAGGACTTCTTCAACCAGCCCCGCCTCATGCGGCTCCGTCCCCAACTCCCCCCGTGCACCGCCCTCGGGCCACTCCTTCCCACTCTCCTTCCTCGACTTCCCTGCTGCTACTTGTGAGCTGCATTGGGATTTTTCCCTGAAGAGAAGGGAAGATGCACTACTATAGATATAAGTATTTTCCCTTAGTGAGAACCAAGGTTTATCGAACCAATCGGAGAATCACGCAAAGCCTCGTGAATAGCACCTGCACACAAAAGCAAATACTTATCCATGTTGTGGCGATGCAGTCGGCAGCTGGATCTGCGGCGGGCACCACCTAGCTCGGTGGCCAACCTCACTGCACAACAGACACTTGGCTCTGTTGGCGCACTTGGCAATCTGGTGGTCAGGCTCAAGACACCTTAAACACTTGCCCCCTCGCTTTCTTGAACAGAAGCTCTTTGAACTGGCTGGCCTTGGGCTTAGGATGCAGCGGCGGTCTCTGGTAATAAGGAGGACGCCTCCCCCTCCCCACCTTCTTCCACCCACCCTCATCGATGCGGGCAGGAGGCATGGGTGCAAAAGGCGGCAAGGGAACAATGATTCGAACTATAGATGCCTCCTCTGCTCCCTCTCCCCCACAACTGGCAATGAGGGCACCTCAGCACCCGCACCGCTCTGGGGCCTACAGGGCGTCCAGGAACGAAGCAGGAGCGAATCCTTCTGCCGCGGACGACGAGGCCATGTTGACCTAACAGGCTAGCAGGCGGCCGGAGAGATGGTGGAGCGCCGCCGAGAGGGCGACCCACAGAAGGGCGAGTGGAGCCGGTTATTATTTTTCCACTTTTCCTTTTTTTAAGAAAGCTCAATTCAACAAACTGTTCTGAAATTTACAAAAAAAAATCACGTTGTCATAAATATCTCAAGGAATTTCAAATGATGTTTGGAGTTTAACAAAAAAAAACTGTTTTCAAAATGTATTCACAAAGTAAAAAAAAATTCAATGATTTTTTTAAAATGTTCATGCTTTCAAAAATATTATGGAATTTCAAAAAATATCCCATTTTAAAAAAATCATAAATTCATAAGTTATTTGTGTTTCATGTTTTTCAAAGAATGTTCAAAATTTCAAAAGATGTGTCCATTTCCAAAAAATATATTTTTTTTGGTAATTTTCGAAAAATGTTTACACTTACCTAAAAATAATCAGAATTTTCGAAAAACAAATAGCAGTCAACAAAACTGTTTGGAGTTTTTTTAAAATGTTCGTATGTAAAAAGTTTGACTTGTTATTTTTTTTGTCTTTGTAAAGAAATGTTCAACATTTATAAAACTAACAGGAAATGCTACAGTGGCCGGTTCGCCACAGCAATGTCTTGTCCGGTACAGTGAATCGGGCCGCAACAGTACACCAGACGCTACAGCGCGTCGTTTTGCTACAGTGGTTTGTGTCTACCATGGTTAGCCCAGTAGGGAGCGTGCATGTGCCGGCCGTGCACGGTCCGCTTCGAATCACGCACTTTCTTTGCTTAAAGGCGCATGTGGGAATATATACTCGGAAAATCCTACTTGCCGCTCGTTGCAGCAAGCTGTCGAAGCTTCGCACAGGGAGGTGCAAGCGAGCGAACGAGTGGGCCGGCCCATTTTAGCGTTACAGCAGACTCGGTTTTGGGAACGTTTCCAGCCATTTTTTTCGGTTTTGGGAACCTTCTAGAAGGTTCCTGAACTGGCTTTTTAGTTTATTTTTCATTTTTCCTTTTTCTATTTATCTTTTTTTCTTTTCTTTTTTCTGTTTCTTTTTTTTCTGTTTTCTTTTCTTTTATCTTTTTTTCCTTTTCAAGTTTATTTTCAAAAGAAGCCGAATTCCAAAAAATGTTCCTGTTTTTCAGATTTTGTTCACAAATTCAAAAAATGTTCCCATTTTACAAAATTTGTTCATAAAATCAAAAAGTGTTTCTGGTTTCAAAATTTTTGGTCCGAATTTTCAGAAAATGTCCTGTTTTTTCAAAAATTGTTCGAATAACTTTTTTCACATGGATTTAAAAAAATGTCTGTATTCAAAAATTGTTCACAAATTTCAAAAAAAGTTCTTATTTTTCAAATTTTTGTTCACTTATTAAAAAATTGTTCATATTTCAAATTTGTTTGGGATTTTCAAAATTGTTCTCCATTTTACAATCTGTTCTAAAAATTGAAAATTTGTTCGAAAATTTTAAAAATGTTCATGTTTAACAAAAAATTCATGTTTACAATTTTTTTGTTCACAATTCAAAATTTGTTCTGCTTTAAAAAATATTCATGTTTTTGCAAAAATCAATATTAAATACTTGTTCAGATTTTCGAAAAAAAATTGTGTTTATCAATTTTTTTTAAACCTTGTGTTGGTTCAGTAAATTCTGATTATATTTTTTTAGTTTTTCTTCTCAAATTTGAAAAGTGTTCGTATATGAAAAAAATACTTTTCTCAAAATAATGTTCGCATCTGCATTACCTTTAGCTGCGTAAGTCACAGGAGGTGCCAGGTTCGATTCCTATCTCCTCCAGCAGTTTTTTAGTCTTTTTTGTATTTTTTTACTGTGTTTCGCTAATGGGCCGGCCCAGCTGGAGTCGCCCCTGTGCGTTTGCTCGGCAATTCGCCGCAACGAGCGGCGCATAGGAGCTCCCTATATACTCGACGTGTATAGATAGTTTACCACCACTGCACCCTAGGTAGGCAGCTGGGCCCATATACAGGAAAAAAATTCTAAGCCGAGTACCTATTACACTCAGCTTATGCCGATTTAAACTCGGTTTATATATAAGCCGAGTAAAACTGCCGGCTTATAGTATACGGCTTACAGTGGATCGGCTTATCAGGTATAAGCCGGGTGCCATGGCAAAAACACTCGGTTTATACATAAGCCGAGTGTTTATATATGGCACTTGGTTTAATAAAGTAACATGACGGCAGCGGGGTGTTAACGGTCACACGTCACCATCTGTATAAACCAAGGGCCAAGGTGAGCAACACGGTTTATACATAAACCGAGGACCAAGGTGAGCAACCCGGTTTATACATAAACCGAGGGCCATCCTCTCGGTTTATATTTGACAGGGCCATGACATATATGCCTATAAGCCGGGTGCTAGATCCCTGAGATACTCGGCTTATAGCCCGGATAGCACATCATATTTTGGCTTCAGGGGGCAGCAGCAACAACATATAAATATATATATATATCCAGCAATATATATCTAACAAATATGTTTACAACGAATATATATATATATATATATATATATATATATATATATAGTGTTCCTATTCATCACCCAGGGTGCAGAATAAGTTATTCTTCACGCGAGGTAATCTTACGATCATTTCATAATTAAATTACATTTGAAATTCAAATAGTTACATTCTTATTGATTCACTACATAAATTTTGGCATAAAAAATAAAAATATAGGGCATAAGACAAGAAAATTTGCATTTTATGTGTATTTTACACTATGTTTTTACGTTTGTAATTTTACATAACATAAAATATTTTTTACGACGATTATATATTTTCTTACTATCTCTTTTTACGTCAGAAATAAGACAAAACTTACTAAACATAAAATTACGGTGCATTGATGGTAAAATAGAGGGGGGTGAAGAATAACTATTCCTCACCCAGGGTGACAAATAGTCAATCCCTATATATATATATATATATATATATATATATATATATATATATATCCAACAAAGGTTCACATCAACAATATATTATAACTTGACAACATAACAAACCGACCATTAGTTCAAAGTCCACACATGCATACATATGTTCACAAATGAAAGGATGAGTTCCAAGTTCACAAATGCATACATATCCAACGAAGGTTCACAACAACATACGCACATATGCAACAAAAGTTCACAAACGAAAGCATGAACCTAAAAGATGCAATGAGCTTCCACCGCAGCATGTATGCTCACCGTCGACGGCATCTGCGATGCAAACCTGCAAGTCCATTACCACACGCATGAGTTTCTAAAGTTAAGTTGCAAACGATCGATAAGGCAGAAGAGTCAACAAGCATCAACATATAAGAATTAACACAGATACTAGAAGATTCACAACAAGTTCTATCTTGAAGCCCTCGATCTAGCACACAAAAATATACAATGCATAGATTTCACAATTTTCCCAGAGTCGGAGGTCAATTAATATAGAACTACCATAAGTTGAACTGATCATCAGGAGGAACAGATTAACAAATGACCAGGCTGCCATAAAAACTCAAAAATATGTATTATCACATATTGGTGGTTACAAAAATAAGACATCACAAATTTATGAAAAGGACAAGCACATCAATTTAGAACATCAATTTAGATATATGTTATGTAACTAGGTCTGAGGCATCCAACACATGAACTAGAATCAGCATGCACAACAGCAAGTGGTAGGGTAGAAAATTTCTACCTGTACTAAACATACACTAGACATCCAGCTTTCCGTTCCCAGCAACTAAAGTCTCAAAATGTACAGTTTCTTCAAATAGTAGCAGTGCAAACTCACAATTCTTCAAATAATGATTGAGTGCCCAGCACACAACATACCATTGAGTTGATTTGGACTCATCGAGGCCTTGCTCCGTAGCCAATGTTTCAGTAACTTCTCATCTCCTAAAAACTTCCCTCTTTTTCCGTGTACACCTACTACACCTGCATGAGGAAACAATCGATTATTTCACTTGGCTGTAGCAAAAGTGGTGAATATATAGAACTACAATTACCCTTGCATAAGCTGAGCGGGTCATGGAGAAAAAACGAGTAACAAATGACCACGCAGCCAACGCCACACAAACATATGTATTATCAGATTTTGGTGCCTACAAGAATAACCCGTCAACAAATTTATGAAAAAGACTAGCACATCAATTTTAAAATATGTGACGTAACTAGGTCAAGGCATCCAACAGATTGACTACAATCAGCATGTACAACAACAAATGGTGAGCTATAAAATAAACAGGGCAGTGAGGTGTGATAAGTTATTTATAAAACAGGATTGGGCTTCCCAAAAAACCACATGAGCTATAAGAGGGCAGTGAGGTGTGATAATTTATTTGTAGATGAAAAGAGCATAATTAGTAATGTAGACATCTAGGGCAAGGTAGCAACCTTTTACCGTAGAAAATCGACACATTTTCTTCATCCAATTTAGTCCACCAAGAATGGAAGCACTAACCAAACAATGTATATCCAGTAGCAATTTTAGGGAAACAGTGAGCTAGATCAGGTGCAAAATGAAAACCATTCATGAGCATGAGCATCAACCATAAACGCATCATATTGAACAAGATATAATATGAATTGCAGAATTTCATCATACCACTACACAAGAACCTTGAATCATGGTGCACGACCTCAGAGTAAACCAAACCCAGGAGGGACCTCACCACCATAGTTTGGTTTCACAACCAGAATAGAAAATAGGCTAGAACAGAGCAGCGATGACTTGGGAAAAAACCTCAAAGTCAAGAGGGATTGTGTCCAAATCTACACTAGAACAGATCTGCATCAGTGATGTTTACAAATGGGTCTGCACGTCTCAGTTTTCACATGCCGGACAAAAAGTGATGCAAATTCATTTGTCTGTACATACAAGTGCAAGTGCTATCCAACAAGTCAGATTTGTCGGTGGAGAGAGATCATGTATCCTCGTGATCCAACAATCAAGAATTTCGTCAATATAGGCAGCTTTGCTCGCGTCTCTCCTAGGATGGATTCCTGTGCCTAATCACCATGGAATTTCGTCAAGTGTCAAACACTTCTACTGACTTACTCTAATCATAAAAAATTCAAGAATTTGTACACCACGAACAGAGAGAGATGCATGTTGCGGGAGGAGAAGAAAGACCTTGTGGGAGGGGAAGGTGCGGCTGCTGCCATGGCTATATGGAGGTATTGGTTCCCGGTGCTCCTTCTCCTCCTTCTCGTCAGGTCCCTCGAACTTGGACCTCTAACCAAGTTGATGTAGGAGCGCCAACTTCACCAACTCCATTCCATGGCCTACGAAATTGAATCAACAACGGGCTAGTCTGTT
The DNA here is from genome assembly GCA_021605145.1 of Aegilops bicornis. Taxonomy (NCBI): domain Eukaryota; kingdom Viridiplantae; phylum Streptophyta; class Magnoliopsida; order Poales; family Poaceae; genus Aegilops; species Aegilops bicornis. The sequence continues at coordinate 707,602,611 of CM038673.1, read as the reverse complement.
AAACAACAATGGAATCAACAACTCCGTGGCCTGCTAAATAAACAACGGACCTGCTGCTCGATCTGATCTAGGAGCAGAAAAAAGAGGGCCGAGAGACGGACCGCCGCGAATCTGGTCGTCGGCTGACCTGCTGCCTCTCGATCCGATCCGATCTGGGAGAGAACGTGAGGCGAGGGTGGGGATGGGGTTGAGCCCATGAGAAAGGTCGCCGGTGGTCGCAGGCGGCGGGCATGTGGGAGGGAGGAGATGAGCCGTGGCGGTCGCCGGCGGTGAAGTGGGCGGCGGATTGGAGCGAGGAGATGGGGAGTGGGATTGCGTACGAGTGGTGGGCAGGCACCGAGGATATTGGCGGCCCGCCTGATTTTGGGGGGAAAACAGCGGTCGATTTTGGGGGAAACAGAGCAAGCGCGCCTGATTTTTGTTAATTCCCGCGCGTTCTGTGCTAAGGTAAGCTGAGTGTCAAATATTAGTACATGGTTTACATTATTATTTTATTACAGCTATTTTCTTTACTTTACTTTACTTTTTATATTTTCATTTTATATTTTTAGTATTTTCTTAAAAAAACGGTCGAACCAGTCGGTTTTTTCTAAAACCCGATGAACTGGGCGGTTCACAGAAACTAGACGGCTCGATAGCCCCTCCATCGACTTGTTTTGGTGCAAACAAGGATTGCTCTTCGCGTGTCTACGATTGTGGCCGGCGGCCTCCGGAGGCTAGCCATGCCGCAAAATCTTGCGTGGGGCCCTCTTACATCGTCTAGAAGTGTGGTGGCGGTGTCAACACCGACACGCAGCGTCTCCAGTGTGACCCTTCACGTATGGCGCCCGCCGCCCGACATATGGAGAAGCGAATGGCCGTGTCGAGTCGACACGGAGGGAATCTTGCGGTGGTTTTGGCCCGAACCTTGTTCCGAAGTGTTCCTATGGGCTGACCTACCACAATTGGATGGAGAGATCCATTGGTTAAACCCCGTCCGGCGAAAGCCAAAGTGTAAAATCTCCTGGTCAACCGCTGCAGGGTTAGGCGAGACAGGGGACTTGGGGGGCCACCGGAGCATCGCGCGGGGTCCTCATACATGCCTTAAGGTGTGGTGGCATATCTGAAGAGGCAGCACGCGGCTCCGGCATGTGGCCGCCCTCACGGACGGCGATGACACGGTGTAGTAAACGTTCTGCGGTAACAGTGCAGAGTGAATATTATTGAACACTCGGAGTGCGATAAAATCATGTTTTTTTACATGGCGTGGGCACATGTGATATAGGACAGATGATAATTTTTCATAATTTTTGGTGATGCAGAAGTATCTGAACACTTCCCTCTATGCGGATTGCTATTTTTTTGCGCTAAATGACCCTGACTTCATTTGCTATTTTTTAGGCATTTAATGAAATTTTTTGAGCTAAATGACCCTGAAATTGAAAAACACTACAAATTAAGTCTAAAATGGTTGAAACTTGGCATGGTATCATTATTTCACCCACATAGCATGTGTTAAAAAGTTGAGAGGGTTACGCTAAAACTGGATGCACTTCGTGTACAAAATGGACGATTTCTTTCGAAATATCAGAGTTTCGGACGAAAACTCATCTGTTGCAAAGACATTTCAATTTTATTAAACTTATTTCAACTCCAAACTTTTTGTGCGTTCAAAATTCACCATTCAAAGCCACATCGTCAATTTTAAATCATTTCTGACTTCATTTGATATTTTTCAGGCATTTAATGAAATTTTTTGAGCTAAATGACCCTGAAATTGAAAAGCACTACAAATGAACTCTAAAAATGTTGAAAGTTGACATGGTATCATCATTTCACCTACATAGCACATTCTAAAAAGTTGAAAGGGTTACGGCCCAAACTAGATGCACTTCGTGTACAAAATGGATAATCTCTTTCGAAGTATCAAGGTCTCGGAGTACGGATAAAATCATGATTTTTTTACACGGCACGGAAACATGTGATATAGGACGGATGGTAATTTTTCATAATTTTTGGTGATGCAGAAGTATCTAAACACTTCCCTCTATGTGGATTGCAATTTTTTGAGCTAAATGACCCTGAAATTGAAAAACACTACAAATGAAGTCTGAAATGGTTGAAACTTGGCATGGTATCATCATTTCATCCATACATGGGTAGGCCATTTGCAGAGAAGGGAGGGGCAGGCCCAGCCACCCGGGGGACAAAATTACCTCGGCACCATGCACGATCCAACCGCTTAAATCCTCAAAAATCATATGATGCCAAAAATCCTCGGGGCTGCACGGTGTCGTCATATGACCCCTATAGGGTGTGGTAAAATTTTGGGCGCGTTTCGAGTAGGCCTCACTTGAGGATGCTTGTAAACTACACCATCTTCGATGTAGTCTCTAGGTACCGAGAGGGAACGAGTCGGGTTTGTAAAGGAAGTGCGGTCCCTGTTGCTCCATTGGCCTCGAAACTTCTCGTGCTCTCAAAGGAGGCCATCGAGTGACATGTGATAGGCCCCTGCATTTTTTGGACCTACTTGGAATATTTGAGACATTTATTGCCTTTGCTAGGGTTTGGTAGGAAATTGAAGATCTGCATAGGCGGCACATGAAATCATGCCTAGAAGTGGCATGTAAAATCCTATGTGATGTCTTTGCAACATGCGTAGGACTTTTTGCGGCGAAGGAGGCAGCAGCCACCACAGGGGCAAAATTACCTCGGCGCCATGCCTTACTTGGCGTTCGAAAGTGCACGTGCCTTGGCTCGCGGGCGAAGCGAGCACTTGGCGTGAAGTGAACTTTCGGTAGTGACTCACTACCGAATCGCCCCTATGCCGACGGCCGGGGCGTCGGCATAGCCCCAATCCGTCGGGATAGACCTATCTTGACGGCCCCGTCGACATAGGGCCGTCGGCAACATATCGTCGGCCTGACCGTGGAGGCGTCGGCATAGAAAAGCCGTCGGCATATATGCTACGCCGACGGGGCCGTACATCTATCTTGCGGCCCGGCCGTCAGCAACAATCACGCCTAACGGCGACCACCTTTAAGTTAGGCCAGCCGCAGGACGCCACGTGGCACCCCTATGCCGACGGCCGTCGCCGCTTAGTCAGTCAACGCACGCCGACGGCCAGGCCGTCGGCATAGGTGTGCCACAGAGCTCCCAATTGCTGTCGCGTGGCACCCTATGCCGACGGCATAACCGTCGGCTTAGTTTGAAAGCTATTCCGACGGCTATGCCTTCGGCATAGGTGCCACGCGTCAAGAATCGAGCTCACGCCGATCTATCTTGCCGACGGCATAGCCGCGTCGGCATAGTTTGCTTCTGATTTTTTCTTTTTACATTTGTTTTTAAATCAGTTCAATTCAAATAACAGCACATATATAACGACATATCGAAAGACATATCAAAGAACGTAAGCATAAGCATCATCACACACACAAGTCTCTAAATGATCATCATCACAACCAACATAAGCATAAGCATATAGAAAAGCACCACACACAAGTCTCTAAATGATCATCACCACACACAAGTCATCTCAAGCATCATCACCACACACTAGACTTAAGCGCCAGGACGTCGAGCACCGCGGAGGTCGTCACCGCCAAGACCGCCGAAGCCCAGGTCGTCACTGCTAGCGGCAGCGCTACCGCCAAGACCGCCTCCACCTCTGCCTCCGTGGATCGGAGTGGTCGGGCTCCGTGTCTCCGGAGTGCTACGAAGACTACCGCCAACGGTAGATCCACCTGTTCCCTGCATGTTGAAAAGACATATTAACGGGATATATGACTGTGTTGAAAGGCATGACATGCTTTGGGTGAATAGATTGGGGATGAACTAACCGGCGAGGGCCAGCTTACGTGCCACAAACTCCTCAAAGGTCGGCACTGCTTGGTTGTCTTTGGAGGGCATTGTCTTTGGCTGGCCGAGGACACACTGTCGGCCGCCATTTCTGAAAAAGCCTACTCCATTGGCGATCCCTCTGCACTTGGTGTTCATGAAGCCTCGATGCCACACCATGGTCTCTGGCGTGTGTACTCCAGGTAGGCCCTACGGTATGACATGATGGAACTCATAAAACTACTAGATGCGGAAAATAAAGTGAGCAATGAAGATAAGAGGAAAATACTTACAGATTGTTGCTCTGAAAGAGGGACTGCACTTTGGTCCTTTGGTGGCTCGTCTTGTTGGCTCGAGCTCGGGTCGATCCGACGAAGCTGTGTGTAGGAGATACTAGGAGTGATCACAGCATCGAGAACCGCCTCCCGACCGTGCTCCTTGGGCGCCATGCTCACCACCGCCCTGTCGTCCAGAGCCGCCGCAATGGGGTCAGGTGTGTCAGGATGTAACTTTAGATACGCTTCAGAGTAGGCCTTCTTCTTCTCCGCGGTCTTCTTGCCGTAGTACTTGGGCTCGTCAGGCTTGGAGTCCTTCCGCGTATGGGCGATCTCCCACTCCTGCATGTCTGAGAGCGGCCGCTTCAGTTTCTCCTCCTACACCACCAAACAGAGGTTAGTCATACATAAGAAAGTGATGGTAAATAGAAGAAGAAGAATGTTTAATGGGGTTAGTCATACATTAAATTCCTTGTGGTGATATTGGTTTCGGTTCCCCTGAGCATGTACTCCCTCCTTCCCTCGGTTAGCCTTGTTTTTGACTCTCATAGCCGCCCAGGCTCCAGCCTCATCACACCAAAGATCCACCAATGCCACCCAGGACTCGTCTTTTCCATAACACCAATTTGGACACACCTACATAATGAAAGCATAATGGCATGTCAACATGAAACGGTGAAATGTACCACATGGTAATGAAAGCATATTGAAAGCATAATATATGAAAGCATAATGAAAAATCTTTTATACTTACCGCCAAGTACTCGGGCCTCTCCAAGGTAATGCCCATCCTCCACGCTTCTTCCTTGGTCATCTTCACACCAAGAACATCGTGGTAGTATGTCGAGACGGCCACATAGCGCACCTCGTACTGCATCTGGCGGGACTTCTTCTTGCATTGGCGCAGCACGATCTGGTCTGCTCTAGCCCTGTGCTCCGGAAGAACTCGATAGAATTTCTACAATCATGCATGAAACAAGAATGGAAGAAGCCATGAGTTAAATCATTCATGAAACTAGAATGGACTTGTGCTTCAAGAGAACTCACCCGGAAAGTAGTGATCACGGCCTTGGCATGGGTCTCATGGTCCAGCGTGGAGGGCCGCTTCCCGATGGTCCCGGCTGTGGCCAAAACCCGACGGTCCGGCTACTGTTGGATCCGGACAGTACAACCCGACCGAGATAACCCAGCAAAGACGGTGACGAGGCCGTTGGGAATACGGACCCCTTTAGAATATATCCGATTCTTTGCAAAAGAATGAACTATTAGCATGTGACAAACAAAATAAATAACAACCGAATAAGAATGTGACAAGCAAAATAATGAACCACTTACTCTTTTCCGTGGCAATGAGCCATACGCTCCTCGATGGCAGGTGAACACCTTTGGTAGCTTTGCGTTGCCATGCAGCCATCCCTTGTTGTCAACCCCTTCCGTCACCACCATCATCCCACCACCCCCCTCTCGCTTTGCCTCCCTCCCCAACCTCCTCCTCCTCCTCCTCCTCGCGTGCCTCCTCCTCCTCCTCCTCCTCCTCCTCCCTAGAGTGTACCTCACTAGAGGAGGGTACCTCACTAGAGGAGGGCCTCGAAGACAACACCCCTAAGTCGGTGAGGGTGCGCTCTTTCCGCGCGACCCCTGTAGTGGCTCTCCCCCAAGATCTCGTCCTCTAGAGGCTCTCCCCGCCCCTCCTCCTCTAGGGGCACCTCTCCCTCGACCTCCCTGTGAGGAGTCATCGTCAAGTAGCCGAGGGGGAGGATTACATGCTCGACCACTCCGACTAGGCAGGCCGACGACCTTGCGTAGGAAACCCACGCCGTCGGCCTTCCCCTTGCCCATGTTCCACGAACCTGCATTGAAAAGAGAAAAAACAATTAGTAAATTAATGAAATGAAGAAAAAGGCATGATAATAAACACATTAATAAAAATGCATAAAAAGGCATATTCCTAAACTATAGAAAAAAAGACTTGAAACGTACATCTGCTAGAACCCATATGAATCATCACTTGTAACCTCTTTCTCGGTCCGTCTCATCATCACTATCAATCATATCATCTTCGTTGTCCGACGGAGGTGGAGGCTCTTCCTCGTCGTCAGCGTCTTCGTTTAACTTTTCTAGCATAAGTATGTCATTTTCATTGACAATGGTCTCACCATCATTCCGTGCATCGTCGACGTTTGGGTCCACATCATCATCACCCAATGGTCCAGCGTCATCGCTTTCTAACCACATCATCATCATCATCATCATCAAGGTTGCTCTTGATAGAACACTCCCTCGTATGTCATGGGGTTAATGTTGTAATGTCGTCTTCATTCGGTCCGGTAGCTTACCATGTGGCGACACCTTGAACACAACTTCCCAACCCTTTAGATACACTTTACGGCATGGGTAAGGCGGATAATATACTTGTGTAGCTTGGGTAGCCGCAATGAAGAGATCGGCTCCGGCATAGACGGTTGATGGTTTAACCGACCAAACCAATGGAAGGCGTATGTTTTACCCCTCCGCCGGATCGAACCATCGGCATTTGAACACAGGCGGACTTAGGGTCTCACGCCCTGGCGGAATTTAACCTCGTATATATTTTGTACCCTTCGTAGTAGTCTCTTGAATTTTGACCGGGGTGTACACTCCAGTATTTATAGTTTTGGGATCGGGGCGGCTGTTTTGGTGCTCCTCTGTATGGAAGCGATACCCATTCACATCATACTTTTTACATGTCATGACGGCAGGTTCAAAACCCATGGAAACCCATCTCAATTCATCATCCATAGATATGTTCGGATCTTTTCCCTACAAGTATAATGGAAATTGTTGCATGCATTAGTTCGGTTAACTAATAAATGTTGAAGTAGGTATTTAATAGGGGAGTGTGGAAAATTACTTTCTTCATGAACCAAGCAACAAAAATTTTACGTCCAGGGTTTCCATGACGGAGAAGAGTAAGTGCCTCCGCCTCGAGGGAGGATTCATTCCCGTCCATTCCTCTTGAACGAAATCACTAAAAAAGAAAAGCGGTGTTAGACCGGGACTAAGTGAACATGGAACATGATGATGTGGAAGACATAAAGGAATGGTGTAGTGGTATTACCTCATCCACACTTCCTCAACTTCCTTGATGTTGTGCAAGATATAGAACATGAGGTCCTCCCACTCTTGTCGTGGCATGTTATAAGATTTGGGCCCCAGCCCTCCCACCTTCTTGGCGTTGAATAGATCGAGCACAGGTTGATACTTGGGCTCTTCTATATTGTATCGAGGCACCTTGTTATGCAGATGGGGAACGTGGTCTAGATAGTATGATGTCCTGAGGTCTGACACCTCCTCTAGGATAACTGCCTCAGCTATGGAAGCTTCAATCTTATCTTTGTTTCCACATTTCCATCGGAGATGCTTGTTCTGCCTCTCGGGGCGTCTTGCCGGCGATTTTGCAGGGCCCCCAACAATACCTCGTTCGCGAGGTGCGAGAATGAGATGTGTCATCGGAGTAAAGAAGCCTGGCGGAAAGATCTTCTCTAGCTTGACTATCAACTCGGTGCCTTCTTATGCAATTTTTCAATCACCTCTTTACTTACTTCTTTAGCACAGGCGTGCGGAAGAAATGGCTAAGCTTCGGCAAGCACTCGCCGAGACATGCTCGGGGACATAGCCTCGAACCATCACCGGCATTATCCGCTCAATCCATACATGGTAGTCATGACTCTTCAGCCGGTCACTTTGCCCGTTGAAAGATTGACTCCCTTACTTATATTCGATGCATAACCATCGGTGAACTTCAAAATTTGTTTCAGCCAGATAAGTACTTCTTTTTTTTCTGGCGGTTTAAGGACAAAGTCAGCATCTGGCTTGAACCAATTTTTTCGACCGCCCGTGGGAGGCTTCATGTTCAGGCGTGGTCTATCACAAATTCTCTGTTGATCGGCTCTAGCTTTTACGTTATCCTTCGTCTTATCAGGAATGTTGAGGATCGTGTGGAAAAGGGACTCTGCCACATTCTTTTCGATGTGCATCACATCAATATTGTAAGGAAGTTTGAGGTCCTTGAAATAGGGAAGTTGCGAGAAGGGGTAATGTGAGTCGGTTGTGCGTCTCACCATATCCTCGAAGCCTTTGGCTTTGGCTTTGCCTTTGCCTTTGACTTTAGGCTTGAGAGCTTTTAGCTGAGCAAGAACATCTGCCCCCGAAAATGTTGGAATCTCGGTTACTTCATGAACAACCCGTCCTTTCATGAAGTTCTTCTTGTCTTCCCTGTCTGGATGGTCTGGAGGGAGGAACTGTCGATGCAGGTCAAAGGCTACATACTTGCCACCCTTACTCAGCCAAATCATTCGCAGAGCCTGCATGCGCACTGGGCATGGCATCTTACCACTTGTACACCATCCGAGAATAGAGCATAGCCGGAAAGTCATGCATGCAATAGTGCAACCAAACTTTCATCAAGAAATTTCTCTACAGATCCCGGTCGTATGTCAACCTCGGAAAGTATCAAGAATGGTGCAAAGCATCCACTGGCGGCTGCATAAACACACCCAATTGCTTCACCGGGTATTCAGGCCCCGGAATGATGAGCGACAAGAACATGGTCTTCCGTTGCATTAGGGCACCGAGAGGAAGATTGAGCGGAATTAAAACACGGGCCAGCTGTATGGATTGGACGACATACCATATGGATTCAACCCATCACCGATATGGCTATTCGACATTCCGGCCTCGGCTGCTTCCTCGGGTATTCTTCATCGAATGACTTCCATGCTTCCCTCCCGATGGATGTACGATTTTTTGGATTGTACCTTATACCTTCCTTGTGCCACTTCATCATTTTGGCGAGACTCCTTCGTGATGAAAAGGCGCTGCAGTCTTTTATAAAATCAAGATACCGAAGAACCTTAACGGGATGGTTAGCTGCTTTTCTCACCATCCTCACCGACCACCTCAATGTACCGAGACAAACTGCACTTCCCTCTGATTGCTTGTCATCCGCATACTGCGTGCCTAAACAAAAGGCAATTCTTGAGCAAACATCTATTTTCTCATAATCCATAGAGAGTGCCTTCATGATTTTCTTTGTATCGTACATGCTTTTCGGCAGTTCATGACCCTCGTGGAGGCTGTTAGCCCATACTCCCGTGAATGCTTGAAGCATTTACGGCTACAGATACTCAGCCTTGGCCTGTCGATTTGCGAGATGGCATCCAGCTGAGATATTTTCGCACCCGCATAAAGAGGTTTCTTCGACGAGGCCAAGACCTCCAAGAAGGCCTTTGCGGTTGCCTCCGCTCCTCCGGTTCATTCTCTGAAGGTGTCGCATTTGCGTTTACGCAACAATGACATCATCTAGCATGTCCCTGTCCCCGTCGTCCTCATATCCATCGATGCGTTGTCGCATCACCTCCTCTCTACCACGGTCCTGCTCGGCTATGTTTATCGGCGGCATGTCAAAGTTTGGCATGTATCCGTGCGTGCGAAGGTGCTCACTCATGTCCGTCGATTTCTCTGATGACGTCTGGCACATCTTATGCGAGGGCATGGTGGGATAATTCTCATTGACGACGGAATATCTCCTTCAAATACATATCGGTTTTCGCGATCCACTGGGATGTTACTCGATTCCGACGGATAAAACCACTTTGTACATCCACCGATTATCTGCCATCCTCTGCTTTTTGCAACCCACACAACATAATTAAGGATTCACTTAAATTAATCACATCAAATTTTCAGTTTCTACCGCGTTTAATCCACCTACATCTCTAATAGGTAAAGATGGGTCCTAATCCCACCGAGGATGTGTAGATTGAGTCGTTCTCCATTCTACCCGTTCGAGACAAAATTTGGCAGCACCTCCCGCCGTTCTCCAGATACATGTCTCGGCAAATAGCCGAGAGAATGTGCTCCGGAGAACAATGGGGAGGCGCCACAATCCTGTCTCGAGCAGGGTAGAACATGGAGAACATACCCAATCTACACATCCTCGGGCTGTCCATGGAAAACGCTGGACAATCCAAAAGAGCTGCGGTGATAAATATGCAATTGAATGCATATTTATCGACGCAACCCTTTCGGATGGGAGACGCCTAGGTTACGTCAGTGAAGGAAATATGCCCTAGAGGCAATAATAAAGTTATTATTTATTTTCTTATTTCATGATAAATGTTTATTGTTCATGCTAGAATTGTATTAACCGGAAACATAATACATGTGTGAATACATAGACAAACAGAGTGTCACTAGTATGCCTCTACTAGACTAGCTTGTTAATCAAAGATGGTTATGTTTCCTAACCATAGACAAAGGAGTTGTCATTTGATTAACAAGGTCACATCATTGGTTGAATGATCTGATTGACATGACCCATTCCATTAGCTTAGCACCCGATCGTTTAGTATGTTGCTATTGCTTTTATCCATGACTTATGCATGTTCCTATAACTATGAGAATATGCAACTCCCGTTTACGGAGGAACACTTTGGGTACTACCAAACATCACAACGTAATCGGGTGATTATAAAGGAGTACTACAGGTGTCTCCAAAGGCGAGATGTTGGGTTGGCGTATTTCGAGATTAGGACTTGTCACTCCGATTGTCGGAGAGGTATCTCTGGGCCCTCTCGGTAATACACATCACTAAGCCTTGCAAGCATTACAACTAATGAGTTAGCTGTGAGATGATGTATTACGGAACGAGTAAAGAGACTTGCCAAGAATCTAGATTGAACTAGGTATTGGATACCGACGATCGAATCTCGGGCAAGTAACATACCGATGACAAAGGGAACAACATATGTTGTTATGCGGTCTGACCGATAAAGATCTTCGTAGAATATATAGGAGCCAATATGGGCATCCAGGTCCCGCTATTGGTTATTGACCAAGAATAGTTCTAGGTCATGTCTACATAGTTCTCGAACCCGTAGGGTCCGCACGCTTAAGGTTTCGGCGATGCTTATATTATGAGTTTATGAGTTTTGATGTACCGAAGGAGTTCGGAGTCCCGGATGAGATCGGGGACATGACGAGAGTCTCGAAATGGTCGAGACGTAAAGATCGATATATTGGACGACTATATTCGGAGTTCGGAAAGGTTCGAATGATTCGGTATTTTTGAGTACCGAGAGTTACGAGAATTCGCCGGGGAGACGTATTGGGCCTTATTGGGCCATGCGGTAATGAGAGCGGGGCTGCCTAGGGCAGGCCGCGCGCCCCCCCCCATGGCCTAGTCCGAATTGGACTAGGGGGAGGGGCCGCACCTCCTTCCTTCCTTCTCTCTTCCCTTCCTTGTCTCCTACTCCTAATACATGGAAGGACTCCTAGTTGGACTAGGAAAGGGAATCCTACTCCGGTGGGAGTAGGACTCCCCATGGCGCGCCCTCCTAGGGCCGGCCTCCTCCTCCCTCCCTCCTTTATATCACGGGGCAGGGGGCACCCCATGAACACACAAGTTGATCTACGGATCGTTCCTTAGCCGTGCGGTGCCCCCTCCACCATATTCCACTTGGTCATATCGTCAGCGGAGCTTAGGCGAAGCCTGCGCCGGAGAAGTCATATCGTCAGCGGAGCTTAAGCGAAGCCCTGCGTCGGTGGAGCATCATCATCGTCCTGCGCCCGTCGTCTTGTGGAACTCATCCCGACACTTTCTTTGGATCGAGTCCGGGGATCGTCATCGAGCTGAGCGTGTGCGAGAACTTCGGAGGTGCCGTCGTTCGGTACTTGGATCGGTCGGATCGTGAAGACGTACGACTACATCAACCGCGTTGTTATAACGCTTCCGCTTACGGTCTACGAGGGTACGTGGACATACACTCTCCCCTCTCGTTGCTATGCATCACCATGATCTTGCGTGTGCGTAAGAAATTTTTTGAAATTACTACGTTCCCCAACAGTCAGTTGACTTGAGAATGAAATCTAGTGATATGAAAAATTGGAGGAGATGGACTTGTAGCTCACTCTCGGCTGTAGAGGAAGTAGTCGAACAGCAGAGGGATGCTCAGGGGGACCAACGCATCGGACAACGGTCACTCCAATGAAATGCGAAACCACAAAGCCTGCAAATTTCATCACGACAAAAAATTAGAACATCACAACTCATAGAGCATATTTAAAACATTTAAACATGCGTTCATTTATTTTTGCATCATGTAGGCAAAAAAACTAACAACATTAACAATATATTCATCATCGTCATCACATATTCATCATCATCATTATCACCTATTCGTCTAACCAAATTTTTATACTACCTATATTCATCATCGTCATCACATATTCATCATCGTCATCACATATTCATCATTTTCATCACATATTCATCATCGCCATCACATATTCATCATCGCCATCACATATTCATCATCGTGACCAATTTTTTTTCAAGGTATGCAACATATAGCATCTCAACTAACCAAAATTTTTTACTACCTATCTCACTATCTATCTAACTATCTACCTATCTAAGTATCTATCTAACTATGTATCTAACTATCTAAATACCTATCTAAATACCTACCTAAATACCTATCTAACTATCTATATCTAACTAGCTACAAAATTACTAAAAAACACTAAAAACTTCAAAAAAATCACCTTCGAGAGGGCCGGCCGGAGTTGGGGCGGGAGGCGCGGGTAGGCGGGCGGCCGGGCGCAGGGTCGGGCCGGGCGGCCGGGCGCGAGGTCGGGGCGGGAGCCGGGTCGGGCGGGCGGCCGGAGGGGGGCGGAAGGCGCGTCGGGCGGGCGGCCGGAGTGGGGCGGGAGGCGCGGTCGGGACGGGCGGCCGGAGTTGGGGCGGGAGGCGCGGGTCGGGCGGCCGGAGTCGGGCGGGCGCGGGTCGGTGCGGGCGACCAGCTGGGTCGGGAGGCGGCGCGAGTCGGGCGGGGCGGCGCGGCGGCGGGCTCGGGCGGAGGCGCGGCGGCGGCTCGGGGCGGCGTGTTTGTGGCGGCGCGGGGTGGTGGGCGCGCGCGTGGGTCGGGAGGAAGGGGGAGATGGCGAATGGGTCGCGGGGGCGAACCGCAAGGAGATAAGGTCAGCCCTATGCCGACGGGCCGTCGGCATAGGCCTGGCCCTTTGCCACGTCATCGATCCGTGGACATGTGCGCTGGTATGCCGATGGCTAAGCCGTCGGCATAGATACTTTGTATTTTTTTATTTTTTATTACGACATATGTGTGACTCTCGGCCTGCTGTAAAAATAGTCCCACCTCGCCCAAAGACAAGCATAGGAGGGCCCACCGTAACACGGCATATGTGCTACCCCCTCCGGTGCCGTCGTCTAACCCTAACACAGACGACCGCCGGATCTAGCTCTTTGACTTCCGCCGGACTGGGTCTGGCCGGTGGAGCTTTTCACATGGTTGTCGTAGCCTAGACCATAGCTGGACCCCCCAACACCATTCCGGCCCAACCCACCCAAATATACCCTCCGTGTCGGCCCGACATGGCCATTTCCCCCCTCCGGGACACGACGACAGCCACGCCCATGAGGTCTACACGGCAGGACGGGGGCCCTGGGGGAGTAGTAATGCCACCGGAGCGTCGCACCGGGCCCTCATACATGCGGGGTGGTGTGGTGGCATGTCCGAAGAGGCGGCACGCGTGTCCGGGGTGTGCCCCCCTCACGGACGGCGCCGCCGCCGGCACCTGGAGGGGGGAAACGGACGCGTCGGGTCTACACGGAGGGGATCTTCTTTGTGGGTCTGGCCGGATGTTGCTCGAGTGTTCCTATGGGCTGACCTAACACAACCGAGTGGGGTGGTCCATCGGTGGCTTGCGTCCGTCTGCAAAGTCAAAGGCTAGATCGCGTGGTCAAACGCTTCTGAGGTTAGGCGGGATGGGGTCAGCGGGGTAGCAAGGCCACCGGAGCGTCGCACCGGGCCCTCATACATGCGGGGTGGTGTGGTGGCATGTCCGAAGAGGCGGGACGCGTCTCCGGGGCATGGCCCCCCCTCACGTAGCCTAACCCTGTAGCATTTGACCACGCGATCTAGCCCTTTGACTTTGCAGACGGGCTTTGACGGTGGACCTCCCCACCGGTTGTGTTAGGTCAGCCCATAGGAACACTCTGGAGCAACATCCGGGCGGACCCACAAAGAAGATCCCTCCGTGTAGACCCGACGCCGTCCGCTTCTCCAGTGCCGGCATGCGGCGCGCCGTCTGCGTGAGGGGCACACACTGACACGCTGCGGCCGCCTCTTCGGACATGCCACCACACCACCCGCATGTATGAGGGCCGGTCTGACGCACCGGTGGCATTGCTACCCCAGTGCTCCCCCCCGCCCTAACCTCAGAGCGTTTGACCACGCGATCTAGCCCTTTGAATTTGCACGGACGGGCTTTGACCAATGGACCTCCCCACCCCGGAGCCCCAAGACGGGCGTCTACGCATGCATGAACACTTTCACATATGCATCGAGACCCGTGCGATGTTTCGGTGACATAGCTACATCCTGAATCCCCCCACCAACTAGAATTCCTTCTGTGTCGACCGTTTCCCCCTCCGTGACACGGCGATAGCGACGTTAAATAGCAGGGGCAATCGATATACCATTGGGTATGTTTTTTAGATAAGGCATAATTATCTTATGCAAAAACAAAACTAAAATAAAGTAAAAATAACAAAACCAAGTAAAAATAAAAAATAAAGTAAAATACACGTTTGTCGACGGCTGGGCCGTCGCATATCTGTCTTACACAGAGGTTGTCCCACGGATCGATGGCGTGGCATGGCACACGGATCGATGGCGTGGCGAAGGGCCTATCTTGCGATGGGCGCCGTAGGCATAACTCCGCCCCAGATAACCACAGTAAAATTAAAAAAATGAAGTGAAATACACGTATGCCGACGGCAAGGCCGACGGCATATCTGTGCACACACGGAGGTTGTCCCACGGATCGATGGCGTGGCGTGGCACACGGATCGATGGCGTGGCGAGAGGGGCCTATGCCGGCGGCTATGCCGTGAGGCATACCTCTACCACGAGATATGCCGATGGTCCGCCGTTCTTGCTGTCGGCGTGGGATCAACGCCGTCAAATGGTCGTGACGGCCGGGCGGTGGGCCGGGCTATGCCGACGGCTTTGTCCTATCTTGCCGACGGGCCCGTGCGTACCTCGGGCGGTCCCGACGGCCTAGTCTATGCCGACGGCCCGTCGGCATAGATGGATGTATGCCGACGGCTGTTCTCCGCCTCCGGCCTACCCTTGGCCGTCGGCATAGGTCCATAGATGCCGACGGGGGCCGTCGGCATAGATTTGGCCGTCGGCAACCCCAGTTTTTCTGGTAGTGTACTTTTGCATGTCATTATAATATGGGTACGCTTGGGGGTCGAAAGAGTCATCAAAATATTAAAGTGGCGTTAAACTAAGAGTTTCACAAATAAAATCCATGAAAACTAGTCGACAGAAAATAGGTGAGTAATAATACTAATTAAGTAGTAAATATAAATGCAATGAAAACCATCTTGAACCAATTTCGCGTAAATGTTACGGTTTGCAAAAAATCCGCAAAAATGTAAGGCTAATGCTTTTCATCGGGTACACGGCTTATATGTCCTGTAAGCCGAGTGCTTACGCAGGGCACACAACTTATAGACAATGTAAGCCGAGTGCCAGCTTCGGATACACAGCTTATATGCTGCTTCGTGACGGCGCCGTTAACCACCTCCGTTGAAGACACGTGGCAGATGTCTTTGCTGAATGTGTCCTGTAAACCGGGTGCTTTTTCCCGTAGATACCGTGTGATTTATATAAGCCGAGAGCTTTTTTGCAACACTGGGCTTATAGATGACCATAAGCCGAGTTCTTCTTATTTACCGGGTGTTTTTTTTCTAGAGACTCGGCTTAGAGGGGCATAAGCCGGGTACCCGAAAAATAGCACTCGGCTTATAAGATAACACACGGAAAAACCGGATTTTCCTGTATATCTTCCCTAGCTCAGATATATGCATTCCACCACGAACTCATTCACATACGATACTACCATCCAAGCTAGAGTTTGGACGTGGAGGCGCAGCTGCGTTCAGCTACGACCGGCAGCTGCACATCCACGTCCAAGCTCTAGCTACGATCGTCATCAACGACCGGCCGGCAGCAGGGCCGGCTGCCGGAGATCCAACTCTCCCCTCCATCAACGTCGTCATGGAGAACAGCAACGCCCGGCCGGGTGGACCTCTCTCCTTCTCCCAGGTGATGTTCAACCTCGCCTTCGACGACACGGTGATGGTAAGCCTGGCCGCGGCCCTGTTCCACGTGCCGAGGGGTTAAAATGTCGGTTTGGGTCACATTAACTGATGGGAAAAATCTCCAGTGTACATAAAAGACGTGTTTGCTACTATTTCATTCAGTTCAGTCGATTCTTGCAGAGAGGACGAACCAGTCCGCGAGGACGAGCTGGGGAACAAGACGGAAACGGACCGGCGGACGCGAGTAAGAGGGCTGAAGGTGCAAGTGCGATCGCCGGCACCGAAGAAGGGAGGTTCAGAGGGATGAACGGGGCGGCAAGGCGGTAGCCCGGTGGAGGTAGGGGGTTGCTGATGGAGGGTGGAGTAAGAAGAAAAACAAGGCGGGAGGAGCAGTCGACTGAATGAAACTGTAAAAAGTGCATATATGAAAAAGTTTACTTGCGCTGGTGCCTACTGTCTTTCGAAACGAGGAGACAACAGACATCTAGCGACTCTGCTGTGAAAAAGATCTGCAACAAAGAATCAACTAGACAGGAAGTACGAGGTTGGTTTCCATGGACCAGAAAATATGCGAAACCGATTTACTCCAGCAACAGAAAGCACAGATATGGCTTGTATGTATATATATAAACCCGTCTTTTCAAAAACCGAGTCCGACAATCCTCAACAGCACACCAAGCACACAGATGCACTGCCAGCAATAACCATTGCGAAATAATAACCCACGCTAGCTCCATCCATCACAACTATAGCTAACAGAAGATATTTTCAGTCAATGCTTGAGGATTACACGCACACCTTTTCATTTCTTTTGCAAGGTGCTTTAGACTGAATTACAACACAAGATCACAAGGTCCACATACACGGCATACATACTCCACATTCAGTTTGCAGTGCAAAAGTAGACATGAGTGCTACTAACCGACACAGCGAAGTAACACAAGCATATACCAGTGAGGCAGTGACGTATTAAGGACAGCGCACAGAACCTACCGTTGTAGTCAGTCGCTACAAAACAGAGCAACTGCGAGGAAGCCTCGCCGTCATCGGCTCTTGTCATTTTTGACTGATTGACTGATTCTACCGGTCGGTAGCCTCCCTCATCTGCAACGGCTTTAGTTGGTGCAAAGGCCCAAGGTAATGGAGCTTCTATTTCCCAAAACAAGTCCAAATTTAGACGATTTATGCGAGCATTGCATTGGAACAAGGATGCACTAATTCTGCATCCAGCAGAACGTAACAATGCACACATGATGTAATTGACTCAATAATTAAACTAACACACAATCGATAATCAAGGTACGTAGATGGGCGGCTGTCTCAATAATACTACTTTCTTTTATTTCACGAGAAAGGAAAATAACCATTTACTCACCTGAGTAGATTAAGTATGATTGATAAGTAGTAGCAATTTTTGTTCTGAAACATGCACGCAACCTTACATGGAGAAGTAGCTTAACCATTACTACTAAAATCTAGATGGCATATATGATAATTGGTCTCTAGGCATTACTTCCACATTGTCATGACAATATCCTTAGCCCCGTTCCATTCAGCCGGGAGAATTCTAGCTATTAGCTCCTTGAAAACAGATGGACAGCTGGACTTGAGATGCTCATAACCTTCGCTTGCCATCATCGCCTCCAAATTGGACGGAGAAGCAAGGAACTGGAAGCAAGCTTCTTTGAGACCATTGCAACCATGCTGCTCCGCTAGAGCCAAGCTGGTTGCCACCATGTTGGCATCAATGTTATTGCACATTTTATCCTCAGAAATCTGCTTCAGCCTGCCGATGTTGTACCTGTCAGCCGCCACGAGAAGATGGCTGGCCATCACCACGTCAAGCACTGGAGGAACCGAGTCGGTTTAAATGAAATGGAGCAAGGACTTGAAAACATCAGCTTCCATGTCACATATTTCAATATGACCAGAGGAACTCTCCTGCATGGCGCCGAGGAGCTCGGCCTTGAAGACTGACGACCGAGCAGCAAGGACACACCTGTGAGCAGAGAATCTCTGTGCACCGACTTGAAAGGTTAGGTCTGCTGCATCCTGGTTCTTGAGTAGGTCGCCAAGATGCTGGTGCAGGTCGCTTGGAGGAACCCTTGCTTCTTCGCCATGGATCTCCTTCATGACGGTGACATCGCACCTGATGGTAAGGCAATCATCTTTCAGATGCTCCATTCCCTCCAGATAATCCTTGCTGATGTCATGACACCATTCTGAATCGCCCCTTGAGAAGGTACGTACAGGGACGTTAGAGAAGAATGGAGGCACCGGTTCTCCTTCTCCGTTCTCGTCAAGCACATTGACCGTGACTTTCGCATTCGCATCTCCGGCAGAAATTAGAAGTACAGAAACACAGACGAAATCGGCATAACTCTTACCAAAGCCGTTTGGGTAATATCTTACGACCCAGTCGTGGCCGCCAACACCAAAAGGAGTAGAGGTCACGAATTCGCCGTTCTTGAGTAGCGCCTGGGCTCTGGAGTATCCATCTACCTTGAGCACACACGACCTTTCCTCAGATCCAGTTACAATGGCAGTAGAGATCTTGCAACGCTCTGCCATTCTGGAGCTGGGCTTGGCGTAAAAGATGCATATACTGCGTCTATCTATATCTATTCCTTCTCGGCGCCGCCCAGTGGTCTCATCGGAAGCACGGCCGCCCGGGCCGGTGATTGGAGGAGGGTGGAGCTCGACGGCGGGAGCTGCTGGCGCTGAGGGAGAAGCGGAGCGCGGCGGCGGGAGCGGAGGGGATCCGGGGGAGAGCCGCGCGGGGAAGAAGGGAAACGCTTCGACCCGGTGCGCCGGCCGAACGCTCCACCGGTGCGCGGCTGGTTCAAGTTAGATTCTACGCCCCGACACTGCATGCACCCCACCTTATCCCTTCGCTCCGTTTATTTCCTTCATCGTCTTCCCCACGTCTTTTCTCTTTCTGTTTTCTTTGACCTCGTGCACAGGCCTCTCTCTCCTCCTCCTCCCTGACCTCTCTCTCCTCCTCTCAGGCCTCTCTCTCCTCCTGTCTGGTCGCGAGGTTCGGCTTTCTCGTGCTTGTCGTGAAGCCAGTTCACGGGGAGGCTGCATGCTGCACGGTGCGGCCATGGCATGCGAGCTCTCAGCATAGCCTGCGAGACCACATGAATTTTTGTGAGCTGCAACCGGCGAGGGCGTTTGCTGGAACCGGCTAAGCAGAAGTTGTAACCGGCGACACCAACTGCTGGCGCGGCAAAAGCTTCAACCAATGTGTAATATAGTTTCAACCGGCGAAGGATAGAGCTTCAAACCCATGGAAAAAAGCTTCATGGGGTGTGGAAAAAAAGCTTCAACAACAGGAAAAAAGCTTCAACCTGTGTGTGAAAAAGCTTCAACCGGCGATGGAGAAAGCTTCAACCACGGAAAAAAACTTCAATCGATGTCCAAAAAAAGCTTCAACCGGCACGAAAAAAAGCTCCAACCGTTGCGACATGCTGACGATAGGGTGGGCTGCGGCCGGCGGCATGGCGGTGCTATGACGGCGACGGGTGAGCCTTTTGTGCTACGGTGAGCGACGGGTGTGGCAGCACCAGCGAGTTTTTTTTGGCTGCAACCTGCATGTTTTTTTGCTCGACCGACAGACTTTTTTGCTACTTCCGGCAACCCGAGTAGAGTACAGTTCGCGAGCTCGTCGTCGAGGGTGCCTTCACCGGGGGACCGTCGCCACCGGAGTTGTGGTGTTGCATTGGTGCTGGGACCGTCGCCACGGGGAGCAACA
Organism: Aegilops bicornis; assembly: GCA_021605145.1. Lineage (NCBI taxonomy): Eukaryota > Viridiplantae > Streptophyta > Magnoliopsida > Poales > Poaceae > Aegilops > Aegilops bicornis. The sequence continues at coordinate 707,582,591 of CM038673.1, read as the reverse complement.
ACCACGGGCGCACACTGCTGCACTGGCGCAGCCGACGAGAAACGCAGGAGACGACGGTGGCGCGGGCGGCGACCGGCGGCGAGGGCAGCAACATGCGAGACGAATCGGGGGCGGGACTTCGAGGCGGGGCTTGTCGATCGTCAATGGCAGTTGGAGTTTTTCTCCAAGAAGATGGCCTCGGGGAAGGAAGAGAAACAGATCGTGCGGTGTGTACAGGGGTTGATCCTACAGTATCAGGTGGGTGGCATGCGACCGGCCCAAATTTGGGCCGACGCGCTAGCGCTGCCCGGGGAAGAAGGGGTGGCGGCGGAGCCGGGAGGGGATTGGCACGTTTGGTTTTCTGCCGGTTGCCGTTTAGCAGCCACGGTGAGAAAAAGGACGGCCCAGATCGGCTTGGGGAGGAGATCGGACGGCCCAGACTGCAATCGCCCTGGGAAGCCCCCTATTCCCCAGGGATCATCATATCTTCAGATTTAGAAATAGATAGAAATGCATTTGGGAAATTTAGATCCATTTATATCACATTCAGCCAAACGAAAACACCTGGTGTTAGATGTTCAAGTCTGTGCAAATTTTCTGCCATTTACCTTCAGGAGGAGACATCGTTGCGTTGCAGCCCTATGCCATTGTGGTGGGAGGACAGAGGAGCCGTCATGGAGAGATGAAAAGTTTTCTTTGCGCTGAGGGATTACATCGACGATTTGAGTCACATTGACCGGCATGAAAAATCACTTGTGTATATAAAGATGCATTTGATATTCCTCACATGTTTAATATATATCTTTTTTAATTCAGAGAGGACGAACATTGTAACGACCAAACCTCGAAGGATTTGAGTCTCTGTGCTTACCGTGCTAGTCCCTGGATCAAACTCGCTAGCACACACAGTATAGATGAATACCAGAATAGCAAGTGCATCATTTATTACAACGTATGATCCAGAATGTATAAAATAAAACAATCTGCATAGCACTTGGCTAGCTTTATTCAATCAAACAGCGGAAAGTAGCAGAAAATAACGATGAGTCCCATCATAGTCCACTGGCGATGCTGAGTGCAGACTCGCGACCCTAACGGTACCTTACTCTTCGTCTGAATATCCTGCAACATGAGACGTTGCAGCCATATAGGTCAATACTTGGAATGTATTGGCAAGTTACACAGGAGTAATAATATAGCAGACCTACATGTATATGCATAGTATAACAAAAGGAAGGCTCGAGGGTTTATTTTTGCAGAAAGCTGATTTTATCCTCATAACTATCTAATAGTCATTTTTTTATTTAGTTCTTTATTACTACAATTAAATGCACAAGGTTGAGTTGGCAAAATCAACTCCAACCTACCCATTATTAAGTTGCCCACAAATATTATTAAGTGTCACATCTGTCAAGATCATCCAACAACTGTAATGGCATAGTGGCTCAGATTTACCCATAACCGGGGGCACGGCTAATCATGATTAGTTTTAATACTCTGCAGAGTTTTGTACGCTTTACCCACTGGACCCAATCCAAAGATTGAGACAAAGTCTTTCAGAAGAGGTCCCCTTAACCACCTGACGGCCACATCCCACCTACAAATGCTACATCTGACATAGTCTGGGCAAGGGTTCCAACAACTGATCAACTAAGCCAGAGCCCATATAGCCAGTGGCCGCACATGGAAGCTACTAGTCACTAAGTCTGTCTGATCTTTTTGAACCTAGGCAGCATTCCACTTAGGGTGCACTCTCATGAGCGCATGGCCTTAGAAAAGGTGGAAGACCCCATGATGCCTTCCCTCAACACCAAGCAATACCACTTCCGCCCAGAGGTGAGTTAAATCCTGAGTTACTACTCAATTGTTATATATATATAATCCTCACATAAACTCAATGAATACACGAACCACCCCCGTCTACAAAGCATAGCAAACTACAACTACCACGATTTGCAAAAGACGGGAAGATAGCTCAACAGCATAGCCAACATATATAATACTCCTATACATGCATATATTCATAGTGTAATATAACTACATGCATAGAAAATAATAGGTAAAGGATGATCAACATGTAACTTGCCTTGGTTCTGATTCAGAAAGTCACACTCCTGACAATAGCTCGCGTCGCACTCCGGACAATCTACACGTTTCACACAATTCAACAAATCAATCACCGGAACACGAATAGAACCAAAATAAAACCAACAGCAAGAAAATGATTTTTAAAACTCAACAACAGAAGCTTAACAGCACCTAAATTGCACTACGGTCACAATGCAAAAAGAATCACTCGATTCCGATAAACGGTTTGAGAGTTACGGCCTCCGGAAGATTTGATTCAAATTCAAACGAATTCAAATTTGAACAGTGCAAACATGTGCAAAGTTGGTACTGTGAAAAAGTGTTGATTTTTGTGAGTGCATAGGAAAAAGAATCACCTATTTTGGACTTATAGAATAGGAGTTATAGCTAATTGAAATTACAGTTGAAAACTGAAAAAGAACAAAAACAGCAACAGTGCACGTGCGGTTACTGTAGCAGGCGATGTAGATTTTGCCACGTGGCATCACCCGATTGGCCGAGGTGTGTTGCGCGCGCGTGCTCACCAGAGAACAGGGGACGCGGCGAAGGCGAGGTGATGGACGGGTGCGGCGGTGAGTGGCGGAGGTGTAGGTGGTGTTCAACGGCGACGGGGCTCCCTCGAGCGGCGGTGGCGAAGACCTGAACGCAGCGGGTCCGGCGAAGTCGGGCGTCGGTGGCGGCGTCGTCCTGGTGCGCTGCAGGGTACTTCGAGGTGTCAAAAGAGTTCTTCGTCGAGTGGGGGTTCGAGGGGTGCAGGCAGCGCGGCTCTGCGGTCTCTTACGGCGGTGGATTCGGACGATGAACGACGGCAGCCTCGGAGCTCGACGGCGAGATCCGTTTTCGCCAAACAGCGCGTGCGGCAACGAAGAGGATCGGGACAGGAGCTGCGGGGTCTCCCCTAGGGTTTTGCTTCGCGTACGGCAGGTCGGGCGCGCTAGAGGTGTACCAGGGGCGTTGGGCGATCCGGCTCGGCCTCGGCGTGCGTGCGCATGATGTCCGGCTTGGGTGGGAGAAGGTGGCCTTGAGACCCGTTGGTCAGCGGCTGAAAGCGAGGTGGATCGAGCGGGCGGGTCGAGGCGATGCTTGATCTTGAGCGTACGCTTAGAGTGGAGTAGGTGGGCTCTTGTTGGCGGCGGGAGGCTGGGCATGCAGCGGTGCTAGGCAGCTGGCTGGCACAGGCGGCATGGTGTTCTTTTTTTAAACAGAAACAACAGCAGTAAAACAAAATAAATAAAATAACATACACAATATAAAATCTAAATAAAAATACCTAGACACACAGTAAAAATAGCTCTACAGCTATAAACTACAGGAACACTAGTTCCAACTCTAATGCAATTTTGTAAAAATAATTTTGATGCAATAGGCCACTCAAACAGCAATAAAACAATCAAATAAAATATTTTGAAGATCACAAAAATTACCAGAACATATCAGATGAACTGGAAATAATATTCTGCACATTATGAACATTTTTAAAAACAGGGGAGAAGTCATGTTATCTCCACTCCAATAAATTGCCTTTTGTTGCATAATGATTTGAATATTCTGAAAAAGCAAATAATGCAATAAAAATATGATATGCATATGAATGATCTATTAACATCCTAATTTAGGAAAATTGGGATGTTACAAACATGCAGCCCCAAGCTCAAGATGGGGACATTGCATCATAATTGACAAGGAAGGAGGAGGTTAAGATATTCGCAAAAAAAGGAGGAGCGAAAGAGACAAAGACAGAGGACGCCCCGGTGTCATCGGCTAGGACAATCCGAGAACGGGACGACAATAGGGCAACATGGTCGGATGTGACGTCGTTGATATAGGTGAGTAAAGGGGTAAACGGTGTGAGCGCGAGGTGCAGTTGTCGATGATGGAGAAGGAATGGGTTCAAGGGATTGTTGAGACAATAGTGGGAGCGATGTTCGCCGCCAGTGGCGTTGGCTGGCAGTCGGGCTGATGGAAGTAGGAAGGTCGATGGGGTCGAGGAAGGACAAGGTGATGGTGGAAGGAAGAATGCGTCGACAAGGGAGGAAGACAATGCATTAAAGTGAAGAAAAAATAGTTCGGCTATGCATGGGTTCTCCCATAGCATATATTGCATATGAAATTATTTTTTGTGTTGGTGCCTACCATCAATGAAAACAAGGAGACAACATGTCACAACTAGTAAGGCGAACCAGGAAGCACCATAGGCAGGGCCCACTAGTTAGAGGGACGCCACCTAGTGGTCTCATCGGAAGCACGGCCGCTGTTGGCTCTAGGGCAGGGAGTGGGGTGTGCCGATTGCTTGTATCTGCGTTGGTATTTGCCCAAAGAGGAAGGGATGATGCATGATACATATCCAACGTATCTATAATTTTTGATTGTTCCATGCTATTATATTACCCGTTTTGGATGTTTATAGACTTTACTTTACACTTTTATATCATTTTTGGGACTAACCTACTAACCGGACGCCAAGCCGAATTGCTGTTTTTTTGCCTATTTCAGTGTTTCGAAGAAAAGGGATATCAAACGGAGTCCAGACGGGATGAAACCTTCGGGAGCGATCTTTTCAGAACAAATTCAAACCTGGAGATTTGGAGTGGACGTCAAGCAACAACCGAGGCGGCCACGAGGGTGCCCGGCGCCCCCTAGGTGTGGGCGCCCCCCCCTCGTGGGCCCCTCGAGCGTCCACCGACCTACTTATTCCTCCTATATATACTCCCGTACCCTGAAACCATCAGAACGGACCACGAAAACCTAATTCTACCGCCGCAACCTTCTGTATCCGCGAGATCCCATCTTGGAGCCTTCGTCGGTGCTCCACCGGAGGGGGAATCGACCATGGAGGGCCTCTACATCATCTCCAAGGCCTCTCCGATGAGTTGTGAGTAGTTTAGCACAGACCTTCGGGTCCATAGTTATTAGCTAGATGGCTTCTTCTCTCTCTTTGAATCTCAATACAAAGTTCTCCTCGATCTTCTTGGAGATCTATTCGATGTAACTCTTTTTGCGGTGTGTTTGTCGAGATCCGATGAATTGTGGGTTTATGATCAAGTTTATCTATGAGAAATATTTGAATCTCCTCTGAATTCTTTTATGTGTGATTAAGTTATATTTGGAAGTCTCTTCAAATTATCAGTTTGGTTTGGCCTACTAGATTGATCTTTCTTGCAATGGGAGAAGTGCTTAGCTTTGGGTTCAATCTTCCATTGTCCTTTCCCAGTGACAGCAGGGGCAGCAAGGCACATATTGTATTGTTGCCATCGAGGATAAAAAGATGGGGTTTATATCATATTGCATGAGTTTATCCCTCTACATCATGTCATCTGTCTTAATGCGTTACTCTGTTCTTATGAACTTAATACTCTAGATGTAGGTAGGAGTCGGTCGATGCATGTAGTAATAGTCGTAGATGCAGAATCGTTTTGATCTACTTGTCACGGACGTGATGCCTATATACATGATTATGCCTTGATAATCTCATAACTATGCGCTTTTCTATCAATTGCTCGACAGTAATTTGTTCACCCACCGTAATACTTAATGCTATCTTGAGAGAAGCCACTAGTGAAACCAATGGCCCCCGGTTCTATCTTTTATCATATAAGTTTTCCGTCTACTTTTATTTGCATCTTTACTTTTCCAATCTATATCATAAAAATACCAAAAATATTTATCTTATCATATTGTCTCTATCAGATCTCACTTTCGCAAGTGACCGTGAAGGGATTGACAACCCCTTTATTGCGTTGGTTGCGAGGTTCTTGTTTGTTTGTGTATGTGCGTGGGACTTTTGAGGAACCTCCTACTGGATTGATACCTTGGTTCTCAAAAACTGAGGGAAATACTTACGCTACTTTGCTGCATCACCCTTTCCTCTTCAAGGAAAACCAGCACAAGCTCAAGACGTAGCAAGAAGGATTTCTAGCGCCGTTGCCGGGGAGGTCTTCACTCAAGTCAAGACATACAAGTACCCATCACAAACTCATCTCCCTCGCATTACATTATTTGCCATTTGCCTCTCGTTTTCCTCTCCCCCGCTTCACCCTTGCCATTTTATTCGCCCTCTCTTTCCCAATCTCCTCTCTCTCTTGCTTGTCTTCTTGTGTGCCTGTTTGCCCTTATGGCTTTGCCTAAGAACACCGACCTTCATCTTAGAAGGTTGGATGAGATTGAATTAAACATTAGAAGTTTTATGACTTTACAATTTGAGCATAATAGTTTCTTTAGAAAAGAGCTTAAAGAACAAAAAAGCTTTATGGAGTACATGAACAAAGAGCTTGATGATATGTCTAAAGAATTTTATGGTTTGAATTCTCAGATTGCTCGTCTTGAAAAATCAATAGCCCAAATTTCTGATAAGCAAGCCACCTTGGTCAATAAGATGGCTGCCAAACCAGAAGGGTTAGGAGAAAATAATGATGAAGATCTAAAAGTTATTGATGTGTCCCCTATTAAATCTTTGTTTTGCAATATGAATCTTGATAATAATGGGACTGGAGATGAGTCAACTTTAGTTATAAGGCGTCCCAATGATTCGGAGTTTTTAGATCTTGATGCTAAATTTGGTGAAAGTGGGATTGGAGAGGTCAAGACTTTAAATAGCATTGAACCCACTATCTTGGATTTCAGGGAATTTAATTATGATAATTGTTCTTTAATAGATTGTATTTCCTTGTTGCAATCCGTGTTGAATTCTCCTCATGCTTATAGTCAAAATAAAGCTTTTACTAAACATATTGTTGATGCCTTGATGCAATCCTATGAAGAAAAACTTAATTTGGAAGTTTCTATACCTAGAAAACTTTATGATGAGTGGGAACCTACTATAAAGATTAAAATTAAAGATCATGAGTGCTATGCTTTGTGTGATTTGGGTGCTAGTGTTTCCACGATTCCGAAAACTTTATGTGATATTCTAGGTTTCCATGATTTTGATGATTGCTCTTTAAATTTGCAACTTGAGGATTCCACCATTAAGAAACCTATGGGAAGGATCAATGATGTTGTTATTGTTGCAAATAGGAATTATGTGCCCATATATTTTATCGTTCTTGATATAGATTGCAATCTTTCATGTCCTATTATTCTTGGTAGACCTTTCCTTAGAACGATTGGTGCAATTATTGATATGAAGGAAGGGAATATTAGATTCCAATTTCCATTAAGGAAGGCATGGAACACTTTCCAAGAAAGAAAGTTAAATTACCTTATGAATCTATCATGCGAGCTACTTATGAATTGAGTGCCAAAGATGGCACTACTTAGATCTATCCTCGCTTTTATGCCTAGCTAGGGGCGTTAAATGATAGCGCTTGTTGGGAGGCAACCCAATTTTATTTTTGTTTCTTGCCTTTTGCTTATGTTTAGTAATAAATATTTCATCTAGCTTCTGTTTAGATGAATTTTCATGTTTTAATTAGTGTTTGTGCCAAGTAGAACCTATAGGATAACCTACGGTGATAGTTAATTTGATTTTGCTGAAAAACAGAAATCTTTGCACACACGAAAATAATTTTAGTAATTCACAGAAACGTTTTTTTATGTTGATTATTTTTGCTGTAGATCAATAGACAAATTTCCCAGGACTTCCTATTTTTGTAGGATTTTTAGAGTTCCAGAAGTATTCCAGAGTTACAGATTGCTACAGACTGTTCTGTTTTTAACAGATTCTGTTTTTCGTGTGTTGTTTGCTTATTTTGATGCATCTATGGCTCGTATCGGTGGGTATGAACCACAGAGAAGTTGGAATACAGTAGGTTTAACACCAATATAAATAAATAATGAGTTCATTACAGTACCTTATGTGGTGGTTTTTCTTTCTTGCACTAACGGAGCTTATGAGATTTCCTGTTGAGTTTTGTGTTGTGAAGTTTTCAAGTTTTGGGTAAAGATTTGATGGACTATGGAAGGAGGAGTGGCAAGAGACTAAGCTTGGGGATGCCCATGGCACCCCAAGATATTCAAGGATAACTAAAATCCTAAGCTTGGGGATGCCCCGGAAGGCATCCCCTCTTTCGTCTTCGTCTATCGGTAACTTTACTTGGAGCTATATTTTTATTCGCCACATGATATGTGTTTTGCTTGGAGCGTCATGTATTATATGAGTCTTTGATTTTTAATTTACCACAATCATACTTGCTTTACACACGTTTTGGGAGAACCCACATGATTTAGAATTTATTAGAATACTCTATGTGCTTCACTTATATCTTTTGAGCTAGATAGTTTTGCTCTAGTGCTTCACTTATATCTTTTAGAGCATGGCGGTGGCTTAATTTTGAAGAAATTGTTGATATCTCATGCTTCACTTATATTATTTTGAGAGTCTTTTAGAATAACATGGTATTTTCTATGGTTATAAAATTGGTCATAGAATGATGGGCATCCAAGTTGGGTATAATAAAAACTATCATAGAAAGTGAATTGGATGCTATGATCAATTTGATGCTTGATAATTGTTTTGAGATATAGAGGTGGTAATATTAGAGTCATGCTAGTTGGGTGATTATGAATTTAAAGAATACTTGTGTTGAAGTTTTTGATTCCCGTAGCATGCACGTATGGTGAACCACTTTGTGATGAAGTTGGAGCACAATTTTATTTATTGATTGTCTTCCTTATGAGTGGCGGTCGGGGACGAGTGATGGTCTTTTCCTACCAATCTATCCCCCTAGGAGCATGCGCGTAGTACTTTGTTTTCAATGACTTGTAGATTTTTGCAACAAGTATATGAGTTCTTTATGAAGAATGTTGAGTCCATGGATTATACGCACTCTCACCCTTCCACCATGGCTAGCCTCTCTTGTGCCGCACAACTTCTGCCAGTACCATACACCCACCATATACCTTCCTCAAAACAGCCACCATACCTACCTATTATGGCATTTCCATAGCCATTCCGAGATATACTACCATGCAACTTTCCACCGTTCCGTTTATTATGACACGCATCATCATTGTCATATTGCTCTTTGCATGATCATGTAGTTGACATCGTATTTGTGGCAAAGCCACCTTCATAATTCCATACATGTCATTCTTGATTCATTGCATATCCCGGTACACCGCCGGAGGCATTCATATAGAGTCATAACTTGTTCTAAGTATCGAGTTGTAATCTTGAGTTGTAAGTAAATAAAGGTGTGATGATCTTCATTATTAGAGCATTGTCCCAAGTGAGGAAAGGATGATGGAGACTATGATTCCCCCACAAGTTGGGATGAGACTCCGGAATCTCCAAAAAAGAAGAGAAAGGCCAAATAAAAAAAGAGAAAGGCTAAATAAAAAAATGAGAGAAAAAGAGAGAACGGACAATGCTACTATCCTTTTTACCACACTTGTGCTTCAAAGTAGCACCATGATCATCATGATAGAGAGTCTCCTATGTTGTCACTTTCATATACTAGTGGGAATTTTTCATCATAGAACTTGGCTTGTATATTCCAATGATGGGCTTCCTCAAAATTCCCTAGGTCTTCGTGAGCTAGCAAGTTGGATGCACACCCACTTAGTTTCTTTTCTTGAGCTTTCATACATTTATAGCTCTAGTGGATCCGTTGCATGGCAATCCCTACTCACTCACATTGATATCTATTAATGGGCATCTCCATAGCCCGTTGATACGCCTAGTTGATGTGACACTATCTTCTCCTTTTTTGTCTTCTCCACAACCACCATTCTATTCCACATATAGTGCTATGTCCATGGCTCACGCTCATGCATTGTGTGAAAGTTGAAAAAGTTTGAGATTACTAAAGTATGAAACAATTGATTGGCTTGTCATCGGGGTTGTGCATGATTAAATACTTTGTGTGATAAAGATAGAGCAACATCCAGACTATATGATTTTGCAGGGATAACTTTCTTTAGCCATGCTATTTTGAGAAGACATGATTGCTTTATTAGTATGCTTGAAGTATTACTATTTCTTATGTCAATATGAACTTTTATTTTGAATCATTAGGATCTGAACATTCATGCCACAATAAAGAAAATTACATTGAGAATTTTGCTAGGTAGCATTCCACATCAATAATTCTGTTTTTATCATTTACCTACTCGAGGACGGTCAGGAATTAAGCTTGGGGATGCTTGATACGTCTCCAACGTATCTATAATTTTTGATTGTTCCATGCTATTATATTGCCCGTTTTGGATGTTTATGGGCTTTACTTTACACTTTTATATCATTTTTGGGACTAACCTACTAACCGGAGGCCCAACCCGAATTGTTGTTTTTTTTGCCTATTTTAGTGTTTCGAAGAAAAGGAATATCAAACGGAGTCCAAACGGGATGAAACCTTTGGGAGCGATCTTTTCGGAACAAATGCAAACCTGGAAACTTGGAGTGGATGTCAAGCAACAACCGAGGCGACCACGAGGGTGCCCGGCGCGCCCCCTGGGGGTGGGCGCGCCCCCCACCCTAGTGGGCCCCTCGAGCATCCACCGACCTACTTCTTCATCCTATATATACTCCCGTACCCTGAAACCATCAGAACGGACCACAAAAACCTAATTCCACCACTGCAACCTTCTGTATCTGGGAGATCCCATCTTGGAGCCTTCGCCGGTGCTCCGTCGGAGGGGGAATCGACCATGAAGGGCCTCTACATCATCTCCAAGGCCTCTCCGATGAGTTGTGAGTAGTTTACCACAGACCTTCTGGTCCATAGTTATTAGCTAGATGGCTTCTTTTCTCTCTTTGAATCTCAATACAAAGTTCTCCTCGATCTTCTTGGAGATCTATTCGATGTAGCTCTTTTAGCGGCGTGTTTGTCGAGATCCGATGAATTGTGGGTTTATGATCAAGTTTATCTATGAGAAATATTTGAATCTCCTCTGAATTCTTTTATGTGTGATTAAGTTATCTTTGCAAGTCTCTTCGAATTATCAATTTGGTTTGGCCTACTAGATTGATCTTTCTTGCAATGGGAGAAGTGCTTAGCTTTGGGTTCAATCTTGCGGTGTGCTTTCCCGGTGTGACAGGGGCAGCAAGGCACGTATTGTATTGTTGCCATCGAGGATAAAAAGATGGGGTTTATATCATATTGCGTGAGTTTATCCCTCTACATCATGTCATCTTTCTTAATGCGTTACTCTGTTCTTATGAACTTAATACTCTATGCAAGCAGGAGTCGGTCGATGCGTGGAGTAATAGTAGTAGATGCAGAATCGTTTCGATCAAATTGTCACGGACGTGATGCCTACATACATGATCATGCCTAGATAATCTCATAACTATGCGCTTTTCTATCAATTGCTCGACAGTAATTTGTTCACCCACCGTAATACTTATGCTATCTTGAGAGAAGCCACTAGTGAAACCTATGGCCCCTGGGTCTATCTTTTATCATATAAGTTTTCCATCTACTTTTATTTGCATCTTTACTTTTCCCATCTATATCATAAAAATACCAAAAATATTTATCTTATCATATTATCTCTATCAGATATCACTTTCGCAAGTGGTCGTTAAGGGATTGACAACCCCTTTATTGCGTTGGTTGCGAGGTTCTTGTTTGTTTGTGTAGGTGCGTGGGACTTTTGAGGAGCCTCCTACTGGATTGATACCTTGGTTCTCAAAAACTGAGGGAAATACTTACGCCACTTTGCTTCATCACCATTTCCTCTTCAAGGAAAACCAACACAAGCTCAAGACGTAGCAATGCAACACAACAACGGTAAGCATTTCCCTCAGTTATGAAACCAAGGTATCAATCTAGTTGGAGGATCCACCAAACTATGTAAGTAGTACCTTCATACAAATAACAAAAAGTTGCAACCCAACGCATAAGGAGGGTTGTCAATCCCTCCTCGGTATTAAGATAGATTAAATTGTATGAGATTGGATAAATAGATTTAACAAAAAAACAAAATAAAATAAATAAATAAAAATTGCAGAAAGGTATTTTTGGGTTTTAATATGATAGGAAATAGACCCGGGGGCCGTAGATTTCACTAGAGGCTTCTCTCAAGAAAATAACATACAATGGGTAAACAAATTACTGTTGAACAATTGATTGAAAAGCAAATAATTATGACGATATCCAAGGCAGTGATCATGTATATAGGTGTCACGTCCAAGATTAGTAGACCGACTCATGCCTGCTTCTACTACTATTACTCCACACATCAACCGCTATCCAACATGCAGCTAGTGTATTAAGTTCATGGAAAAATGAAGTAATGCAATAAGAACAATGCCATGATGTAGACAATATCTATTCATGTAGGAATAGACCACATCTTTTTATCCTTAATGGCAACGATACATGTGTGCCATGTCTCTTTCTGTCACTGAGATTGAGCACCGCAAGATCGAACACATCACAAAGCACATCTTCCCATGGCAAGAAAAACCAATCTAGTTGGCCAAACCAAACCAAAGTTTCGGAGAAGATATACGAGGCTATAACAATCATGCATAAGAGAGTTCATAAAAGATTAAAATAATATTCATGGATAGAACTGATCATAAACTCACAATTCATCGGATCCCAACAAACACACCACAAAAAAGAGTTACATTAAATAGATCTCCAAGAACACCGAGGAGAACATTGTATTGAAGATCAAAAAGAGAGAAGAGGCCATCTAGCTACTGCCTACAGACCCCTAGGTCTGTGGTAAACTACTCACGCATCATCGAAGGGGCAAGGGTGATGATGATGAACCCCTCCGTTATCGTTGACCCCTCCGGCAGAGTGCCGGAAAAGGCCTCTAGATTGGATCTCATGGTTTTGGAACTTGCGGTGGTGAAAACTCTGATCTCCCGACTCCCCTAGGGTTCTTAGAATTTTAGAGTATTTATAGAGTTGATAGTCGGTGGAGAAGCCTCCCATGGCCCCACTACCCACCAGGGCGCGCCAGGGGCCTCTGGCATGCCCTGGTGCCTAGTGGGCCCAATGGGCCTCCTCTCGTGCACTTCTTTGGCTCCCTGGGTGTTTTCTGGTCAGAAAAAAATATCCAAAAAGTTTTGTGGCGTTTGGACTCCATTTGGTATTGATTTCCTGTGAAGTAAAATTAAACAAGCAAAAACAGCAGGTGGCATTAGGCACTATGTCAATAGGTTAGTCCCAAAAATGATATAAAGTTGCTATAAAATGAATATAAAACATCCAAGATTGATAATGTAACAACACTACTAGAAAAACCCCTACTAATGGCGCACCTAGTATGGCTATTAATGGCGCATCTGTGGTGCGCCATTAATAGCACGCCATTAGTAATTTTTACTAATGGCGCACCACCTGGTGCGCCATTAGAATTTTTTTTATTGTTTTTTATTTTTTTCAAATTTTTCTTAATCTCATTTCACTATGGCTTAATCTCGAGTCAATATGCTTAATCTCAGGTCAAATCACACTCTATGGTCAAACTTCCCGAAAGGTCACCCATCCTCACACTACTCCAGCCCAAGCACGCTTAACTTCAGAGTTCTATCCAGCCCCAGCCCCAGCACCAGCTCACTTCACATGCACTTGTTGATATATCTAGCATATCAATCCTGTTATACCTTGTTGATGTCTAGGACTTTGTTCATGTTCATGACTATGATGAAATTTTGAAAAATATTTCAAACTTCCCGGTCATATTACGTATCATTTTTTGAAAAAAAATTCAAAAAAAAATTAAAAAAAAAAATTCAAAACCAATTTTTTTTCTGTTACTAGTGGCGCACCACATCCAATGGTGCGCCACTAGTAAGTTTGAAATTTTTTGAAATTTTTTGCCGCTAGATCTTGAAAGCCCCGTAACTTTTTTTCTGTTAGGTTTTTGGGGATTTTGAAAATGTTTAACGGGGTTCTCCCGGTTAAATTTGGATGTAACTTTTCGAGTAGATGATTTTTCATATAAAAACTTTTTCATCCGAGTTCGTATGCAAAAGTTATGCCCATTTTACAAATTACCAGAGACATTTTGCAAAAAAAGTCGAAATTCATATTTGAAATTTTTCACAAAAACTAGAGCACATATCACATGTGAAACATATTTTATTTTATTTTTTTGAAATTTAAATCATTTTCTTTTATTTTTTAAAAGCTGAAAAGGCGATCCAAGGGGGTGCATTCGTGGAAGTGGTGGCCAAGTTACTAATGGCGCACCGTGGCATGGTGCGCCATTACTAGTTCAACTAGTAATGGCGCACCACTACCACGGTGCGCCATTAGTAGTTTTGACAAAAATTTAAAAAAATTGATATTTTTTTTGATTTTTTTTAAAAAACTTAGTAATGGTGCACCGGTGAAAAGTGCGCCATTACTAGTTAAAACTAGTAATGGCGCATTTGAGACATGGTGCGCCATTAGTAACAATTTTTTTATTTTTTTACTTTTTTTCAAAACTACTAATGGCGCACGACGGATGTGGTGCGCCATTACTATGTCGATTAGTAATGGCGCACTATGCAGCAGTGCGCCATTAGTAACAAAATTTATTTTATGTTTTTTCAAAACTACTAATGGCGCACCACACACCAGGTGCGCCATTAGTAATATATTACTAATGGCGCACCGAGACATGGTGCGCCACTAGAATATAGTAATGGCGCACCACATCACAGGTGCGCCATTAGTGGCCATTCCATCTATAGCCCTTTTTGTAGTAGTGCAACATGGAACAATCAAAAATTATAGATACGTTGGAGACGTATCAACATCCCAAAGCTTAATTCCTTCTCGTTCTCTAGTAGGTAAATGATAAAAACAGAATTTTTGATGTGGACTGTTGCTTACCATGTTCATCTCATAATGTTTTCCCTTGTAGCATGGACATTTGGACTTTTAGACGATTCAAAGCAATAGTCTATATTTGATATGAAGACATCAATACTCAAGCATATCAAAAAGCAACCATGTCTTTCAAAATATCAACATTAAATAAAGCTATCCCTAGCCCATCATGCTCAATCATTGATCCATTCATGAAACACACTCAAATATTAGCTATATCCAATGCACAAGTATGATCATAGTGCTCCCTAGTTGGTACTTTGTAAGAGAAGATGGAGACTAAATAAAAATAAAAATTGCATAAAGTAAATAGATAGGCCCTTCATAGAGGGAAGCAGAAATTTGTAGAGGCGCCAGAGCTCAAAGCTTAAATTGAGAGATAAAATTATTTTGGGTGGCATGCTTTCCCCTTCAACAAAAACGACCGAGAATTCCCAATATTTTACATGCTAGATAAATCATAGGCGGTTCCCAAACAGAAAATAGAGTGTATTCCTTTTTCCACCATTCTTTCACAATCCATGGGTGCCTTCCATACCAACACTTTCCAAGTAATTTACTATTGAACAACATAAATAAAAAAAATTCCATTTCGGAACTAGGCATCCCTATTACCTTGCCACACTCTCGTGCAATGACAAGTGAATAAACACTCGTCTTGAGAATAAAATATCTAGCATGGAAAATATTGGCCACCCCCCGCCGCTTCATGAGAGGTACATGCACACAAAAAGGAAATTTAATTTGAAAATTAGAGTTGGCGCATAAAAATTTACTTGGAACGGCATGGAAATATCGCATATAGGTAGGTATGGAGGACTCATTTCACACAACTTGGGTTTAAGGATTTGGATGCACAAGCAATATTCCCGCTTAGTACAAATGGAGGCTAGAAAATAGATTGAGAAGCGACCAACCAAAAAATGAAACCGAGCATTAAACATAACTAACACCGAATAATGCACCACAAGTAGGATGTAACTTCATTGCATAACTATTGACTTTCGTGCTTGCATAGGGAATCACAAACCTCAACACCAATATTCTTACTAAAGCATAATTACTCATCAACATGACTCACATATTACTATCATCATATCTCAAAACTATTACAAGGAATCAAGTTTATAATATCCAATGATCTTCATGAAAGTTTTTATTATATCCCTCTTGAATATCTATCACTTTGGGGCTAATTTCATATATTACCATTGCTACGAACAAAGCTCGCAAACAAATTTAAGTGAAGAATGAGAGCATAAATATTTCATAAAAATAATTTTCATCTCTCAAAAAAATATAAGTGAAGCAAAGAGAGGATATTTCTTCAAAATTAAAGAACCACTGTTCTAAAAAATATGTAAGTGAAGTACTTAGAACAATTCCATAACTCAACAAATTTAAGTGAAGCACATAGAGCAATTCTAGCAAATCATAGCATAATTATGGCTCTCAACTAGGTGTGTCCAGCAATGATGATTGTGAAAAACTAAAAAGAAAAACAAGCAAAGACTCATATAATACAAAACGCTCCAAGCAAAACTCATGATATGTGACGAATAAAAATATGGCTCCAAGTAAAATTACCGATGGTTGTTAGAAGAAAGAGGGGATGCCTTCCGGGGCATCCCCAAGCTTAGTTTCTTGGTTCTCCTTAAATATTACCATGGTATGCCATGGGCATCCCCAAGCTTAGGCTCTTGACACTCCTTATTCCTTCATCCATCGTGATTTCACCCAAAACTTGAAAACTTCAATCACACAAAACTTCCATTCTAGGAGACGCATAGCTATGAGAGGGGAGTGTGTCTACATACCCTTGTAGACCGAAAGCGTTAGCGTCGTCACGTGGTTGATGTAGTCGTACTCTTGACCTCCGAGATTAGCACACGTTCAGTGATGTCTACTACACAACTTGTTCTTCTAGACTCGTGTTGGGCCTCCAAGTGCAGAGTTCTGTAGGACAGTAGAAAATTTCCCTCAAGTGGATGACCTAAGGTTTATTAATCCGTGGGAGGCATAGGATGGAGATGGTCTCTCTCAAACAACCCTGCAACCAAATAATAAAAGTTCTCTTGTGTCCCCAACACACCAAATACAATGATAAATTGTATAGGTCCACTAGTTCGGCGAAGAGATGGTGATACAAGTGTAGTAATGATATTAGATATTTATTTTTGTAATAGGAACAATAAAAAACAGCAAGGTAGCAAGTAACAAAAGTGAGCACAAACAGTATTGCAATGCTTGAAAATGAGTCCCAGGGTCCGTACTTTCGCTAGTGCAATCTCTCAACAATGCTAATCTAATTTGATCATATAACCATCGCTCAACGTGCAACAAAGAATCACTCCAAAGTTCTTATCTAGCGGAGAACATAAGATGAAATTGTTTGTAGGGTACTAAACCACCTTAAAGTTATTCTTTCCATTCGATCTATTCAAGAGATCGTACTAAAATAACACCAAGTTATTCTTTCCGATTGATCTATCCAAGAGTTCGTACTAAAATAACACCATATGATACGCACCAACCAACTCTAATGTCACTTGGATACTCCAATGTCACCACAAGTATCCATGAGTTAATTATACGATACATATCAAACAATTTCAGATACATAATACTCAATCCCACACAAAGAACCTCAAAGAGTGCCCCAAGATTTCTACCGAAGAAAGTAGGACGAAACCGTGCATCAACCCCTATGCATAGATTACCCCAATGTCAGCTCGGGAATCCGCGAGTTGAGTGCCAAAACATATATCAAGTGAATCGATATAATACCCCATTGTAGCCCGCGATACATCAAGATCATGCCAAATCAAGAACACGAGAGAGAGAGAGAGAGAGAGAGAGAGAGAGAGATTAAACACATAGCTACTGGTACAAACCCTTAGCCCCGAGGGTGGACTACTCCCTCCTCATCATGGATACCATAGGGATGATGAAGATGGTCTCCGGTGATGATCTCCCCCTCCGGCATGGTGCCAGAACGGGCTCCCGATTGGTTTTTCGTGGCTACAGAGGCTTGCGGAGGTGGAACTTCCGATCTAGTGTTAATTATGGGTTTTCTGTATTGGGATATTTAAATTAGTGCCCCTGGTTCCTTAGTTGTGCTCACTTTTCCCCACGCTCCAAACTTTTGATCACTTTTCCCCTCTTCCTTACCTGAAACTCTCACAAATGCTCATAACGGTGGTTTGCCGTCTTGACCGTCCATTGACCGTTAATTGCTGATGAATGGGGCCAAGTCTTCGTCTGACCGTTGCTTGCTGACGGGTGGGACCGCAAGGAGACACATATTGGGCAGCTTGTCTGAATCTGAAACAGATCTAGACAGGCCGCACCGCATCGCGTCACCCCGCCCCCTCCGCCAGCGTCGTGTCGCGTCCACCGCAGTTGTTTCCTCCACCCTATGCCCCTATTCCGTTCGTCGGTGACGCCGCGTCTCCGCCAGATATAGCCCACCTCCCCATCTGGGATTACATAGCGATGTTGAGTGAGGACGCCCGGAATGCAGTCGACCGTGGAGAGGATTGGGTCGAATCCGCGGCAGATAATTCATGGATTAAACCTGGGTAAGCATCGTTTCCTCTCGAATTGACGTTCTAAGTCGTATTGTAGGCCGTATTTGACTTCTGTTTGCTTGAATCGGTCGAAGTTGTGCTCGATTTTACATGGCTAACTGAAGCCTTTGTTTCAACAAAATAGGATTGATCCCACGCTGGCTTTCCGGCTGGCGATTAGAATGGAAACTAGTGTGCTGCGTGGTACTAAACCACATTTGATTCCATCATTTTTCTATCCCAAAGTGGTAGAAACCAACATATTTTCAAAGATTTGCAAGCTGAGCTCCGAAACACCTATCCCTGGAGTGATGCCGATGTTGTTGAACTGAATTACTTCAGCAGTGACGAGCAAAGATTTCTCCCACTAACTTGTGACGATCATATGCCGCTGCTTTTTGCTAGGATTGCTGGCTGCCGATTCGGTAAACTCCAAATCGATGTGCTTCAGTCATGCGCAGAACAAGCGAAGGGGAAGGGAGTTCAGACAACATCTGTCTGTGCTAATAGCCAGCACCCCGACACTCCTTGTTGGTCGACACCAAGTAAAGCAAGTGGTTCATGGAGACACAACATGCCTGCTGCCAATTTTTGTTCCGATTTAGCTGCTGCTTCTTGTGTACCTTCTGCAGTTGGTGTAGAAGAAGATGCAGAACCTGACGAGGCAGTGCCTACAAATGATGATGAAGACGAGATGATGTTTCCTGAACTGGTCGATGTACCCAGTCAGCAAGTAGTGGATGATGAATATACGGAGGAGCCCATCAGCCAATCTAGGTTTGATGACACTGACGATGAAGAGAAGGTGGAGAACATGGAAAACTTAATCGAGGATGAATACGATGGTGATGACATGCCAACAATTGAGTGGAACAGGGAAAAACCCGAGCTTGGTGTAGGTACCATTTTCCAATCAATGGTGGACTGTCGGAATGCAGTGACAACATGGTGCATTATATCTGAAAATACCTATAAGATTAAAAGGAGTGAGCCAGCAAGGTTCACAGTTTTTTGTCCATATCCTAGGTGTAGGTGGAAGTTGCATGCATCTCGTATGAGAAAGAGCAAATATATTCAGGTAATCCAAGTTCAGTTAGTAATTTAGTTTTAGATCATTGAGTAAGGTTTCTTAACTGTTTTTTACCCTTTTATTTTGTTTCAGATAAAGAAAAACCCACACAAGCACACATGTCCACCTGGAGGGGGAGGGGGGAAGGCCAAAACCAAGCTAGCAAAAACTAGGTGGGTGGCAGATGCTATATTGGATTGGCTGAGAGAAGAACCTGGACTTGGTCCAACAGCAGTCCATGGGAAGCTTTTTGAGAAGTACAAGATAGAAATTCCTTACATGGGAATTTTCAATGCTAGGGAAAAGGCTCTTGACAGAATTAATGGTCAATGGAATGACAGTTTTCAGCTGCTTTACACTTTCAAAGCTGAAGTGGAGATGGCAAGTCCAGGGAGTGTTGTAGAGATTGACAAGCATACAGTTCCATTCAAAATAAAAGGGAAGTCATTTGAGAAGGAGTGCTTCAGAAGGGCTTTTGTATGTTTCAAGGCTTGCTGGCAGGGGTTTCTACATGGTTGCAGGCCCTATTTGGCTGTAGATGCTACACATTTGACTGGAAGATGGAGAGGACAGCTAGCAGCAGCTTCTACAGTTGATGGACACAACTGGCTATTCCCAGTTGCATTTGGTGTGGTGGAGGCAGAGTCTGAGTAGGCCTGGTTTCTGCAGCAGTTGCGCAACATTATAGGCACACCCCCAGGTTTAGCTATACACACAGATGCTTGCAAGGGTTTAGAGAGTGCAGTAGAAATTGTATTCCATGGAGTGGAGCATAGGAAATGTATGCGACACCTAGCGCATAATTTCAAAAAGAAGTTCAAAGTTAAAGTTTATGATGAGAAATTATGGCCAGCATCATACACATGCAGCAAAAGGAAGCATGAACACCATTTGAGAGTGTTGTATGCTCAAAATCCTCTTGTGAAGGAGTACATGGATGCACATCATGGCAAGGTGTGGTCAAGAAGCAAATTCAACGAAATCTGCAAAGTAGATTATGTGACCAGTAACCTTGCAGAATGCTTCAATTCAAAGTTCAAGTCAGTGAAAGGGCTCTTGTTGTGGCAAGCATTTGACAAGATGAGGCAGATGATCATGATAAAGATGGCTCTTCACAAAAGAATTGCAGAAACACAATATGTTGGTCATCAAATGCTCCCATCACTGATTAAGGCATTGCACTTGAAGGCAAGAGGATTGAAGATGAAATGTATTTGATCTGGTACATATGAGGGAGAGGTTACCTATACTGACACTAAAAATAGGGTATGGAAGTATCCTGTGAACCTAAGTACTAGAGAATGTACTTGTAGGCAATGGTAGATCCATGGGAAGCCATGCATACATGCCCTACATCTGATGACTGTTATGGGGGGTGCAGATGGTGAAGTTGATCAATATTGCTCTGAGTATTTCTCTGTTGCCAAATTTATGGCTGCTATGCTGACAATGTGCCTGCACTCTTGGGGAAAGATCAATGGAACATAGTAGATCCGGGGTTCAAACTCCATGCTCCTGTCATTACTAGACCACCAGGAAGACCAAGGAACCAGAGGATTAGAGCAGGTGAGGGGGGTCGTCTACCAAAGAAGCGTTCTTGCAAAAAATGTGGAGTTCTGGGGCATATTGCTAGGCTTTGTACCAATGCAGTGGATGCATCATTTGGAGAGGAGGAAAGATGGACAACAGCCAATGCTGAGGAGAATGCAGCAGCAACTGAAGATGCAGAGGAGAATGCAGCAGCAATGGAGACTGAAGATGCAGTGGAGAATGCAGCAGCAAATGAAGCAGTGGAGAATGAAGCAGCAAATGAAGCATCTTGCTATGTGTTTGCATTTGTAGAATGCAGCTACCCTTTTGTTTGCATTTGTTCTCTTTTTTACATATGGCTTATAATTTTATTTACCAGATCTAGGGAGAAAAGGCCAAGAGATGAAGAAGCAGAAGATTTTGAAACCATGGCCTTTGATGGTTTTGAAGCTATAAGAGAGGAAGAGGGGGGGGGGGTAATTTTTCCAATTGTGCCTTTAAAGATTACTGAATCCATAGATGACCGTCAAATGGTCGTCAAGTGCTCGGCAAGTGGAACTACTCCATCAGCACATCCACGGAGAAAACCCCAAGTAAAGATCAAAATGAACAAGAGTCTGAAAGAAACGAGCATCTCAACTAGGGAAACCAGGAGCAAGACGGTGAAGCCAGCTGCAAACAGAAGGAGCAAGTCGAAAATTTAATTAAGTTGTTGGGAAATGTTTGTGTTGTCAATTTGAGGGCGAGTCGATCTCTTAAAACTTGGTAGATTTGTATTAAGATGTTGGCATCTTAAAACTTGGTAGATTTGAGCTACTGTGAAAACTTATCAGTTGTAATAATGTTGCTTCTACTTTGGTTTCTTATTTGAGCCAGAATTCAAATTTCCATCAAAATTTGAATTTAAATCAATATCGGAATTCGGGACAAAATTTGGATTCGAGCCAAAGTTGAAGTTGAACATTGGATCTTCATTGCTCTATGCGGTGTATTTGATCGAGCATTTGAAGTCCAATATTCGTAGGTGAACAGTCTGAATGAGAAATGTGCTAGAAACGAGCTCGAAAGCTAGGGTAAACAACCCTATTTGAAATCAAGTTTTTTTACCTTCTCTAAATGAGGCATATATATTTTTGTTAACACTTGTTCCATATATATAGGGTAAAAACGAAGTCTCACTATTTATTGATTAATATTCATATTACTACATTTTTTTTAAAATATGCTTTTAATTCAAAACCGTCAAATAACATGTTTTAGATATGAAAATGAAAAAGTAAGTTCAGATCCTTCTTATTCACTCCAAAATGAAGCTATGGAGATTTTTCTAACTTTTTTTGAATTATTTTGATTTTTTTCAAACCCTAAACCCACTCTCCCTATTCTACGAACTCTGAACATGTTTATAGGTGATAACTCATTTGTGTGAAGCCTTTTTTCATGAAAATGACCTACACCAAGTTTATATTTTTTATCATAACCTTGTCACGTATGACGGCTATGTGCGCAAGAATTACAACATTTTGATTTGTTTTTGAATTTTTTAAAAACATTTGAACTTGATTTCGACAGATCACTTCAAAAAATGATTTTTTAAAAAGCCCCTATACCGAGTTTATATTTTTTATGGTAACTAGGTCTCATAAATGGACGAACTACGTTTTTTTATATTTTTGTGATTTTTTCTAATTTAGTTATGGCCATTTGAAATCTGGTCAAACCCTAATAACCCCGTTGACTGGCTCATAACCCCACAGAAATGCTCCAAACCCTAGCGTCGAATGTTCGTCGTCGGATCCTACCAAGCGCCAAACACCACCCGTCAGATGTGGGGGCAGGCATGCGCGATCCGCTTGACGCATCCTGATTGGCTATTGCCCTCCCTTTTACGATCTGCCCCATTTTACATATGAAATTGTATTTTTCGCACATGACCACCACATGTCTGTGTTATGAGTTGGTTCAAATATTCAAACTGCAAAATACAATGTGGCAAATCATCAATATAGCTTCCCCTTCTCTTCTTCTCCATCTGACAGACAAAGGCATCGAGCATATCTCGAGCAGTTCCTTTGTTTCTTTCCCTATCTTCTCATTCTTCTTCCTCTCGAGCAATTCCTCTGTTTCTTCCTCTCCGATGATATGTCGACCTCCTCGTAACCCCCCTATTCCACGTGGCCATTGTATGGTCCAGTGCCGATGACTCGATGCACTGACTGCCCATGGACTGCGCCACTGAAGCGGTTGACTTCGAAGGAGGAGAAGAATGGGAACTTTGGGCGCGAGTTCATCAAATGCGAGAGCAAGCCGGAGGGGCAGGTTAGATCTGAGTTTTCCTCGCATCCTTTATCTCTAATTTCTCAAAAAATCTGTCAGATTTGGGATTTAGGTTATGTGATTTCGTTTTCAGATCATGAAGAAATGCCACCATTTCGAGTGGATGGATGATTACATCCAGAGGCTTCAAGGGTTGGGCTTGCTGGATTCGAGGGGGAATGCAATCCATGAGTTCAATCTGCCCCATGATGCCGCCGCCCGGCAGCAGCGTGTCCGGAATACCCGACGATGGTAGATTTCGAACTGAAGACGGAATTGAAGAAGATGAACAAGAACTTCAAGCAGTTGATTGAGTTGAAGAAGCAATCCAATCTGATAGCTTTAGGAATACTTGCTCTAGGATTTTTTTACTTGATGGCCATCTCTCGTTAGAGATGTTTGTCTACTGTTGTTGCCACTGTTTAGCAATCCAAGTCTGAATATCTCAAATGCAAATCCGTTTAGTGCAACTGTCGATCTCTGAATGTATGCAGTTTACTGTTATGTTTCGACATTTTCAGTTCGGCAGAAGACAACTACCAGTTCAGTGATAGGATTATTTTGTTAGCTAATAACCTCTCGTCCCGCCTGGTGTTGAGGGAGCTAAAGTGGAACTCTTCTTTTTTCTAACTTGCAATTATAGAACTAATTTTTTCTAATTAATTTCTCATCGAATTACCCAACTCAAATGAAGAAAGCAATCCGCATAGCCGGAGTCCAGTTGGACGCAATACTAGTAGTAGGGGTATTGAACTCAATTAAAGGTTAGGGGACCATCCTTTTTTTTGCGGCATGCTCACAACCGCTCGTGATTATACTATAATCATAGTATGAGCAGTTTTTTGGAATTGTCAATCAAATCGAACTCAAAAGCAATGTGCATTATCTACGGCTTTTTTTTATCATTCTGGCATCGAGCTATTTAGCCGCAGGACCTCCCCTAATTTGATCGATACGACCTGTACTTTTTTCTTCAATTGTGGAAACCCCGGGAGGACTGCCCCGCTGTCTCCGACATGGACCCGGTGAAATTGAATTCTCCCATCTTTCTCTAATTTAGAATTAGAAGGAATTCCACAGAAGGGAAGGAAGAAAGAGATACCGAAGCAGATTGCTCTAATCCTCTAAGCTACAGGCCTAGCTGTCTCCACTGAATCTCTTCCCGGTCCTAGTCAGACTCGGAGCGAAGCATCTCCCAACAAGATTCGAAAAATTAAGTGTTGGATCATATCCTAGCTCGTCAGATGACAGTAAGCAGTACTTGAGAAGCACAAGGGATATACATCAAGTTCATCTCTTCTCTCTCGCACTTGCCAAACTTTTGTCTCGAGTTAAATGGGTTACGCTAGAAAAAAACCTACTTCGCGGGCCCAAAGAAAATCAAGCTGCAATAGGCCCACAAAGGATAAATGAGGGCCAGAAACAAGCGATGTTTCTTTTTTTATTTAGGAACAATTGCTTTGTTCTTTTTTGTTTCTGATTGATTTTTTCATTAATTTGATTCCCCAATCTCTTCTATTTCATTGAGGAATTTTTTTGGCTTTCCTTTATGTGTCCCTTCATTTTTTTATTTGATTTCTCTTCACCGTATGTGCTTTTGTTTTGCTTCCTCACAACCTGGCTTAGTTTGGCGGTGAACTAATTTTAGAATCAAAGTATTTGCAAACCGCAATATTATTATGCCTAGCGAACCAATACTTCAGTATTGGAAAAAGAGGTCCAACACTCTTTTTTATATACTTCAAAAATAGTGTAGTTTTCTACATATTAAAGTATATAAAACTACACTTTGGACTAAAGCCAAACATCTCAAAGTATTTGATACTTCAATATTTCTTGAAACCAAAGTATTCTTGGAATACCTAAAAATACAGAGCTCCCAAACCAAAGTTGTGTACAATATGTTCTTATTTTTAGAAGGCATCTATAAACACATCATTTTTACTTAGTTTGGTTAATTTTGCCCTCGTTAATTAGCCGTGTCTAAACTTGGGACAAACAAAATACAAACATAACAAAGCATTAACATAACACACATAACTTAACTTAGATAGG
This sequence comes from Aegilops bicornis, assembly GCA_021605145.1. Classification (NCBI taxonomy): domain Eukaryota; kingdom Viridiplantae; phylum Streptophyta; class Magnoliopsida; order Poales; family Poaceae; genus Aegilops; species Aegilops bicornis. The sequence continues at coordinate 707,557,263 of CM038673.1, read as the reverse complement.
GTTGCTAGGGCAACACAAGTTCTTACATATAACACGACCGATACATAATTAACCTTACATAGATAGGGTAGCTAGCTCGGGCAACACACACACACACCAAACTCACACTACGTAGTAGATAGGGTAGCTAGGGCAACACCACCATGTCTTCACCGTCGTCTTCACCTTAACCGCCGGCTTCACCGATCTTCTTCGCCGGCTTCAGTACTGCTCCTCCTCAAGGCCATTCTCACCGAGGTAGTGCGGAAGGCTGTGCATGCGGTTGCAAGCGGGGAAGATGCTCTCGAAGTCGGTGAAGATGTTATAGGTGGTGAACGCGATGAACTCGCACACACACCAGTACACCTTGCTAAGCAGGTAGTAGGCATCGAACCCATTGGTGAAGTGGACGACGAGCCCTACCACTGGAGCGTTGGCGTGGGGACGCTGCTCCACGAGGTTGAACATGGGCGGCGAGCCCGCTGGGAGGTGGTGGAAGCCCGCAGGGAGGAACCCCCATGCAAGCTTAGTGCTACCCCTCCAGCGTGAGAATGCCCACACGCGGAGCGATGCCTCGACGATGACGTTGGTAGGGTACCAGCGTTCCGGCACGGTGGGCGACTCTTGGAACGTCGACCCGTTGTACTGCATCTTGCTCGCTTCGCTGAGTGTTTGCTTTGGCTTTTCGGGGAAGAAGAGAAGGGGGAGGCGCAGATGGATCTGTAGAAGAAGAGGCAATGAAGGGCGGTTTAAATAGCCGGGAGAGACAAAGAGGGTACACGTGGAAACGGCGTAGATAGTGACTCAGTGCGTGCGTGAACAGATGCGAGCATGCGTGAACCAATGTGTGAACGTGAATCGATGCGAGCGTGCTCTGCGATGGTGGCTGCTTGCCTCCCCCTTCTGCGTGCTCTGCGTTGGCGGCTGTCTGCCTCCCACAACTGAACCGATGCCTCGACATATGGACGCGAGCATGCAGCCTTCCCCTTCTGCCACTGGCACGTATGCCTGCGATGCGTGAAACGACGCTGCGGAGCGACCGTGCAACATGATGTGTGCATGCGGCGTGCATGTCGTGTCGGCAACCTTGCGGCACGGATCGATGCGTGCGTGTCCGCGTGCATGCATGCGATTAGATCTAGGTCACTAGCCTTTTTAATTGGACTCCCTTTTTAATTTATTACCAACAAACTAACGGGCCCGTCTATGAACACAAACACGACCCAACTAGGAAGCCACAGCCACAGTCAACAGAGTCCAACGTGGCCCCACAAGTCAGTTAACGGCCAAGACGGCAAACATCTGCTATGAACATTTGTGAGAGTTTCAGCTAAGAGAGTGGGGAAAAGTGAGCAAAAATTTGGAGCGTGGGGAAAACTGAGCACAACTAAGGAATTGGGGGCACAGATGGAATAAACCCTTTTGTATTTATAGGTTCAGCATTGGAATCACGCTAAGATGGGCCTCGAGGTGAGCACGACACACAAGGGCACGCCTGGGGGCCTGGCACGCCCTCGTGGGTTGTGCCCACCTCGTGGCTCTTCTGGCCCTCCCACGAAGCTTCTAGTGCCTCTTTTGTTCCAAAAAAATCGTCAAAAAGTTTTGTTGCATTTGGAGAACTTTTATTTCTGCACAAAAAACAACACTATGGTAGTTCTGCTAAAAACAATGTCAGTCCAGGTTAGTTCCATGCAAATCATACCAAAACCATACAAAATTGTTGTAAACTTGGCATGAATACTTCATAAATTATAGATACGTTGGAGACGTATCATTCATCTCGATGGCGTCCTCTCCTTGTTGATCCAGCAAGTGAGGTAGAGGAGGTAGATGAGATCGGAACCAACATGACGGCGTGGTGGTGGTGGCAGTGGAATTCCGGCACGGGCTTCGCCAAGCGCGTACCGGTGAAACGTGGGAGGAGGTGGGAGAGGTAACGGGCAAGGGTCAAAGAGGGGCTGCCTCCAACACCTCCCTACCTTTAAATAGGCATGAAGGGGGCTGGTGGGTTGCCCTCCAAGGCCCTAGGGTCATTGGTCAAAGGGAAGGAAGGAAATCCCTCCTTTCCTTCCCCACCGATCGCTATCCCCCTTTTAGGGATCCTGATCTTATCCCTTCGGGATATGATACTATTCCTTTTAAGGGAGGATCTTGGTTCTTAGACCTGGGGTGTGGGGATTTTCCCCACTACCCACGTTCATGTGGGTCCCCCCATGCAGGTGGGCCCCACTCTAGAACCTTCTAGAACCTCCCCAGTACAATACTGAAAAAACTCAAAACTTTTGTTGGAACCCCGATAACAACTTTCCATATGTGAATCTTTACCTCCGAACTATTTCAGAGCTCCTCGTGATGTCTCGGATCCCATCTGGGACTCTGAACAACCTTAGACTTTCCACTATTAATATCTCAACACTACCCTAGGGCTACAGAACGTTAAGTGTGCGACCCAACGGGTTCGGGAACATGCAGACATGGCCGAGACTCCTCTCCGATCAATAATCAATAGCGGGACCTGGATTCCCATATTGATTCCTACATATTCAACAAAGATCTTTATCAGTTGAACCACGATGTCAAGGATTCAGTCAATCTGGTATGCAATTCCCTTTGTCCGGCGATATGTAACTTGCCCGAGATTCAATCATCGGTATCTCCATACCTAGTTCAATATCGTTACTGGCAAGTCTCTTTACTCATTCTGTAATACAAGATCCCATGTCAAACATTAGTCGCATGAATCTTCTTATGATGTTGTATTACCGAGAGGGCCCAGAGATATCTCTCCATCACACGGAGCGACAAATCCCAGTCTTGATCCATTCAACCCAACAGACACTTTGGGAGATACCTGTAGAGCATCTTTATGATCACCTAGTTATGAAGTGACGTTTGATAGCACACAAGTTATTCCTCCGGTATCCAGGAGTGGCATGATTTCATGGTCGAAGGAACAGATACTTGACATGAGGAAAGCTGTAGCAAATAACTAAACGGTCTGATGCTAACCTTACGGTTGGGTATGTCCATCACATCATTATTCTAATGATGTGATCCCGTTGTCAAATGACAACTCATGTCTATGGTTAAGAAACCATAACCATCTTCAATCAACGAGCTAGTCTAGTAGAGGCTCACTAGGGACACTGTGTGGTTTATGTATTCACACATGTATTTAAGTTTCTGTTCAATACAATTCTAGCATGAATAATAAACATTTATCATGAACAAGAAATATGATAATAACCAATTTATTATTGCCTCTAGGGCCTATTTCCAACACCGGCGCCCAGGGCTACACCATATCATGCTATTATGAATTGCCTGAGATGTTTATCCCTATGTTGTTTGTACCCTTTGATTGGGTAGTAGTCAATTATTAGGGTGATCTCTCACAGTAAATATCAAGTTAAAAGTTTCTCTTCCCAGTGTTGCAACCGTTTATAACACGTAGCATTCCGGAGTGTGTCATATCCACATGAGTACAAATGGGAAGTGAGGTGTAAGATGGGGATGGTCAGACCATGTATGTAGATAGCACTCAGTTTTCTTGAAGTTCTAGCAGAATCATTCTGAGCTCGGATCACAAAGCATTAAAAGATGAACAAGAGTCATATGGAGATATGATCGGCAAAAGTTTGCCCACCGGTCAAAATTCTCTTCATCAGTGATGTCCACACCAATGGCTAAGAACTAGACTTGGTTCTTGAATCACTCACTATTAATAATGAGAGATATTCATTTGAGTGGGAGTGCACTTTAAATTAAAATTTGTTTTAATAAACTAGGGCAATATTAACTATGAATTGTGTCTAAAAGTGAATCTTGTGATCGTTGTTGTAGATCAATGGCTTGCAATAGTTTCTATTTAGCACCATTACTTGAGAAAGGAAAGTTAGCTGAGAATGGTGGATACTATGAGGATTGTATCCACACCCCGAGATGTGTTCTCAGGAGTGCAAAGAAAGAATATGTGCTGGATCAACCACTTGGTGACTACCCGGTGCCTGGAGCATCAAAAAATGTCATCAACGTGTTTTTATCTCGCAAGAACGATTTTAGTGTTGTCAAGAGTATTATGTTAGCTTGCGTGGACACTGTGTTACAGAAACGTTTTGAACATTCCAGTACTATCGCAATTTTTGAGACACTGGAAGTTTTGTATCACAAAGAACCAGCTGAAGTTCATGAGATGACTAAAGCTATGGTAGAGTGTAAGATAACTGAAGGTGTTAAGCAAGATGCCAGGCTTGCAGACTATTATGATAGTATAACTGCAATGGGAATTGATTTTCCCAATACACCTGAAAATGACTTACTCCTCACTTTGCTTTATGAAGCAATGCTCAAAACCAATGAGATTGGGTCGTAGAACCAAGAAAAGTTATTGGTGAACAAAACAGAAAGTTTCAAGAAGAAACGCAACACCAAAAGTAACAAGGGTGGAGCATCTCATGAGACTTCATGTTTGTACTGCAATAGGACAGTGTAAAAGAAATTGCTTGAAGTATCTGGTAGATAAGAATAACTCATCTTCCGGTAAAGGTATACAAGTTATACAAGTTAATGTTATTGATATTCCACTTGCTGAAAACTCCAAGTCATGGGTAATTGATACGGGATCTGTTGCTCACATTTGCAACACGATGCAGGGACTACAGAAGATTCGCAAGCTGAATAGAAATGAGGTCGTGATGCGAGCCGAGAATGGTGATGGGATTGCCGCTCTAGCTGTCGGTGTCATGTCTTTGAGTTTACCTTCGGGATTTGTTTTAGAACTAAATAATTGTTATTTTGTTCTGAATTTATGTAAGAGCATTATCTTTGGATCATGTTTGATAAGTGATGGGTATTCTTATAAATCAGAAGACAAAATGGTTGTTCGATATATTATAAGGATATGTTTTGTGGATTTTCACCTATTGTAGGTGGTTTATTCATAATGGATCTTGAACATGAGAAAAATGTCTTTATCATTAATGCTAAACATATTAAGAAGATTGATAATCCCACTTACGTGTGGCACTGCCGTCTTGCTCATATCGGAAAATAACGTATGCAAAAACTTCATAAAGAGGGAGCATTAACATCATTTAATTTTGAATCATTTGATACATGTGAAGCTTGTCTGATGGGTAAAATGACCAAAAAGCCGTTCACACGTCATCCTGAACGAGCGCAAGAATTATTGGACATAATACATAGTGATGTATGTGGTCTGATAAGTGGCGTGCGGTGAATACTTATACTTCATAACCTTCACTGACGATTTGAGTAGATATAGTTATATCTAATTGATGTAACACAAGTTTGAAACATTTGAAAAGTTCAAAGAATTTCAGAATGAAGTTGAGAATTTTCATGGAAAAAAGATAAAATTTCTACGATCAGATCATGGAGGAGAATATCTAAGTCATGAGTTTAGCAAACATCTAAGTGATTGTGGAATTGTTTCACAACTTACTCCTCCCGAAACTCCGCAGAGAAATGGAGTGTCGAAAAGATGTAACTAAACTTTGTTAGACATGGTGAGGTTAATGATGTCTCTTGCTGATCTTCATTTATCATTCTAGGGATATGCACTTGAAATAGCAACATATACACTAAACAGAGCAACGTTTAAGTCTGTTGAGACGACACCATAGGAGTTATGGAGTGGTAAGAAACCCAATTTGTCACATCTCAAGATTTGGGGTTGTGACACATGTAAAACGTTTACAACCAAATAAGCTTGATCCCAAAGCAGACAAATGTTACTTTGTAGGTTATCCCAAAGAAACGATTGGGTATTCCTTCTACCAAAAGTCCAAAGGCAAAGTGTTTGTCACAAAGAATGGACATTTTCTTGAGAAGGAGTTTCTCGCTAAAGAAGTAAGTGGGAGGATAGTACAACTTGATGAGATTCCTGAATCTCCGGAAATTGAGAGGACTAATGAAACGGAATCTGGTCCGGAATTTGTCCACACAACTGAATCAGAAGTTACTACACTAGTTGTAAAAACACCGGTTAAAACTATAACTGAGCCGCATAGGTCAAGCAGAATTTTTAACCTCCTAAATGGTTTCACAATGAAATATTCATCTTGCAATAAGATGAACCTATGCACCACAAAGAAGCGATGGTGGCACCCAGCTCAAAAGAAATGGAATGAAGCTATGCAATCCGAAATGGAGTCCATGTACGAGAATGAAGTTTGGAACTTGGTTGATCCTCCAGAGGGTGTGAAACCCATACAATGCCAATGGATGTTTGATAACCCACAAGTATAGGCACTACAACAACCCCCCCCCCCCCCCGCCCCTACAGCAACACATATCTTGAAACGATGTTAACACAATGTGTTGTTTGGTTGAACCCACCCTCCCCACTTAGCGCTAACCTCCCCGTACCCCCACCTCCCTCTCTCTCGCACATCTGAATTATGAAATATCCATTCCTTTGTTTTTTTCCTTTACATACCTCTCTGAAAAAATCGGGCGACACACCCAGCAGCCAGGGTTCCCATCACCGCCGCCGCCCCCTCGCCCTCGGCCACCTCCGTCGCCACTTTCTCCGCTCGCTGGTGAAACAGACTGCGTCGCCGCCCATCCTCCTACGCCAGGGAAGGCGTCACGGCCGCCCATCCTCCCGCGCCGGGGAAGGCGTCGCCGCCACCCATCCTCCCGCGTCGGGGAAGGCGTCGCCGCCGCCCATCCTCCTGCGTCGGAGAAGGCGTCGCAACCGCTGTTCCTCCGCGTGACCAGAGATGCAGCCGTTGTCGTTGTTCGTCCGCACAGCTAGGAATGAAGCACGTACCCAACGCACCCGTCATCCTAAACTGCAGCAGTTCAATAGGTGTTATTCTGTCCCTCCTGCACTCTGCAATTCTTTACTGGTATCCCTTAAGACTTTGTTCAGTTTGATTTATTCCCCAAAGGGAACCAATTAACACAGGGATTGAGTGGATTCCTGCATCTCACTCAGATCTGTTTTGGTATTGAATCCCTTGCATCAACTATTCCCCTTGATCTAAATATTGTCGGTTATATACAAGGTTTGAGAGGGATTGATTATTATATCATGATTGCAGATAACAAAACACAGAGATTTCAAGAAGGACTCCTATCATCAACATTTTTCAAGCATCAGTGTACGTCTAGATCCCAATAATGCATCATCACATTGCTTTTACTAGACAACTACATGTTTGTTTACCATGCTTATTTTAATAATAAAGTAAAAGCTTATTTGCTTGTTGCTTCCCTGTTTAAATATTCACTGGAAAGGCATTACACAGTTACTAATAAGCAGAGTATACTCTTAATAAGTATGTGTGGTAATCAACTCTGGTTAATACTAAGTCAATTTCAGAAATCTGGAAAACAGAAAAACCAAATCCATGCCCACAGCAACTATTAATTGGCGAGGAGAATTTGACAATACAACCCTAGATAGGATCAGGAACTGTCCCAATCTAACCCTTGCCTACAACTTAAGAATAGAAGAAGCAAGATAAGGGAGACGTGCCGGAGAGGAGAAGCAAATGGCCACTGCGTCGCCATCGCTACCGCCAGAGAGATGTCCGCCCCATCCCTATCACATCTGCCTTGTAGTGCAGCCTCGCAGCACTATGTTCCTGTCCAATCCACATCTTATTTGCATGCATGAATGTCTAACGCAAGGAGAAGACCCTCTAGCCTCTACGAGCGCTCGCCCAAGCTAGCGTCACCGGCAGAAACTACGCAATCATGTCCTTGCCCCCAGCCCCTGAAACCTCTCACCAACGCGTACTTCCTCCCATCTTATCCTCATGAAGGTTCAAAGTGCCAACCAACGATTCTTTTCCATCTTTTCCATAATTGGTGGGCTAATCTTCTAATGTTTTGCCCCCAGCAATTGATTCCTCACAAAATTTACGTCCCTGTTTTGCCTCCTGCTCACCCTAATTCATGTGGAGCTAGCAACTTAAATTGGGCATGGAACAATTCGTAGGTGCGATTAATTACAGTTTGTATGTACAGTTTTGCTTCTTCATTTTCCTATGTGATTACTTTACCAGCTCATTGATTTCAGGCGCTCTTTAAAATTATAACAAGAGGATGTAGAATGAGATATATGTGATATTTCAGTTTTTGTTCTTTCAATTGTTTTCGTCTTACATCTAATTTATTTCTTTATTATATAGCTCCTTTTATTTCCTCGTTGAATTGAACCACATGTGGACCAGTATGCGCACGCCTCATTGCATTGATATTTGTAATAGGGAGTTATTGTGCCTCTTGCATTGTAACAAATAAATCATGGTATCTGTGTTTGGCTCACAGCTCACCTACCTTTGATTGTACACGTGATATTTTCTTTGGAAATGTGTTGTATAATACACTAATGCTTCACAATTTTTGTTTTAGTGAGTAACTACATATTTGGTAGCTAGATTGTCCACTTCCGACAATTGGATATTAGATGTCTAATTGCACGCACACTCCAGACCATTCTATAAATCAGGTATGCCTAATATTTCTTTGAAATGACTACATGGTTGTGTCCATGGAGCCATGTGCTACTTTTCAAGTGCGGGGTAATAAGCCGGTATGTAACAATACCCTTGATGTTGCATGCTATTTGGGCACTATGTGTGTCACATGGCTTGGTTTAAGTATTCAGTATTACATAGGCATTGCCTTGGTTCTCGAAAATAGTTTAGATGTATCATTGTTTGCTTAAATTTGGCTAGAGTTGAGATGAAATCTCCTAGCTATAAGATAACATAGTATACAGAGTGTTCTACACTAGATTAGATGGGGTGGTGATCTACTTTTCTTTTGTTCAAAGCTTTCAGTTTGGTTGCATCTTGCCATGTATTATTAGAGAGAACATGTAGCCATCAGTTGATAACTCAAACTGTCCCGAATATGGTGATGCTTTTTTTGTGTTGTTGCTTCTGCGGGTTTTGAGAATTTTACTCATGGCTAAGGAAATTATAATTTGTGACTTTGTAATTTTCAGGTAATTACAAAATTTTGCGTGATGCAGATTATTTAAAGATTTTCAAGTTGTTGGCAATGAGATTTCTTCTAATACACCATAGAAGCATGACTAATGAATCTTCCCAAGATGAGTAGTACGGGAGTAATGTGATGCAAAGCTAATTAGTTCAGACCTCTTGACAATGGAGATGTTCCATTTTGTAATAGTTGATTCCATTGGTTGTCATTAGTCAGTTGCTAAATACATCTCGTGGTTATTATAATATATTGTTTGGATATTTTTTAGTAGTAAATACAAGCTGATAGTTATTCATAATGAACAGCCAGAGCTGATTCGTCCAAGGTGTCTGTTTTGCTATGCAGATTCTTATCTCAATGAGCCATGGATATTCAAAACGTGTGCAGACATTTCTATGGTGCTCATTTAAATTTTATACAGATTAGCCTGATTTTCTCTACTGTAAGTTACTCATCTCATATTGTTGTTGTTGTAGGTCACCAAGATAAAATGATGATGCATGGCTCATATGTTGATTGCAAGGTTAATAATTGGAGCTACTACAAGATAATTAGAATGCCAATTTTAGGATTAATGTTTCAAACATTATAGTTGATTGCAAGATCAAGAATTGGGCCACTACAAGATATAGTTTCACCTCCTGTAATCTTTGGATCATGGTTTTTGTAACGCAACATAGCGATATAATATATGATATCTTTCTGTTTGTTATATTCTGGCTCCTATGCAGTACTGGCATTGACCTAATAATTTGGGCAGCAATATATAAAATATCATCAATTGTTCATGCTATCTATCAAAGCTTTTAGTAGTTCCAATTATTTTTAATGTCCATTAGAAAATCCTTTTGTACAGGGTCGCCACCAACGCATATGAAGTGTTGTTGGGCTATAGCTTTATATGTTGCTACCTAACAACGCTTCTACACGCCGTTTACCAACGTAAGCATATACGTTGTTGTAGATCCTTCCAACGCCACCTACGGCAACACATACAAATCCGTTGGTGTAGACCTTAGCAACGCATATATGGACATACGACAACGCGTTGATGCGTTGTCGAAGGGGGGTTCCTGTTGTAGTGAGGGGATCACAACAGTTTTCGAGGGTAGAGTATTCAACTCAAATCTATTGATCCAGCACAAGGGGAGCCAAAGAATATTCACGAGTATTAGCAGTTGAGTTGTCAATTCAACCACACCTATAAGACTTAATATCTGCAGCAAAGTTTTTAGTAGCAAAATAGTATGGAAGTAACGGTAACGGTGGCAAAAGTAACAATAACAATTTTGTAGCGATTTTAATAGTGGCAACGGCAAAGTAACTTAGCAAAGATCAATATGTGAAAAGCTCGTAAGCATTGGATCAGTGATGGATAGTCATGTCAGATGGCATTCATCATGCAAGAGTTATAACCTAGAGTGACACGGAACTAGCTCCAATTTGTCAATGTAATGTAGGCATGTATTCCATATATAGTCATACGTGCTTATGGAAAAGAACTTGCATGACATCTTTTGTCCTACCCTCCCATGGGAACGTGGTCCATAAGGAAACTAAGGGATATTAAGGCCTCCTTTTAATAGATAACCGAAACAAAGCATTATCACTTAGTGAATACATGAACTCCTCAAACTATGGTAATCACCGAAAAGAATCCTAATTATTGTCACCTTGGGGTATGGGGATCATAACACGTAATAGGTGTCTACAACTTGCAAGATAGTATCAAGAACTCACATATATTCATGAAAACATAAAAGGTTCAGATCTGAAATCATGGCACTCGTGTTGGAAATATGCCCTAGAGGCAATAATAAATTGGTTATTATTATATTTCCTTATTCATGATAATCGTTTATTATCCATGCTATAATTGTATTGATAGGAAACTCAGATACATGTGTGGATACATAGACAACACCATGTCCCTAGTAAGCCTCTAGTTGACTAGCTCGTTGCTCAATAGATGGTTACGGTTTCCTGACCATGGACATTGGATGTCGTTGATAACGGGATCACATCATTTGGAGAATGATGTGATGGACAAGACCCAATCCTAAGCCTAGCACAAAGATCGTGTAGTTCGTATGCTAAAGCTTTTCTAATGTCAAGTATCTTTTCCTTAGACCATGAGATTGTGCAACTCCCGGATACCGTAGGAATGCTTTGGGTGTACCAAACGTCACAACGAATCGGGTGGCTATAAAGGTGCACTACGGTATCTCTGAAAGTGTCTGTTGGGTTGGCACGAATCGAGATCTGGATTTGTCACTCTGCGGTAAACGGAGAGGTATCTCCGGCCCACTCGGTAGGACATCATCATAATGTGCACAATGTGACCAAGGGGTTGATCACGGGATGATGTGTTATGGAACGAGTAAAGAGACTTGCCGGTAACGAGATTGAACAAGGTATCGGTATACCGATGATCGAATCTCGAGCAAGTACAATACCGTTAGACAAAGGGAATTGTATACGGGATCGATTGAGTCCTTGACATCGTGGTTCATTCGATGAGATCATCATGGAACATGTGGGAACCAACATGGGTATCCAGATCCCGCTGTTGGTTATTGACCGGAGAACGTCTCGGTCATGATCAAGATGGTTCCCGAACCCGTAGGGTCTACACACTTAAGGTTCGATGACGCTAGGGTTATAGGGAATAGATATACGTGGTTACCGAATGTTGTTCGGAGTCCCGGATGAGATCCCGGACATCACGAGGAGTTCCGGAATGGTCCGGAGGTAAAGATTTATATATGGGAAGTCCTATTTTGGCCACCGGAAAATGTTCGGGATTTTTCGGTATTGTACCGGGAAGGTTCTAGAAGGTTCCGGAGTGGGGCCCACCTGCATGGGGACCCACATGAACGTGGGTAGTGGGGGCAAGGCCCCACACCCCTGGTCAAGGCGCACCAAGATCCCCCCTTAGAAGGAATAAGATCATGTCCCGAAGGGATAAGATCAAGATCCCTAAAAAGGGGTATAACAATCTGTGGGGAAAGCAAAGGATGAGATTTCTTTCCTCCCACCTTTGCCAACGCCCCAATGGACTTGGAGGGAAAGAAATAACCCCCCTCCACCCCTATATATAGTGGGGAGGTGCATGGGAGCTGCACCCTTGCCCCTGGCGCAGCCCTCCCCCTCTCCCAAGTCCTCCTTCTCTCCCGCGGTGCTTGGCGAAGCCCTGCAGGATTGCCACGCTCCTCCATCACCACCACGCCGTTGTGCTGCTGCTGGATGGAGTCTTCCTCAACCTCTCCCTCTCCCTCTCTCCTTACTGTATCAAGGCATGGGAGACGTCACCGGGCTGTACGTGTGTTGAACGCGGAGGTGCCGTCCATTCGGCAGTAGGATCTCCGGTGATTTGGATCACGACGAGTACGACTTCTTCAACCCTGCTTCTCTTGAACGCTTCCGCTTAGCGATCTACAAGGGTATGTAGATGCACTCTTCTTCCCTCGTTGCTAGTCTCTCCATAGATAGATCTTGATGACTCAGAGGAAAATTTTGAATTTCTGCTATGTTCCCCAACAGTGGCATCATGAGCTAGGTCTATTGCGTAGATTCTTTGCACGAGTAGAACACAAAGTAGTTGTGGGCGTTGATTTTGTTCAATATGCTTACTGTTACTAGTTCAATCTTGATTCGGCGGCATTGTGGGATGAAGCAGCCCGGACCGACCTTACACGTACACTTACGTGAGACAGGTTCCACCGACTGACATGCACTTGTTGCATAAGGTGGCTAGCGGGTGCCGCCTCCCACTTTAGTCGGATCGGATTCTATGAAAAGGGTCCTTATGAAGGGTAAATAGCAATTGGCATATCACGTTGTGGTTTTATGAGGTAAGAAACATTCTTGCTAGAAACCCATAGCAGCCATCAGAAACATGCAAACAACAATTAGAGGACGCCTAACTCGTTTTTGCAGGGTATGCTATGTGATGTGATATGGCCAAGAAGAATGTGATGAATGATATGTGATGTATGAGATTGATCATGTTCTTGTAATAGGAATCACGACTTGCATGTCGATGAGTATGACAACCGACAGGAGCCATAGGAGTTGTCTTTATTTATTGTATGACCTGCGTGTCATTGAACAACGCCATGTAAATTACTTTAATTTATTGCTAACCGGTAGCCATAGTAGTAGAAGTAATAAGTTGGCGAGACAACTTCATGGAGACACGATGATGGAGATCATGGTGTCATGCCGGTGACGATGATGATCATGGAGCCCCGAAGATGGAGATCAAAGGGCAAAATGATATTGGCCATATCATGTCACTATTTGATTGCATGTGATGTTTATCATGTTTATACATCTTATTTGCTTAGAACGATGGTAGTAAATAAGATGATCCTCATTAAAATTTCAAGAAAGTGTTCCCCTAATCGTGCACCGCTATGGAAGTTCGCTGCTTCAAGCACCACGTGATGATCGGGTGTGATAGATTCTTACGTTCACATACAACGGGTGTAAGCCAGATTTACACACGCGAAACACTTAGGTTAACTTGACGAGCCTAGCATGTATAGACATGGCCTCGGAACACAAGAGACCGAAAGGTCGAGCATGAGTCGTATGGAGGATACGATCAACATGAAGATGTTCACCGATGATGACTACTCCGTCTCACGTGATGATCGGACACGGCCTAGTTGACTCGGATCATGTAATCACTTAGATGACTAGAGGGATGCCTATTCGAGTGGGAGTTCATGAGATGAACTTAATTATCCTGAACATAGTCAAAAGATCTTTGCAAATTATGTCGAAGCTCGCGTTTTAGTTCCACTGTTTAGATATATTCCTAGAGAAAATATAGTTGAAAGTTGACAAGATGCGATTATGCGGATGTAAGAAAGCTTATGTCCTTAATGCACCGCTCAAAGGTGTCTTTGAACCCCAAACGTCGCCCGTGGATGTTGCGAACATCGGACATACATTTTGATAACTACGTGATAGTTCAGTTAAACGGTTTAGAGTTGAGGCACCAAAGACGTTTTTCGAAACATCACGGAACATATGAGATGTTTCGAGGGCTGAAATTGGGATTTCAGGCTCGTGCCCATGTCAAGAGGTATAAGACCTCCGACGATTTTCTTAGCCTGCAAACTAAGGGAGAAAAGCTCAATCGTTGAGCTTGTGCTCATATTGTCTGAGTGCAACAATCAATTGAATCGAGTGGGAGTTGATCTTCCAGAGATAGTGATCTTTCTCCGAAGTCATTGCCACCAAGCTGCTAGAGCTTCGTGATGAACTATAACAAATCAGGGATAGATATGATGATCCTTGAGATATTCGCGATATTTGACACCGCAAAAGTAGGAATCAAGAAGGAGCATCAAGTTTTGATGGTTGGTGAAACCACTAGTTTCAAGAAGGGCAAGGGCAAGAAGGGATACTTCATGAAACAACAAATCAGCTGCTGCTCTATTGAAGAAACCCAAGGTTGAACCCAAACCCGAGACTAAGTGCTTCTGTAATAAGGGGAACATCCATCGAGCGTAATCACCCTAGATACTTGGTAGATGAGAAGGTCGACAAGGTCGATAGAAGTATATTGGATATACATTATGTTAATGTGTACTTTACTAGTACCCCTAGTAGCACCAGGGTATTAGATACGGTTCGATTTGCTAAGTGTTAGTAACTCGAAATAAAAGGCTACGGAATAAACGGAGACTAGCTAAAGGCGAGGTGATGATAGGTGTTGGAAGTATTTCCAAGGTTGATGTGATCAAACATCGCACACTCCCTCTACCATCGGGATCGGTGTTAAACCTAAATAATTGTTATTTGGTGTTTGCGTTGAGCATAGACATGATTGGATTATGTCTATCGCAATATGGTCATTCATTTAAGGAGAATAATGGTTACTCTGTTTATTTGAATAATACCTTCAATGGTCTTACACCTAAAATGAATGGTTTATTGAATCTCGATCGTAGTGATACACATTTTCATGCCAAAAGATATAAGATAGTAATGATAGTACCACTTACTTGTGGCACCGCCATGTAAGTCATATTGGTGTAAACGCATGAAGAAGCTCCATGTTGATGGATCTTTGGACTCACTTGTTTTTGAAAAGTTTGAGACATGCGAACCATGTCTATTGGTGTATACGCATGAAGAAACTCCATGCAGATGGATCGTTTGGACTCACTTGATTTTGAATCACTTGAGATATGCAAATCATACCACATGGGCAAAATGACCGAAAAGCCTCGGTTTCAAAGAAGATGGAACAAGATAGCAACTTGTTGGAAGTAACACTTTTGATGTGTGCAATCCAATGAGTGCTGAGGCATGCAGTGAATATCGTTATGTTCTTACTTCATAGATGATTCGAGTAGATGTTGAGTATATTTACTTGATGAAACACAAGTCTGAATTATTGAATGGTTCAAGTAATTTCAGAGTGAAGTTAAAGATCATCGTGACAAGAGGATAAAATGTTTATGATATGATCATAGAGATGAGCATCTGAGTTACGAGCTTTGGCACGCAATTAAGATATTGTGGAAATTGTTTCACAATTAATACTGACTGGAACACCATAGTGTGATGGTGTGTCCGAACATCATAGTTGCACCCTATTGGATATGGTGCGTACCATGACGTCTCTTATCGAACTACCACTATCGTTCAAGGGTTAGGCATTAGAGACAACCGCACTCACTTTAATAGGGCACCACGTAATTCCGTTGAGACGACGCCGTTTGAACTATGGTTTGGAGAAACCTTATTTGTCGCTTTCTTAAAAGTTTGGGGCTGCGACGCTTATGTGAAAAAGTTTCAGGTTGATAAGCTCGAACCCAAAGCGGATAAAATGCATCTTCATAGGACACCCAAAACAGTTGGGTATACCTCCGATCTCAGTTCCGTAAGCAAAAAGGATTGTTTCTAGAATTAGGTCCTTTCCCGAGGAAAAGTTTCTCTCGAAAGAATTGAGTGGGAGGATGGTGGAGACTTGATAAGGTTATTGAACCGTTACTTCAACAAGTGTGTAGCAGGGCACGTGAAGTTGTTCCTGTGGCGCCTACACCAATTGAAGCGTAAGCTTATGATAGTGATCATGAAGTTTTGGATCAAGTCACTACCGTGCCTCGTGAGGGTGACAAGGATGCGTACTACTTGAGAGTACAAGAATCCTGTCTTGAAGGTCATGTTGCTAGACAACAATGAACCCACGAGCTATGGGGAAGCGATGGTGGGCTCATATTCCGACAAATGGTTAGAAGCCATGAAGTCCGAGATAGGATCCATGTATCAGAACAAAGCATGGACTTTGGTGGACTTGCCCGATGATCGGCAAGCCATTGAGATAAATGGATCTTTAAGAAGAAGACGGACGTGGACGGTAATGTCACCGTCTATGAAGCTCGACTTGTGGCGAAGAGTTTTTCACAAGTTCAAGGAGTTGACTACGATGAGTCTCATCCATAGCGATGCTTAAGTCCGTCGGAATCATGTTAGCATTAGCTGTATTTATGAAATCTGGCAGATAGATGTCAAAATGAGTTTCCTTACCAGTTTTCATAAGGAAAGGTTGTATGTGATACAATCAGAAAGGTTTTGTCGATCCTAAGGATGCTAAAAGGTATGATAGCTCCAGCGATCCTTCCGTGGACTAGAGTAAGCATCTCGGAGTTGGAATATGCACTTTGATAAGATGATCAAAGATTTTGGGTTTATACAAAGTTTATGAGAAACTTGTATTTCCAAAGAAGTGAGTGGGAGCACTATATAATTTCTGATGAGTATATGTTGTTGACATATTGTTGATCAGAAATGATGTAGAATTTCTGGAAAGCATATAGGGTTATTTGAAAGGTGTTTTTCAATAAGAAAAACCTGGATTAAGCTACTTGAACATTGAGCATAAAGATCTATGAGGACAGATCAAAAACACTAAATGGTACTTTCAAATGAGCACATACCTTGACATGATCTTGAAGGTGTTCAAGATGGATCAGTCAAAGAAGGAGTTCTTGCCTGAGATGTAAGGTACGAAGTTAAGACTTAAAGCTCGACCATGGCAGAATAGAGAGAAAGGACAAAGGTCGTCCCCTATGCTTCAGACGTAGGCTCTATAGTATCTTTGTCTTTGTGTACCGCACGAAGTGTGCCTTGCCATGAGTCGCTATAAGTACAAGAATGATCCAGGAATGGATCATTGGACAACGGTCAAAATTGTCCTTGGAGTAAATAAAGGACATGTTTCTTGATTATGGAGGTGATAAAGAGTTCGGCATAAAGGGTTACGTCGATGCAAGCTTTAACACCTATCCGAATGACTCTGAGTAGCAAACCGGATACGTATAGTGGAGCAACCATTTGGCATAGCTCCAAGTGGAGCGTGGAAGCAGCATTTACAATATGACATAGAGATTTGCGAAGTACATACGGATCTGAATGTTGCGTAATTCGCTGACTAAAACCTCTCTCACAAGCAAAACATGATCAAACCCCGTAACTCATTGAGTCTTAATCACATGACGTTGTGAACTAGTTTAGTGACACTAGTAAACTCTTGGATGTTGGTCACATGGAGATGTGACCTATGAGTGTTGATCACATAGCGATGTGAACTAGATTATTGACTCTAGTGCAAGTGGGAGACTGTTGGAAATATGCCCTAGAGGCAATAATAAATTGGTTATTATTATATTTCATTGTTCATGATAATCGTTTATTATCCATGCTATAATTGTATTGATAGGAAACTCAGATACATGTGTGGATACATACACAACACCATGTCCCTAGTAAGCCTCTAGTTGACTAGCTCGTTGATCAACAGATGGTTAAGGTTTCTGACCATGGACATTGGATGTCGTTGATAACGGATCACATCATTTGGAGAATGATGTGATGGACAAGACCCAATCCTAAGCCTAGCACAAAGATCGTGTAGTTCGTATGCTAAAGCTTTTCTAATGTCAAGTATCTTTTCCTTAGACCATGAGATTGTGCAACTACCGGATACCGTAGGAATGCTTTGGGTGTACCAAACGTCACAACGTAACTGGGTGGCTATAAAGGTGCACTACAGGTATCTCCGAAAGTGTCTGTTGGGTTGGCACGAATCGAGACTGGGATTTGTCACTCTGTGTAAACGGAGAGGTATCTCTGGGCCCTCTCGGTAGGACATCATCATAATGTGCACAATGTGACCAAGGGGTTGATCACGGGATGATGTGTTATGGAACGAGTAAAGAGACTTGCCGGTAACGAGATTGAACAAGGTATCGGTATACCGACGATCGAATCTCGGGCAAGTACAATACCGTTAGACAAAGGGAATTGTATACGGGATCGATTGAGTCCTTGACATCGTGGTTCATCCGATGAGATCATCATGGATCCCGCTGTTGGTTATTGACCGGAGAACGTCTCGGTCATGTCTGCATGGTTCCCGAACCCGTAGGGTCTACACACTTAAGGTTCGATGACACTAGGGTTATAGAGAATAGATATACGTGGTTAATGAATGTTGTTCGGAGTCCCGGATGAGATCCCGGACGTCACGAGGAGTTCCGGAATGGTCCGAAGGTAAAGATTTATATATGGGAAGTCCTATTTTGGCCACCGAAAAATGTTCGGGATTTTTCGGTATTGTACCGGGAAGGTTCTAGAAGGTTCCGGAGTGGGGCCCACCTGCATGCGGGACCCACATGAACGTGGGTAGTGGGGGCAAGGCCCCACACCCCTGGTCAAAGCGCACCAAGATCCCCCCTTAGAAGAAATAAGATCATATCCCGAAGGGATAAGATCAAGATCCCTAATAAGGGGGGATAACAATCGGTGGGGAAAGGAAAGGATGGGATTTCTTTCCTCCCACCTTTGCCAACGCCCTAATGGACTTGGAGGGAAAGAAATAAGCCCCTCCACCCCTATATATAGTGGGAGGCGCATGGGAGCTGCACCCTTGCCCTGGCGCAGCCCTTCCCTCTCCCAAGTCCTCCTTCTCTCCCGGTGCTTGGCGAAGCCCTGCAGGATTGCCACGCCTCCATCACCACCACGCCTGCCAGTTGCCGCTGCTGGATGGAGTCTTCCTCAACCTCTCCCTCTCTCCTTGCTGGATCAAGGCATGGGAGACGTCACCGGGCTGTACGTGTGTTGAACGCGGAGGTGCCGTCCGAGGATCTCCGATGATTTGGATCACGACAAGTACGACTCCTTCAACCCCGTTCTCTTGAACGCTTCCTCTTAGCGATCTACAGGGGTATGTAGATGCACCCTTCTTCCCCTCGTTGCTAGTCTCTCCATAGATAGATCTTGGTGACTCGTAGGAAAATTTTGAATTTCTGCTACGTTCCCCAACAGTGGCATCATGAGCTAGGTCTATTGCGTAGATTCTTTGCACGAGTAGAACACAAAGTAGTTGTGGGCGTTGATTTTGTTCAATATGCTTACCGTTACTAGTTCAATCTTGATTCGACAGCATTGTGGGATGAAGCGGCCCGGACCGACCCCGTGGTGTAGAGGGCTAGATGAACAGTAGACGGTGGAGGGGTGCCCGTGGAGGGGTGGTTGAACAGGACCCCGTGGTGTGGAGGGCTGGATGAACAGTAGACGGTGGAGGGGTGCCCGTGGAGGGGTGGTTGAACAGGAGCCGGTGGAGTAGCGCGCGGTGGAGGCTGGATGAACAGGAGCCCGTGGAGGCTGGAGGAGGTCGATGGTGGAGATGGACAGTATCCCGTGGAGTCCTGCTTATGCACGCCACACCCTCCCGATCAACAGGACCCCGTTTGACCGTAGGAGGTCCGTTGGCCCGCTTTTGGCGGATGCCACACCCCTCCCAATCAACAGACCCCGTTTCGACCGCAGGAGGTCCGCTTCCTCCGCTTTGCGGTACACCACACCCTCCCGATCAACAGGACCCCGTTTCGACCGTAGGAGGTCCGCTTCCTCCGCTTTTGCGGCACGCCGGACCTCCCGATGAACAGGATCCCGTTTCGAACGTGGCCGGTCGAACACAAGGTCATTTCCTCTGTTCTGCGGTACGCCAGGCCTCGTTTCCATCGCCTGTTCCGTCCAAGCCCTCCCGATGAACACGACCACACATTCCGTTCCAACCCAGCCGGTTGGCTCCCGATGAACACGACAATGACGCTATTTCTCCGTTCCGACCCAGCCATGTACGTATGCGCGAGTAGGCATTCGAGACCCTGCCCGTATGTAATGCGCGGGTCAGATTTTCTTTCTTGCACCACGGCCGATGTACGACGTGTACATGCTACGTGCATGCCTCTACTACGACACGGCGCGCCTCTACAACGACCAATATGTACGCATTCTTCGCCAGCGACCAGAATGACGCCACGTGCGCTTCGACCGAGTGGGTCCCGACCGCCGTGCACTTCCTTGCGTGCGAAAATGTAGCTGGTGGGTCCTAGTAGTCAGAGGGGCGAATCATTTTTTTTGCCCGGACGCACTTCCTTTGCGTGCGAAGATGTGGCTGGTGGGTCCCAGCAGTCAGAGGGGTGAATTGTTTCTTTTGTTTCCCGGACGCACTTCCTTTGCGTGCGAAGATGTAGCTGGTGGGTCCCAGCAGTCAGGGGGCGAATCATTTTTTTTGCCCGGACGCACTTCCTTGCGTGTGAAGATGTAGCTGGTGGGTCCCAGCAGTCAGGGGGGCGAATCGTTTTTTTTGCCCGGACGCACTTCCTTGCGTGCGAAGATGTAGCTGGTGGGTCCCAGAGTCGTGGGGCTTAATCGCTTTGTTTTTTTGCCCGGACGGATTTCCCTTGTGTGTGAAGGTGTAGCCGGTGGGTCCCAGCAGTCGGGGAAACATTTTTTCGCGAAATACGGTGGCCCGTCCGTGGGTCCCCGCTGTTAGGTGGAGGAATAATTATTTTGCGGCGTAATAAGGAGGCACTTCCTTGCGGCCGTGGACCCAACTGTCAGCCTCTCCACGTACAGTCCAGGTCCGATGGAATCCGTTCCTTGACCATGTTGACCACGCCGTGCCGAGAGCACCAGGGCGGTGGACGACGGCAAGGCCTAGGAAGGGGACGAAGCGGAGCCGGGGAAGACGCGGTAGTGGATGCCCACGCATAGAGGAGTACGAGGGTTCACTCGTTCGCTGCGGTGTGAGGCTGCCGTCGCCGCAGAATAACAGGGGGTGTGGGTGAGTAGAGGGTTGGTCTGGCCAGCGGTGGGAGTAGTAGGGGGTGGTGAGGCCTCCGCCGCATCGCAGCCGGCCACGGGAGGCAGGAGCACGAGGCACGACCGACGCTGGTTTGGGCGGCTGGAGCAAGAAGACCAGAGGTTGAAGAAGCACTATGGCCGTTGGATGGACATCGTACGGTCACTGGAGCTAGAATCGTGCATGTTGACTAAGTTGACAAAACCTTGTTTGAGCGGCTGGAGCAGGAAGATCAGAGATTGAAGAAGCACGACGGCCGTTGGATGGCCATCCAACGATCCTTTGCCAGGCGTCAACCTTTTTAGGAAAAGCCTCAAATCTGTGGAAAACAACATATAGCCCATCTGCCATTATTTCTAATAATTTACAGCCCATTTGCTAATTCTTAAGGTTTTTTGGAGCCCATATTCTTTTGTTAGCATTACAGCCCATATTGTGGCCACGGTTAAAAAATTATATGAAATTTTGCATATTTCAAAAGCGGTCCGAACTGTTTTTAATCCTGAAATTTCGACTCACATTCAAACTAATTTTAAAGATAAATGTATATCAATATAAAATCCAACAAATTCTCCATGCATAAAAATTAATGTAATTTAAAATCTCGAAATGAAAAAAAAGATATTTGAAACTAATTGCCGGTTTGATGTGTTTTAAAAATGTACAAACCATTTCTCATTAGTGATGGGCCTTTTTCTCGGCCAGCCGAATGAAATCTCTCCTCGTCTTGAAAGATTTGCAGCCCAACAGGCCTGACAAAGCGACTTACTTGGCAAATCACAAAAAAACTGGGCTGTGGCCGTGGACCCAGCTGTCAGCCTCTCCACGTACAGTACTCTTCCGATGGAATGTCGTTGACCACATTGACCACGCCGCGCTGAGAGCACCGAGGCGGTGGACGACAGCGAGGCCTAGGAAGGGGATGACGCGGAGCCGGGGAAGACGCGACAGTGGATGCCCACGCGGAGAGGAGTACGAGGGTTCACTGGTTCGGCTGCCGTCGCCGCAGGGCCTGGCTAGCGGTGGGAGTAGTAGGGGGCGATGAGGCCTCAACGGCAAGACAGCCTGCCATCGGAGGCAGCAAAGGTCTCGCCGGCGCTGGTTTGGGCGGCTGGTGCAAGAAGAGCAGCGATTGAAGAAGCAGCAGGACCGTTCGATTCAAATCCAACGGTTACTGCTGCTAGAATTGTTTGTTGACTAAGTTGACAAGCCCTACGTACGCGTCAACTTAGTAGGCCCACAGGTCAGCGTCCCAACCGGTGCGCCCCAGATGTCAGTGGGAGGAATCATTTTTTTCGCGTAATAAGGAGGCAGTTGATTGCGTGCGGCCAGGCCAGCGGAGGGAGTAGGGTGGGCCGGGAAACTGCAGCAAGGCATCACAAATGGGCCACAAGAGGAGGGAGCGAGCAGTCCGCGGCGCTAGTTTAGGCGGCTGGAGCAGGAAGATCAGAGATTGAAGAAGCACGTCGGCCGTTGGATGGACATCCAACAGTCACTGCAGCTAGAATCGTGTGTTCACTAACAAAGCCTTGCGTAAACAAGTCAGCCTCGAAATCTGTGGCGTGTACAACCCATTTGCTATTATTTTTATATTTTTTACTCATTTTCTAATTCATATGGAATTTATTGCAGCCCGTTTTCCATTTTTAGAATTGTTGGCCATTTTCCAAGTTAGTACCAGGTCAAAAAATTAACTAAATATGTGGGAAATTTTGAAAATTCGCAAATTTTTCTTTGAGGGAACGAAATATTCTTAATCCAAAAATTAATAGCCATACTAAAACAAATTTAAAAATAAATTAGTACTATGTCATGTTAAATCCAATGAAATACGTATAAGATATCGGTGAAGAACAAAAACCAAAAAAACTAATATCCCATTTGCTATAATTTTTTCGGAATTTTCAACCCCTTTTGATATTACTTTTAATGACATTGACCATACTCTTTGGCCAGACGGAATGCATCCCTCCTCGTCTTGAAAGATTTGCAGCCCAAGATTCGGAAAAAACAAATAGGCCTAGCTTGGGTATTCTTCAAAACAAATCTTTGGGCTACCTATTTTCCCAAAGAACTGGTGCATGAGCATTTAGCTTTATTTATTTATTTACTTATTTATGTTTAGGGTACCATGAGCATGTACCGGGCCGGATTCATGTGAGAGCCTCCCTTCCGATTAATTATGGGCTTCTCTATTGGGCCTTCATCAAGGCTGCATGTTATCAACAAGTGGAAAATGTGTTCCGTACGAAAAATAGTATGAGCTACGTATGGTACGGGGCACTAAAGGATCGAACCGTGCAACGACTTCCAAAACATTGTTTTTGTCGTTCTAACAACACATTTATTCAACCAACAGACGAAATATACTACTGATTGTACATTGAAAACATCAGCAGCAGCAACCAGGGCTGGGGGTGCAACAGAGGCAGTAAGCAGGCCAGAAGAGTGAAGACGCAGCTCTCTCTTCCAAACCAAACATCAGCCATCATTACAAAAGGGCTACCAAAAAAGAACAAGTGTATGAATCAAACTAAATAAAGATCCTACTACACCAAGTGTACGCATCTAACTAACTGGCTCAGTTAGACGTTACTATTAATTCAGCTGTGGAGATTGGCTGACGGCTTCAACCAGATGGATGCCCGACGGGGGAAACTCCAGCCAACAGGTCGAAGTCTGATACTTGTGACCCTCTCTCCTACTTTGGGCTGCAGAGCGTGTTGGCACATATTAGGGTATGGTGCATGCAGAGACGCATGGTACGCTGTGTACACACAGTTTTTCCTGATGAACGAAACCGCGCTGCCGTCATGATCCTTGCCGTCGGTTATCTCCTGGTTAATCGGATAATTTAGTCCGACAAACAGAGAGCATGTACCAAGGCTACTTACCAGCCTCCAGTCAAAATTTCTGAAGGCCCAGAGAAGCTGGGTTCCTGCTCAAAGACCTTGCAGTGACTGTGATTGTATTCCGCGAAACAACACGTCCGAAGTCGTAACGATCATCAATCTTTCGCCGTCGTCTGATCGAGCCAGGAACCACCGCAACTGCCATGCCGCTTTTCTTTGAAAGGTTCTGGGATTAGGAAGAGTAGGGACACTAGGCGGCCTACAACATCATATCAAGTTGGAGTCAAATGAAAAAGGGCTCTTGATTTAGTCAATCTTAAGAACAACATGTTATGAGCATGAATATTTTTTCAGTAAATGTTGGCGATAATATAAGCAAGCCATCATGATATCATAGGAAAGTAACATACCGCTGTAACAGCGCTTGTAGCGATGATCGGAGTAGGCCAGCAATACGCCTAGCCATAGAAGGAGTCGACAACAGAATGAAGCCCTTGTGTTCAATGGCATCGAGAGAACCATGGAGGATGTATGATCATGCGATGGACGTGCAGATTTATCCACTTACCGCAGTTGACTTGTCGATAGGCGAGACAGCGGTTGAAGAACCCAATTAGCCTGAAGTCTTTATAATTCGCTGATCTTGTGGGCACTTGGCAGATTACAACCTTGAGAAAATCAAACTTGGTATCATGTTGGCTATTATAAGATTCTGAGTATTCTGGGCTGCGGTGCCAAAGCAGTGCAGTGTTAATCGAAGGAAGGGGGATCAATCACCGGGTGTAGACCTCCACGAGCATCCAGCTTCCGCGACCGTCGACGAGCACCATCCAAGACGTGTTCATGCCGACCCAGTACATACCGTTAATGTAGTTGAGGCTAACGGGGATCGGATCGCAGTGAAGGGGGTTGATGCTCGCCACCCTACGATCGTTATGCTGTGTGACACGCCATTTCTGAAGATCAGGCGACATCGACAAGCAAGGAGCTGGCTTAAAAAGCTCCGGCCTGAGGGCTTTGAGTAAACGGTACAGCCCCGACGAGCACGCCAAGTAGCGGCATGGTAATCGAGATTGTCCACACGCCAAACAATGAGCTTGATTACCTCTATGGGGAGCAAATTCCAGCCACTCTTTCCGGCGGACGCTGCTCGGTTCTGCCATTGTTAGTGCTTGGGTTTCGGACGAGGGGGGGAGGCGCCTTAGCGGGGATGGAAGCTTGGACGAGATTATGTGCGGACAAAGATGGAGAAGCGAATATGTGCTGCGGGAAGTGGACAGGTGATGATGACTACAGCACGCCGCTTGACTTACGAGACACATACCAGTAGCGTAGGGTCATATCGATGCCAGACAACTTGCTTGAGTGATCACAGTACTGGTACTCCCTACAGTACCTACTACAGTACTATGCCCTAACTTGCTTGAGTAGAGTAGTAGAGTAGGACTCTGCTCTACTACTAGCACCGGAGGAGTAGTATATTCTAATCTAAAATAGTTACAAACTTCAATGCCCGAGCGCGGAACGACTATGAACCATGCTCAAAGACCGTGTCTACATGGTGTTTGGACTTATGTGCAAAAAAATAGCAAGATGCCCGTGCATTGCACGGCACCCCATCATCACCAACTCGGTTTTTTCTCTACTCCTACTCCTATAAATGACTCAGTTGGTGATGATGGAGGCGAGGAGGCGTGTTCAGCCGGGCGCGCAGCGGACGACGCAGCACTATTCAGTTTGTTATAAAAAACAAAGAAGAGTAGTAGAGATAGAGACATAGGGAGGAGCACGAGGTTGTGGGAGATAAGGATGAACGAGGCAAGGCCTTATCTGTAAATGTGGAGAGAGAGGTGCGGGTATCTTTTGTAAAATTGTCATAGTTGGCTTTCTATCCGCCGATATAGATCGGACGGTCTATATTACAAGATGGCAGGCATACCATCATCACCAACTCGGTTTTCTATAAGAGTAGATATATAGATATAGATAGATAGAGACTAGGGAGTACTAGTAACGACACCATCTACTGCTTCGTGTGCTACTCCTGCGCTCCATTCGGCGGCCACAACGTCCCCTACAGCCACTCCCTCCTGCGCTCCATTCGGCGGGCGCTGTTGAAATCTGGGGAGCGCACTCTCGCGACTGCTGGCAGCCACGACTTCACCGACGACGACTTCTTCCCCAACCTCGGCAACCTCTTCCTCAATGACATGGGCGACAACCTCAATGCCAACGGTGCTGCTCCCGTTGCACCGTATGTGTTTCTGTCCTTCCTGTTCGAAATTGTGGTAGAATTCATGTTTCTACTCTGTATCCTACTACTATGCTAGTACACATGATTAGTTTCATCTTTGTTATAGTCGTCATGATTTATTTTGTGCTTATTCGGATTAAATCTCGTAGTAACTTGCTCATATATTCAACGGGCACAACGTCCCCTACAACCACTCCCGTTTCATGGACGGCCTGGTCGATGCCTCCAAGGAGCCCTTCATCCACTGCTATGAGTGCCCGATGCCGTTTTGTGGCTCGCTGGCGGACATGGTGCATCACCTCACGGATGCGTGCAGCGGTCACTGCTGGCTCTTGGCGGAGAACATCAAGTACGAGTCGTGCTACCGGTTCACCATGCCGGAGTCGCTGGAGGATCACTGAGGGAGTCCTGGATTAGGGGGGTGTTCGGATAGCCGAACTATTACCGTTGGCCGGACTCTAGGACTATGAAGATACAAGATTGAAGACTTCGTCCCGTGTCCGGATGGGACTTTCCTTGGCGTGGAAGGCAAGCTTGGCGATACGGATATGTAGATCTCCTACCATTGTAACCGACTCTGTGTAACCCTAACCATGTCCGATGTCTATATAAACCGGAGGGTTTTAGTCCATAGGACGAACAACAATCATACCATAGGCTAGCTTCTAGGGTTTAGCCTCTCTGATCTCGTGGTAGATCCACTCTCGTACTACCCATATCATCAATATTAATCAAGCAGGAGTAGGGTATTACCTCCATCGAGAGGGCCCGAACCTGGGTAAAAACATTGTGTCCCTTGTCTCCTGTTACCATCCGCCTAGACGCACAGTTCGGGACCCCTACCCGAGATCCACCGGTTTTGACACCGACATTGGTGCTTTCATCGAGAGTTCCTCTGTGACGTCATCCTTAGGCCAGATGGCTCCTTCGATCATCAACAACGACGTGGTCCAGTATGCAGACTTTTCTCCCCGGACAGATCTTCGTATTCGGCGGCTTTGCACTGCAGGCCAATTCACTTGGCCATCTGGAGCAGATCGAAAGCTATGCCCCTGGCCATCAGGTCAAATTCGGGAGTTTGAACTACACGGCCGACATCCGCGGAGACTTGATCTTCAACGGGTTCGAGCCACAGCCAAGCGCGCCGCACTGTCTCGATGGGCACGATCTAGCTCTGCCGAACAAGGCCTCGAGGTCGCACCAGCCCGCTCCGACCCTTAGCTCGAGCCGACTACCGATCGAGGACGGGTGGTTGGACACTGCCTCGGGGGCTACGATCTCTACGGCGATTGAGCCGAACTCCATCCCTGTCCTTTGCGAAGACCGTGACTCCAAGGTGCCGAACTCCTCTCCGGACTCCGAACCCCCCGCGCCCCAGCCAATCGAATCCAATTGGGCGCCGGTTATGGAGTTCACCGCCGCGGACATCTTTCAGCACTCGCCCTTTGGCGACATCCTAAATTCACTAAAGTCTCTCTCTTTATCCGGAGAGCCCTGGCCGGACTACGGTCAGGAAGGTTGGGATGCGGACGACGACGAAATTCAACGCCCACCCACCACCCACTTTGTAGCCACTGTCGATGATTTAACCGACATGCTAGACTTTGACTCCGAAGACATCGACAGTATGGACGACGATGCTGGAGACAACCAAGAACCAGCGCCTACAGGGCACTGGAAGGCCACCTCGTCATACGACATATACATGGTGGACATCCCAAAAGATGGGAACGACGATGGAACATCGGAGGATGACCCCTCCAAGAAACAGCCCAAGCGCCGGCGTCAGCGGCGCCACTCTAAATACCGCCACAACAAAAAAGGTGATTCCGGCACGGGAGATAATAACACCCCGGACAGTGCCGAAGACAACCTCCTCCAGCAGGATTCATCACAAGAGGAGTTAGAAGCCAGCCCTCACGATAGAGCGGCAAACAGGGAGGTGGAGGACGATAATTATATGCCTCCCTCCGAAGATGAGGCCAGCCTCGACGACGACGAATTTGTCGTGCCTGAGGATCCCGCCGAACAGGAGCGTTTCAAACGCAGGCTTATGGCCACGGCAAGCAGCCTCAAGAAAAAGCAGCAGTAGCTTAGAGCTGACCAAGACTTGCTAGCTGACAGATGGACTGAAGTCCTTGCAGCCGAAGAGTACGAACTCGAACGCCCCTCCAAGAGATACCCAAAACGCAGGCTGCTACCCCAATTAGAGGAAGCAACACCCAAACCTACATCACCAGCGCATGATGCGACCGACCGGCCACCACGTGGCCGCGACAGAGAGGCCTCTAGACCCTCCATTCCAGCCGCACCCCGGCGCCGCTCGAAAAGTACCAAGGCACGGGGAAACGCGCCAGAATGCGAGACATATTGGACGACAAGGCAAGGCAAACAAGATCGATCTACGGATCGCGTGGGCGCCCCACGACACGTGATGATAACCGTCACGCTGGATACAAAGAAAACTCGGTAGGTCAGCGACCCGACCGAATGGATCAAGTCTCTGTGCTTTCGTGTCATCCACGGATCGGTATCTTTGACACACACAAGACTCAAGGATTTATAACAGAGGTAAATCACATGTATAAAGTAACGTAAATACTATTACCTCAATCCAAAAATAGCGGAAGCAACAAGGTTGTGGATTCCCATCAACACCAACGGCAAAGTTGAGTATAGGAAATCGTAACCCTAACGTATCACTTACTCGTCGTCTGAAAAGTCTGCAACATGAAAAGTTGCAGCCCGGAAACGGGTCAGCACATGGAATATGCTGGCAATGTAACACATAGAGAGTAATGAAAGAATAAGCTATACTACATGCATATATGGCTGGTGGAAAGCTCTATGGTTACAGTTTTTTGCGAAAAGCCAATTTTTCCCTACTACAAAGGAATAAATTTATTTAACTATCATGGTGGTTGTTAAACATTGAGAATGGTTGACAGCATCCTCAATCCCAATTAAAAGTACTCATTAAAAACCCAACAATATTAATTAGAGTAACATGTTGAGATTCACATGATATTCAAGTACTAGATACTCAAGATGTCCATAACCGGGACACGGCTAATCATGATTAGTTTATACACTCTGTAGAGGTTTATGCACTTTTCCCCACAAAACTCGATCGCCTCCGTTTGGTTTCTCGCACTACATGGTGTTTGAGAGACGGATGACCGAGACATAGTCTTTCAGAAGCGTTTGCACCTTACGATGGGTAGACCGTACCACCTACAACCCCTACATCTGCTAGTCTACCAATGTAAGAGTTCACACGACTTAATCAACTATGCTAGAGCCCATAATAGCTTGTGGCTGCACCACTGAAGTTACTAGTTTGAATAATCTTATGATCCCTTTGAGCCTGGGTGGCGGTCCGAAGAAAAACAGGCAAGTCCTGATAGAAACCAGGTGCCTCAATCCACCCAGATGTGTATTTAAGTTGCCACCTTAGATAAACCATTAATTATCAATCTCACATCTGTCATGGATATTCACTCAAACCCAATCCACGTCTACGAGCATAGCATGGCATAATAAGCAAACGTAGAAGTAACTCCCAAGGGTTTTGTAATAAAACAGGTAATAGGTACTACCTCAACTACTTCCCATAACCCCCAATTTAATTAGATCCTAATCATGCAAGTGTTTGAGGATAGATCTAATGCATAAAACTGGGTAGTAGAAAAAGTATGATCAAGTGTTACTTGCCTTGTCTGAGGATCCGTGAAACCTAGAGATTCGAAGTAACAAGCGGCGCACTCTGGGTGATCTATCGCAGACAACAACAAGCATACAATAAGTACTCATCTAATGCACGGGTAAATCTCGAATAAAAGATCTAACCAGAAAGTTCAACTTAAGAACCCTGGTTGCAAAAAGAATCGAATCAAATAAAGCAACGAAAGTCAAACAATGGAAGAAAACAACTCGGTTCTAGCAAGTTGAAACTAAGTCAAATTTTACAGTAGCAAAACTTTGTTTAAGTTGATTAGTCGGAACGGCGGTTTCGAAACGAAACTCCAGGCGCTTGAATCACCTGATTCCGATAAACGAGCGAGAAGATAAACTAGAAAGAAAATCGGATCTGAAATCGCTATCAGAAAAATAGCGGAATAAATCCGATGAGAAAGAAAACGACGAACGGTTGAACGAACGGACGTTCATTAACCGAAGCAAACCGGTGATCATGTTCGTTAGGACGAACGGTCCGGCGAACGATTGCTAAACTAAACCGGAAAGAAAAACGGGCGAGAAAAACCGATCTAGGAAAACCGGAACGGAAATCGGAACGGAAATCGGAACGATTTACGAAAAACCGAACCGAGGAAAAGAAAAGGTGACGCGGCGCGGGGCTAGTACCTCGAAGAGGCGAGGGGCTCCGGCGGCGGCGGCGTTGGGTGGCGGCGGCGGCGTGTAGGGCGGCGGCGGCGTTGGTGAGGGGCGGCGGCGACGGTGTAGGGCGGCGGCGGTGTGTGGAGAGGAGAGGAGAGGTGTTGGTTTGATGTGTTAGAGGGGGGGGGGGGTGCTTGGGTATTTATATTGGGGAGGGGAGGGTTTTTGCTTGGGGTAGGGGACAAGAAATAGACTAGGATTAGGAAACAAGAGGGAAAAGATCTAGAAACAAACACGGAATATACGGAAGTAGGACAAAAGTCCTACTAGGAAAAGGAAAAGGAAGCGGCGGCTCCCTGGCTTCCCTGGCGCGGCGCGCTAGCGATGGCCTTGGCCGGCCGGTGGCTTGGCGGCTTGGGCCTTTGGCCCAAGGCGCTGCGGGATTTTTTTTAAACAAACAAAGAGGAAAACAAAATGATAAAACAAAATAAAATGAAAATATTATATAGGCATATAATATATCAAAATTTTCAGAAAAATATTTCCTACGAGATGAACATTATTCTAGCTTCAAATAAAATACACAAAAATTCAAATAAAGCAAAGAGTGCTTCAGCTCTAATAAAATCCAATAAATATCATTTTAAAAATACCAAAATGAATTCAAATTTATTCGTCTCCAATTTTCTGATGTAGGGAATCATGTTACCCTATTTTCCATATATTTTATTTTTGGAGAAAAATAATTTGAATAAAACTCAAATAACTCCAAATCAAAAATAAATTCAAAAGAACTTTGAATTTAATTCTTTGAAACTCCCAACTCATATTTCATATAATTTGAAGAAGTCATTTTATCTTCGCTCGTGAAAATCATTGAGTTGCATAAAGTTTCAGAATTGGAAATATTCTCAAATGAAATTCAAATATTTTCAACACCCTTGTCATTTAAATAAATGGAAGAAGTCATGTCATCTTCTCTCCGTGGTTTTGTGATGAAAAGAATTTGAATTCGAAGATCATAAAAGCAAAATGAAAGTTTGGGAAAGTCCTTTTATTCCCTCTCATTTAACTTTCAAAAAGTTTCGAATTCACTCACTTTCAGTCAATCAATCAAGCAATCAATCAAATCTATCTATTGTTTATAACATTCCAAAATTTAGAATTTTGGGATGTTACAAACTACCACCCTTAAAATGAATCTCGTCCTTGAGATTCGGAGAGGCTAGCAAGAAATAGGTTAGGGTTTGGGGGTCTTCTCAAAATCCATCGATCATTTCCGGGGTCTCGGGTGCTACCACCCTTAGAAGCATGGTTACGGTTCCATCAAAACTCATATACTCCATCCTTATTACTGACAGTGTCGGTCTTCTCAGATCTTAAGGATAATTCCTTCTCTGGGCTCTTCCGGTAGTGGCATAACCTTTTCCTCAATTCTTTTGTCCTTTTATCTTGGTAAGGTTATTCCGAGACTGGGTCTTCTTAGCTGACGGGTCTGGCGCCAATACTAATCAACTATCGATATCTCATGGTGGTCATCAATTTATGGTTTCCTGCAGAAAACGGGTCTGGGTTGAACCTCACCGTATAACCTACGGTTGGCAACAACTGCCGTGTACAAGGGAAAAAATTCTTATACCATTCTAAGGTTCAACAAGGTTTAATATCTTTGCCTCTCTGCTATAGGTAAGTCACTCAGATTTACCATTCCATATAGCAAACTGAATAATAAGAGTAAGTCGGTATGGTGATCAATCCACCCCGCACCCAAATCATTACCTTGTACCTGGTTTAGCGAATCTCGCATTCTAACACTCTGTCATCCTCACAAGCATTGCAGAATTTCTCTTGTCGATGAACCAAGTTCGGATAAATCCATTGATTCTGCAAGCCAAACAAAGATCTATCATTCCTTAACAACTCTCAGGTTTTGCGTAAACTCCTATAGAATCGTCTATCGATAAAATCATAACTTCTTCCAGGGTTTTTCCTTCAGCAAGAGTGCGCTTGCTTCTTGGTAGGTCCTGGGGCCTGTGGGTTATGGCCCATCTCATCACTTAAAATCCTTGAACACATCATCGGGCAACTGATCCTTATCCCAACATCCAACTTCCTGGCATACTTAAATCCATCCAATTGTACTGTCTTCCTTCCTTCTATTGGCACCAACTAGGACATAATTACTCAGACTCATCATGGAATTTCCATTGATCCATATTTCCAACATCATACCTCCTTTATATCCAATAATACTTCATCTCTTCATCCTCGTGGGATATCCCACATACCGAGATAAAAACTTATACTTATGAAGTCCATATCCACTTCGTGGAACATCATTATCCTTTCCAGGGTCAAGCGTCCTTACAGAGGAATATCGGCCATCTCTGCATGGCACTACTTCAACTGGGAAATGTGAAACACATCATGAACTCCTAACTGTCCTTCGGGTGACTCCAACTTGTTAGCCAAATCTCCCATACGTTCCAAACTCGGTATGGTCCTACAAATCTCGGGGCTAACTTTCCTTTAACTCCAAATCGCTTAACTCCTCACAGGGGACACACGAATACATGCTCATCTCAAATTTCATAGACTACCTCCTTGCGTTTTGAGTCTGCATAACTCTTCCGCCAGATCGAAGCTACCTTCAGTTTATCTCGAATCAACTTAACATTTTCTTATGACATCCTTGATCACATTTAGTCTAAACAACTGACGGTCTCAAACTTCATCCCACATCAACGGTGTCTGGATCCTTCTCCCATACAAAGCTTCAAAAGGGGCCATCTTCAAACTGGCTGGGTAATCTGTTGTTGTATGAGAACTCATGTAAGGTAGATTATCATCACTACTAGATCCAAAATTTAGCGCACACGCTCTCAACATGTCCTCCGGTATCTGATTGACTCTCTTGATTTATCCATCATCTGCGGATGAAAGGCTGTCTTGAACTCTAGCCTAGTACCCAAAGTCCGTGCAGCTGATTCCAAAACTTTGAGGTAAACTGTGTTCCTCTCACGATGGTCCTCGGAACTCCATGCAGACATAAGATCCTTGTCAAATATATCTTGGCCAACTTCTCACTTGTATAGGTGGTTTCACTGGGATAAAGTGAGCCAGTTTGGTCAAGCGAATCAACTACTACCCAGATAGAATCATATCCCAATCGGGTTCTGGGAAATCCGGAAATGAAATCCATGCCAAGCTTATCCTACTTCCATTCGGGTATCGGCATAGGCTGTAGAAATCTGGCTGGCTTCTGATGCTCTGCTTTTACTCCCTCTGGCATACATCACTTACGACTACATACTCCGCAATATCCTTCTTCATACCAGTCCACCAGAAACACTCCTTCAAATCCAAATACATCTTGGTGTTTCCAGGGCGAATCGAGTATGGTGAATCATGAGCCTCCTGAAGTATTAACTTCCTGATCTTTGCATTATTGGGTACAGATACACGATCCTTGAACCATAAGGTGTCGTGTTTATCCTTACGAAAACCTTCGGCCTTTCCTTTGCTCATCTTCTCTTTGATCTCAGCAATCTCTTTATCCTCCTTCTGAGCTTCTCGAATCTTGTCTAACAACGTCGACTGAACCTCCATTGTTGCAACAAAACTTTTGGGAACAATCTCCAATCGAAGTTCCCTGAAAATCCTCGGCTAACTCCTTTGATAATCCTCCGATTATGAGGGTATTCGTCCTTGTTTTCTTTATGGTTGTGTCCTATTTCTCCACAAAGCATGTATGCACAAGGTTTCTTCATATCACTTCCATAAGGCTCCAATTTCTGGGACACAAACCTAGACTTCGACAAAGTCAACTTAAATTTCCCTTCCAAGTGGTTACTCCTTGCAATCCATTGATGGTTTGGTACATCCTCCACCAAATAGCAGCACTTCTTTCAAAGCACTCAAGAGCATGTTGGGTCATATCTTTTCTGACTATCGGGTTATTCTCCATTTGATCCTCCATGTTCTGAATCCATTGGTCTGTCTCCAATTGACTCAACGGTCCAGAAAATACAAGCTCATCTCCATTCATCCTCTATTGGTCCATGGGTTTTGGGGTGGGATAAGAGAGATAGAGAGGGATACACACAATATAAACAAAAGTTTTTGAAAAACAGATTTTATTGTGGCTGTCGGAAAAACAACAAACAAATGACAGCTCACAATCATCGCATCTAACATAAGTATATAACAGGGGTTTGGTCTTATAAAGGTCAATAGATCTCAAAGTCATCAAACTCTTCAGGTCTTGGTCATGTCTTTGCTGACTCCTTCTGATCATGCTTGTCCTTCTCAAGTTCTTTTGCCAAATCATCTCTGTTGACGCGTAGTCTCTCGCGACGTCCTTTAATATTTCTGGAGTTACGTTCCAACTTCTGGGTTTCAACATCCTTGGCATGAACCATGATCCTACTGTCCTTCAGTTCATGACGAATCTCTGGTACCTCGGGGTTTTGCTTCTCCAGCTTGACTACTTGCAGCTTCTGGGTCCTGAGTTCTTCACGAACTGTTTCCTTGTCAAATACGGCTTCCTGCAAGTCCATCTTAAAATCCTTGATGTAATGCTCCAGATCCTGGTCTTACTCCAATACACCTTAATCTCGGGTATTGATTTCTTCCATAGTCCGTCAAATTCCATAAGCGTAACCTTCCTAGGTCATAAAAATCTGGGAATTCTTCAGATCCTTCAAAATCTCCTAGTCTTCGGAGTCTTCAATAGTTGTAGTTTCTATTTACACGGTAAAATCCTCTTCATTCCAAATGGTCTTAGTTGTCCGATATCTTGTCTCCTTGGAGTGGTCTCATCGGTCAAATCTTCGAGTGGTCAAAAGGGAAAAGGGGTATGGTCTCACTAGAAGGGAATATTTGAATAAACTCAGAAGAGAAGAGAGGTAAAAGATCTTTTTGCAAATTAAGTTGTAGAGAAAAAATCT
The DNA here is from genome assembly GCA_021605145.1 of Aegilops bicornis. Classification (NCBI taxonomy): domain Eukaryota; kingdom Viridiplantae; phylum Streptophyta; class Magnoliopsida; order Poales; family Poaceae; genus Aegilops; species Aegilops bicornis. The sequence continues at coordinate 707,521,731 of CM038673.1, read as the reverse complement.
TTCCTATGGGCTTGTCAGCTTAGGGTCACGCCCTACAACAACATGTGCTCTGATACCATCTTGTAGCGACCCGACCCGAATGGATCAAGTCTCTGTGCTTTCGTGTCATCCCTGGATCGGTATGCTAACACACACAGTTCTCGAAGGATTTATAACAGAGGTAAATCACATGTATAAAGTAACGTAAATACTATTACCTCAATCCAAAAATAGCGGAAGCAACAAGGTTGTGGGTTCCCATCAACACCAACAAAGAAAGTTGAGTATAGGAAATCGTAACCCTAACGTATCACTTACTCGTCGTCTGAAAAGTCTGCAACATGAAAAGTTGCAGCCCGAAAACGGGTCAGCACATGGAATATGCTGGCAATGTAACACATAGAGAGTAATGAAAGAATAAGCTATACTACATGCATCTATGGCTAGTGGAAAGCTCTATGGTTACAGTTTTTGCGAAAAGCCAATTTTTCCCTACTACAAAGGAATAAATTTATTTAACTATCATGGTGGTTGTTAAACATTGAGAATGGTTGACAGCATCCTCAATCCCAATTAAAAGTACTCATTAAAAACCCAACAATATTAATTAGAGTAACATGTTGAGATTCACATGATATTCAAGTACTAGATACTCAAGATGTCCATAACCGGGACACGGCTAATGATGATTAGTTTATACACTCTGCAGAGGTTTGCGCACTTTTCCCCACAAGACTCGATCGCCTCCGTTTGGTTTCTCTCACTACATGGTGTTTGAGAGACGGATGACCGAGACATAGTCTTTCAGAAGCGTTTGCACCTTACGATGGGTAGACCGTACCACCTACAACCCCTACATCTGCTAGTCTACCAATGTAAGAGTTCACACGACTTAATCAACTATGCTAGAGCCCATAATAGCTTGTGGCTGCACACGGAAGTTACTAGTTTGAATAATCTTATGATCCCTTTGAGCCTGGGTGGCGGTCCGAAGAAAAACAGGCAAGTCCTGATAGAAACCAGGTGCCTCAATCCACCCAGATGTGTATTTAAGTTGCCACCTTAGATAAACCATTAATTATCAATCTCACATCTGTCATGGATATTCACTCAAACCCAATCCACGTCTACGAGCATAGCATGGCATAATAAGCAAACGTAGAAGTAACTCCCAAGGGTTTTGTAATAAAACAGGTAATAGGTACTACCTCAACTACTTCCCATAACCCCCAATTTAATTAGATCCTAATCATGAAGTGTTTGAGGATAGATCTAATGCATAAAACTGGGTAGTAGAAAAAGTATGATCAAGTGTTACTTGCCTTGCCGAGGATCCATGAAACCTAGAGATTCGAAGTAACAAGCGGCGCACTCTGGGTGATCTATCGCAGACAACAACAAGCATACAATAAGTACTCATCTAATGCACGGGTAAATCTTGAATAAAAGATCTAACCAGAAAGTTCAACTTAAGAACCCTGGTTGCAAAAAGAATCGAATCAAATAAAGCAACGAAAGTCAAACGATGGAAGAAAACAACTCGGTTCTAGCAAGTTGAAACTAAGTCAAATTTTACAGTAGCAAAACTTTGTTTAAGTTGATTAGTTGGAACGGCGGTTTCAAAACGAAACTCCAGGCGCTTGAATCACCTGATTCCGATAAACGAGCGAGAAGATAAACTAGAAACAAAATCGGATCTGAAATCGCTATCAGAAAAATAGCGGAATAAATCCGATGAGAAAGAAAACGACGAACGGTTGAACGAACGGACGTTCATTAACCGAAGCAAACCGGTGATCACGTTCGTTAGGACGAACGGTCCGGCGAACGATTGCTAAACTAAACCGGAAAGAAAAACCGTCGAGAAAAACCGATCTAGGGTTTCGGAAAGAAAACCGAAACGAAAAACCGATCTAGGAAAACCGGAACGGAAATCGGAACGGAAATCGGAACGATTTACGAAAAACCGAACCGAGGAAAAGAAAAGGTGACACGGCGCGGGGCTAGTACCTCGAAGAGACGAGGGGCTCCGGCGGCGGCGGCGTGTAGGGCGGCGGCAAGGTGAGGCGGCGTGTAGCGTAGGGCGGCGGCGGTGTAGGGCGGTGGCGGCGTATGGAGAGGAGAGGAGAGGTGTTGGTTTGATGTGTTAGAGGGGGGGTGCTTGGGTATTTATATTGGGGAGGGGAGGGTTTTTGCTTGGGGTAGGGGACAAGAAATAGACTAGGATTAGGAAACAAGAGGGAAAAGATCTAGAAACAAACACGGAATATACGGAAGTAGGACAAAAGTCCTACTAGGAAAAGGAAAAGGAAGCGGCGGCTCCCTGGCTTCCCTGGCGCGGCGCGCTAGCGATGGCCTTGGCCGGCCGGTGGCTTACGGCTTGGGCCTTTGGCCCAAGGCGCTATGATTTTTTAAACAAACAGAGAGGAAAACAAAATGATAAAACAAAATAAAATGAAAATATTATATAGGCATATAATATATCAAAATTTTCAGAAAAAGATTTCCTACGAGATGAACATTATTCTAGCTTCAAATAAAATACGCAAAAATTCAAATAAAGCAAAGAGTGCTTCAGCTCTAATAAAATCCAATAAAAATCATTTTAAAAATACCAAAATGAATTCAAATTTATTCCTCTCCAATTTTCTGATGTAGGGAATCATGTTACCCTATTTTCCATATATTTTATTTTTGGAGAAAAATAATTTGAATAAAACTCAAATAACTCCAAATCGAAAATAAATTCAAAAGAACTTTGAATTTAATTCTTTGAGACTCCCAACTCATATTTCATATAATTTGAAGAAGTCATTTTATCTTCGCTCGTGAAAATCATTGAGTTGCATAAAGTTTCAGAATTGGAAATATTCTCAAATGAAATTCAAATATTTTCAACACCCTTGTCATTTAAATAAATGGAAGAAGTCATGTCATCTTCTCTCTAGGGTTTTGTGATGAAAAGAATTTGAATTCGAAGATCATAAAAGCAAAATGAAAGTTTGGGAAAGTCCTTTTATTCCCTCTCATTTAACTTTCAAAAAGTTTCGAATTCACTCACTTTCAGTCAATCAATCAAGCAATCAATCAAATCTATCTATTGTTTATAACATTCCAAAATTTAGAATTTTGGGATGTTACACGGGCCGAACACAGTAGACAAAGCTCATTTGAGTTGCGTCGTGATATAGCCCAATACAGAGGCGCCGCACACCCACTATGCTTCACAGACAAAGTGATGGATCATCAAATCCCCGAGGGTTTCAAACCCGTAAACATCGAATCATACGATGGCACAACAGATCCTGCGGTTTGGATCGAGGACTACCTCCTCCATATCCACATGGCCCGCAGTGATGATCTACACACCATCAAATACCTCCCACTCAAGCTTAAAGGACCAGCTCGGCATTGGCTTAACAGCTTGCCGCCAGAATCAATTGGTTGTTGGGAGGACCCGAAGCCGCATCCCTTGATAACTTCCAGGCACATATGTGCGACCACCAGACGCCGATGACCTCAGCCACATAATTCAGCAGCCGGAAGAATCGGCCGGACAATTACAGACACGGTTCCTAACCAAGAAAAATCAAATCGCCGACCGTCCGGATGCGAGAGGCCCTTGCAGCCTTCAAACATAACATCGGCGACGAGTGGCTTGCCCGGCACCTAGGACAGGAAAAGCTGAAATCCATGGCAGCCCTCACAACGCTCATGACCCGCTTTTGCGCGGGAGAGGACAGCTGGCTAGCTCGTAGTAACAACTTGACCAAAAACCCTGGTAGTTCGGATACCAAGGACAGCAATGGCAGGTCGCGTCGCAACAAGCACAAGCGCCACATTACGGCGATAATGCTGAGGATACGACAGTCAATGCCGGATTCAGAGGCTCTAAACCCGGTCAGCGGAAAAAGCCGTTCAAAAGAAATACTCAGGGCCCGTCCAATCTGGACCGAATACTTTCGATCGCTCGTGCCAAATACATGGCACCCCGAAAAACCAGCCAACCACACCAACATGGATTGTTGGGTCTTCAAACAGGCAGGCAAGTTAAATGCCGAACTCAATGACAAGGGGCTGCATAGCGATGACGAGTAGGAGCCCCGACCGACGAACAATAGAGGACATAAGGGTTTCCCCCACAAGTGCGGACGGTGAACATGATATACGCAACCCACATACCCAAAAGGGAGGCGGAAGCATGCGCTAAGGGACGATATGCGATGGAGCCAGTCGCCCCAAAGTTCAACCCATGGTCCTCCTGCCCGATCACCTTTGATCGAAGGGACCACCCCACTAGCATCCGCCATGGCGGATTCGCCGCATTGGTTCTTGACCCAATCATTGACGGATTTCACCTCACTAGAGTCCTGATGGACAGCGGTAGCAACCTGAACCTGCTCTATCAGGATACAGTGCGCAAAATGGGCATAGACCCCTCAAGGATTAAACCCACAAAGACGACCTTTAAAGGCATCATACCGGGTGTAGAGGCCAATTGTACAGGCTCAGTTACACTCGAAGTGGTCTTCGGATCCCCGGATAACTTCCAAAGCGAAGAGTTAATCTTCGACATAGTCCCGTTCTGCAGCGGCTATCACGCACTGCTTGGACGAACCGCATTTGCAAAGTTCAATGCGGTGCCGCACTACGCATACCTCAAGCTCAAGATGCCAGGCCCTCGAGCAGTAATCACCGTCAATGGAAACACCGAACGCTCTCTCCGAATGGAGGAGCATACGGCGGCCCTCGCGGCGGAGGTGCAAAGCAGCCTCTCACGGCAATTGTCAAGTCCGGCTAATAAACATCTGGACACCGCCAAGCGCGCCTGGAGTAACCTACAACAAGACCGCCTGGCACGATCCGAGCACGCGTAGCAATCCGACCCCAACCCCAGCCCTCGCGAAATTGCGAAGCCAGTACTACGCGTACATAACTACTCTCTGGAGATACCATGGGCATAAGGGGAGGGGCATGACCACGGTTCACCCAGAATGCGGCTCAACCACACCAGGGGCTCCCGATTGGGTCATTCTTTTTCTTTCTTCTTTTCTCTTACTTTCAGGACTCCGTTTTTCAGAAGCCCTGTCCGGCTCTATAATTGCCGAACTCACGACGCAACAGCCAGGGAAGCAGAAAGCTACGTCGAGTGTCCAGGTGGTCTCTACTACGAGCGTTATACCTGTTTTACATACCATCCCGCAGCTTACCCCACGGAGGGGACATGTTAAATAGTCCCATCCCTTGCTTATCGCACTATAAGTATCGTTCTGCTTTCAATGCAGTACCTATATGAATAAACAATAAATAGCTTTAGCCAATTATTCCACTCTTTTCTGTATCTATATATATGTTCATTCATGACATGTTGCACCCGTACACTTTGGTACGGCAAATACACCAGGGGCTTAAGTACCCCAAAAATATGGTGTGATAAGTCCGAACACTTTCACAAGTGCGGCACCCCGAACTTATAGCATTATATGCATCGCTCTCGAATCATGTCTTGGGTCAATAGTTGGGTTTGCCCGGCTCCCATGTTTTGGTACCTTACGTTCCGTTATATTAGCTAAGGTAGCGCTGGGAGAACCACTGCGATTGTGCCCCGGTTGAGCTGGGTTGAGCACCTCAGAGGAGAAAGCTAAAACTGACTGTCATGATAGGGCGAGAGCCGGTCGATGTTCGAGAGGTTTTTTGGGTCCCTAAAGACTTATGCCGCTTAGAGTGAGGAGTCGGCATTGTCCGGCCAAGGCGTGGATAGCGCCCCGAACTCGGTCTTCCGAATACTAGGGGCTTTGCCAAAATTTAAAATTATAGAATTCTATGGCTAAGTGAGAGTGTTCAAGCACTATAGTCCGGTTGCCTTGTTCGTTGCGTTGAGCGCCTCCCTCGAAGGACCCAAGAATGCGAACAAGAGCGCTCAAGTTTATCCCGAACACCCCAGCACTCGTGGCATGGGGGCTGAAGCCAACGACTTGCCATCTCTCTAATTTGATAAACGGCCGCATGTAAGGTAATATTTTAAATTCACAAGCGTTGCTTAGCGCATATGAACAAGTTTTCAGCGTACATGATAACAAATGCGAGTTTATTCAAAAATTACATCTTTGGAGCATTCGCCCACTATACGGCGGGCACCCTTCATGACACCCTCATAGTACATTTCGGGCTTGCGAGCTCGGACTCTCGAGTCTTCGAGTCACGCTCCAAACTCTCGTGTTTTTCCACGAGAGCCTGGAGCTCTTGCCGCACCTCCGCCACCCGCGCCTCCTTCTTCTCTCGCTCGGTGCGCTCCACGGCTGCTTTGCTTTCGGCCGCAGACACCGCTTCCTTCAGGGTCGCCACCTCGTTCGTGGCCCCTACAATACCCATGTTAGTCCTGTAATTTTTGCAACCAAATCCTTTCTATAAGGTATTTCTTCAATAAGGTATTACTTACCTTCCTTGTCCTCGAGCTGCTTCTTGGCAAGGCCGAGCTCGTTCTCGGACCGCTCGAGGCTCTGCTTCAATGCATTGACCTCCACAGTCAGTGCGGCAGAGGTCAGAAGCGTAACCTGCATTCCCATATTGACATACTTATGTTAGACTCCTGCGTATATCTTCTTACATCCTCAGTCCGGCTTTTCTTTCCGAACACCGAACTAAGCATCAGGGGCTACTGTCTATGCGGTAATATTTTTACATATTCTAAACTTACCTCAAATCCTGTTAGAAGGTTGGTACAGGCTTCAGTCAGCCCGCTCTTGGCGGACTGAACTTTCTGGATCACCACACTCATAACGCTGCGGTGCTCCTCGTTGATGGAGGCGCCGTTAAGCGCCTCCAGCAAGCTATCCGGTGCCTCCGGATGGACGGAGGTCACCGGCGTCGCAGTCTTACCCTTCTTATGAAGGGGCCGCTTGCCGGACTTCGGAACCACTAAAGGTTCTGGTACGGGGTCCGGCACAGGGCCGGACTTAGAGCCCTTTGGGGTTTTGCCCCCTTCGTGCCCAGAGTCCGGGAGGTCGCCTTGCGGCGCCTCCAGGACCACCTCCTCCTGGCTGGGCCCCTTTTGGGACTCCACTGCGGTGTCGTCTGTGTCACGAGGGGAGGAGGCGGTCGGAAGTGAAGTGCTATTCACATCCGGCAATTCGAGGAGCCGCTCGACGAAGCTGCGAGCTCGTCCTTGGGCGGGCTACATGGTTATATTCGGCGTTAGAAGACACTATGCGACAAATAAAAAGTCTTGAGCTATTCCAGAGTCCGGACACTTCCGATCTCGCCAGGGGCTTGGCCCTTGGTGGCCACTCCTCCTCGTCGTTGTCGGTGTTGGTGGAGAAGTCCGGAGGAAGGGTCCTTCCTTTCTTGGACCCTCCGGCCTCCCCAGTCGGGGCGACCTTCCTTTTCTTCTCTCCCCCCTCTGGGGGAGAGGCCTCTTTTTCCTCCTCCTCGTCTTCACGGGAGGATTCCGCCTCAGAGTCGTCAGACGACGAGTCCGACAGCACCTGGCGCCGGGAACTCCTTCGAGTTCCTGTGGCCTTCTTCTTGGCCTTCTTCTCCGGCACCACGTGAGGTGCCGGAGCCAGCAGCCCCGTCAATCGGGCGTCCGCTGGGTCTTCTGGCAATGGGGCCCGACAGTTAATCTGTCCGGACGTCTTCAACCAGTCCTGTCAAAGGTTAGGGAGTTTTAGATCCCGCATAGAGTCAAACTATGAAAAAAGAGTCCCTTTAAGGGTAAAATAACTTACCTCGCTGGCTTGACGCTGCGAGCTGCATCCGCGATCTTCGGTAGCGGATGTGGGAGCCTCGGCGCCCTTGAACAGCACCTTCCAGGCATCTTCGTACGTAGTGTCAAAGAGCCTTTTTAGAGTTTGGTGCTGTGCCGGATCGAACTCCCACAATTTGGCATGGGAGAATCCGGCGGATGAGCATCACCTGGATTACGTTGACAAGCTTGAGATTCTTGTCCACCAGGTTTCGGACGAAGGTTTGGAGTCCGGATAGCTCTTCCGAATCGCCCCACGTCAGGCCCGTCTCTTTCCATGACGTGAACCGTGTGGGGAAGTCAGATTGGAATTCGGGGGCCGCCGCCCATTGAGAGTCGCGCGGCTCGGTGATGTAGAACCACCCCGATTGCCACCCCTTTATGGTCTCCACAAAGGAGCCCTCGAGCCATAGGACTTTGGCCATCTTGCCAACCATGACACCTCCGCACTCCGGTTGGCGGCCGCCCACTACCTTCGGCTTGACATTGAAGGTCTTCAGCCATAAGCCGAAGTGGGGCTGGATGCAGAGAAAGGCCTCGCACACGATGATAAACACCGAGATATTGAGGATGAGATTCAGGGCCAGGTCGTGGAAATCTAGGCCGTAGTAGAACATGAGCCCCCGGACAAATGGGTGAAGTGGAAAACCTAGTCCACGGAGGAAGTGGGTGAGGAACACCACCCTCTCATGGGGCCTGGGGGTGGGAATGAGCTGCCCCTTGTTGGGGATCCGATGCGCGATGTCGTCGGACAAGTATCCGGCCTTCCGCAGCTTTTTGATGTGCCCCTCCGTGACGGAGGAGGCCATCCACTTGCCTCCCGCTCCGGACATAGTTGGACAAGGTTGAGGTAGGGTGTGCGAACTTGGGCGCTGGAGCTCGAGTACGCGGAAATGGATGGGCGTAGGTGAAAAGGTGGGTCCTTATCCACTTATATGGACGGACGAAGCTATGCGTCCCCCGTCAGCCTGGTAAAACTCGCTTATCTCTCAAGCGCCGTAATCAATGGCGCGGTTGGGTTACCCACATCCGTATTGATGGGAATCCCAGAATGAGGGGGCCCGGTCTCCGCTTTGTAAGACGTGCCAAGGAAACCGCCTCGCTAAACGCGCTAAGGTGGAAACAGTAAAACGATTCATATAAAGGCCTGGCCATGGTGTGATGTCACGCCGCGGAATACGTCAGCAGATCTGTGCAAAAAGTTATTCTCTCTACGGTGGTATGTGGAACTTGTTTTGCAGAGCCGGACACAATCCTTGTGTTCAAAATCTTCTATGAAGTATTCGGAGGAGGAACCCACTTTGCAATGCCGAAGACACTATGCGTGGACTCGTCTTCATTGAAGCCTGGTTCAGGGGCTACCGAGGAGTCCTGGATTAGGGGTGTTCGGATAGCCGAACTATCACCGTTGGCGGACTCTGGACTATGAAGATACAAGATTGAAGACTTCGTCCGTGTCCGTATGGGACTTTCCTTGGCGTGGAAGGCAAGCTTGGCGATACGGATATGTAGATCTCCTACCATTGTAACCGACTCTGTGTAACCCTAACCCTATCCGTGTCTATATAAACCGGAGGGTTTTAGTCCATAGGACGAACAACAATCATACCATAGGCTAGCTTCTAGGGTTTAGCCTCTCTGATCTCGTGGTAGATCCACTCTTGTACTACCAATATCATCAATATTAATCAAGCAGGAGTAGGGTATTACCTCCATCGAGAGGGCCCGAACCTGGGTAAAAACATCGTGTCCCTTGTCTCCTGTTACCATCCGCCTAGACGCACAGTTCGGGACCCCCTACCCGAGATCCGACGGTTTTGACACCGACAATCACCGCCGCCTGCTAGTCTCGGAGGAGGATGGCAGCGTCTTCCTCTTGATCATGGGCACCGGCGAGGCCCGCGCAGGCCGTCGCCCCGACTTTGTAATGTGCGTCAGGGGCAACGCCGCTGACGCTGACACTGACATGAGGCAGATATATGGGTGCGTTGTCAGTGTTACTACCCCTCCGGGTCGCGTGGGCGGCGACACCGGCCTCATCGAACGGACTTGGACTCTGGGGACCTGGGACTATCCCGCCAATGTGGACTTGGAAAACCTATGGCATCCTTTACCCGCTGACTCGGTGCACGGGGACTCCAAGGAGGTTCACCTGGACATACGCATTATCAAGTGCACTTAGAAAACATGTAGTGTGTGTGGGCGCTTATGGCCCGTGTCTTTGCCACTTTTGATTCTGTAAGCTTGTCGTTAAACTTGAGTGGCTTTCGCCGCAGTCCTTCCTTTGAACTCTCCTCTCAGTGAGCTCATGTAAGACACTTTGGGTTTCATTTGATAATGGAACCGGGGAGGAGCCTCCCTGTTCTTCTAAAAAAAATACGCATTATCAAGTTAAATGTTGACCATTAGTCTTCGCTCAATGTAATCCGTTGTCTAAGCATGTGGAGACTTTCATGCAGGATCTTGCTCTATTGGAGTATCACGCATGAATAAAAGTGTATCTGTTTATGGTTTAGTCTAGAATCTTCCATGTATGAATTTTTACTACAGTACTGGTGAAAGACTTACGATGAACCATTTCTTACATCTCCTCTGCCCCCTTGCAAGTCATCCTGATTTAATCCCTCCGTTTAGGTGTATAAGGGCATGGTTAATATTACTTAATCGTATAGCCAACTGTTGACTATAAGAAAGTGCCATGTCATCTGTAGCCAACATGTATAACAATCGATACTCAAAAACTAATTCTTAAACATCATTTCTTGCAAAGCACAATAAATGTTATTTCTTCACAAGTTTTGGATGCAGGTTGAACAGTTGAACGCTTTTGTTTGCAAAAGATACATTTTTATCTATTTCACCCGGATGTTTGTGAGCTCTAGAGACGAGATAATATCCGAAGAAACCTATCGATACCCGTTACACATGAGATGACCCCCACATCCTTTGTCAAAATAAACAACTCCCCGATCAATGCATTTCACTCTTCGGTGCAATGCACGGGCACCTTACTACTATAGATTAGTACGACCAAAAGTTGAACTAACATTATATATGCTATGATAAATACTGATGCATGTCACCTAAAATTATATCATTCAAAACTATGTTCAAATACGAATCCAACGATATAGTTTTTGTTGACATGCACTAACATTTTGTCAGTTAAATCTTCAGTCAAATTCAATGGGGGACTAATAAACCACGACCGATGTAGTACAAGTGTAGAGGGCGGCACTGCATGGGAGTCTCACCTCTCACCCCGCTTGTGGCGCGGCAGTAAAGCCGTCATATCACAAAACCCAACCACTCCCAGTAATAAGTGGCCTGGTAAAATAAACGGACAAGCAACCATCACATCCCTCCGTCTTTTTTGCATTTCATCTCTCTGCATTTACTTTCCCCGGTTCATCTCGCACACTCGATCCCCAGCTACTACTCCTAGGGCCAGTTCTTTTGGCAGCTTCCCCAGCTTTTCCCACAAGACTAGTCACAGGGAGAGTAACAATAAGGCGCCTCACTCATTTATTTGGGCTTCTAAACTACTACTCTGTCCTGGTTTATTCCTCACCATTGTATTTTGTGCTAAATTTTGACCAAAGATTTAACTGATAAAATGTTACTCCCTCTGTCTAGGTGTGTAAGTCATCTTACGAAAACCAAATAATCCCAAAACACTTAGGCGCGGCGCATTAACTTCTACCTCGTTTCTTGTTTCTTGACATATCAACCAATAAGAGATAAAGAGTGTGCATGCTATTAATGACTTGAGATATCAAACACGACATGCAGTGGTTAGTTCATTGCATGCAATAATATTAATTAGCAAATAAACATTAATGTTTCTCGTTTTCTCCTCCTCCTTGGTCACGGTGCACAACCTAAGATGACTTACTCACCTAGACGGATGGAGTAGTGCATGTGACATGCACTAACATTTCATTAGTTAAATTTATGGTCAAAATTTGACACAGATTACAATAGGGACCAATAAACTAGGACGGAGGTAGTAGTTATGGGATTACTAATCTAGAAGCCTAAAAGAACTGGCCCCTGGTACTCCTACTAGTAGTAGTACTCAAGTTGGAATTTCAATTGCACGACACAACTTGTTAGGCAAAAAATTCGATCTGACGGTGTAGGAAGCAGTTTGGGAATTTGCATGCCTTTCCAACCGGTGAGATACTCCGTACAAAGTACGACAGAGAAATAACCACAGAGAAGGAAGCTAAAAGTAAACAATCAAACGAGCATTTTTGCATTTGTTTTGCATTGAATCGTTTCACAAGCTTTACTAGTGCTGTTTTTCTACTTTTACAAAAATTGTATCGTAATCTTAAAACGTGCATTTGCACATACATAAGTAATAGTAGTACTCCCTCCGTCTAGGTGTATAAGTCTTCCCTCCTTGTTGGTCACGGTGCACAACCAAAGATGACTTATTGACCTGGGCCGGAGGGAATAGCAGTCTGCAAGCATATATCGAGAGAGACGTGTAGTGCGATAGTATATAGTAAAGTTTGTGCTATATGCACGTACTTGCAAAATGCGTACGAATATACAAGGCTTCCAAACTTTCCCTTTTACATACTTAATTAAGGACGCTAAAAATTCCTCAACATTCGGGATTTATCATTTGCGTCCCAAAACTAATGAGATCGCCTTACGAAACAAAAAGTATACTCCTCCTAAAAGCCACGACGCTCGCAGGAGCGCTTGCGGCGCGCCACGAGTTCCCTGGTGCGCGGCCGTTTCCCAGCGCACCGACACAACGCCTCTTCCTCAGCCTCGCAACTCGCGAGGTGTTGATTGGCGGCTTGCCCGCGGGCGAGCGAGATCTCACCGGTGTGGTGATCCAGCGCCAACAGGTACTCCTCGCTGGAAGCATGCACCTGGTCCACGTACCGCCAAGCGTAGATGAGGCGCTTGGGCCCGACTGCACTCAGGGCGTCGGCACGGGCGTCCTCTGCCACCCTCACGGCCCTCGCACGAGCCTTCTGCCAAAGAGCCAATTGCCTGACTCTCTCGGACGCGACATAGGCCTCCCAGGCAGCTTGTTCCGCGGTGCGCTTCTCTTCCTCGGCCTTCTTCTCCGCCTCTATTTTGGCGCGCTCTGTTGGAGGCAAAGCCTCCCACAAGGAGACATCCATTTCTTTCCAAAGCTCCTCAAGGCTGGGGGGCTCGGCGGGCGGCGCGGCGTTCTCCTTGTAGCGGGGAGCCGACGCGTCCTCCGACGCGCGTGCTGGCGAGATTGGGAATGCCGACGCGTCCACCTCGATGCGTCGCGGCGAGGAGCGGAACACCGACGCGTCCTCCTCGACTAGTGGCGGCGAGGAACGGAACAGCGACGCATCGCGTAGCGGGCGAGGAGCGGAACACCGACGCGTCCTCCTCGACTAGTGGCGGCGAGGAACGGAACGGTGATGCATGACCGTCCGCGCGGTGCAGCGAGGGGCTCCTAGGGCTTGGGAGGGGCGATGCCATGGTGGTCGACGTGAGAGGGAGGGGGAAGAGATAGTGATGAACGTGAACGTGAGGGGGAGGAGATAGCGATGTCGTGGGAGGCGCAATACTTATAGCGAGCAATGGCACACCTACGTAAGATATGGACTGAGCTGCACTGACTTAACTGCAGGTCCAGTTGCGTGACTGACATGTGGGCTGAACCCCTGTTGGGCCCATATGTCAGTGACCCAATGCATCTGCAGTTAAGTAATAGCTACATGGGCATATTTGTTGGAGTAAATTATGGGGGAGCGAAGGGGTGGAAATATTGCTGGTCACAACGGATTGGACGAGCGTGGGGGGAGGAGAGTCATGCATGCAGATTTTTTCACACGGGGTCGAGTGGTGGGACCACCGGAGGGAGAAGGAGAGTTTGGCAGGCATATTGTTTCCACACATGGAGAGGAAAAGATTTGGAGACGAACGGGCTTCCTGCAGGTATGGGGAACGGTGCATAATAAGTCATCTTGCATGCCGGGCTAGGTATAGTCTCAAGTCATTAAAACATACACGCCCCACACATGTTCATATTTCAAGGTGCACTAAATTATTGCATGTGATGATTAAGGCTGGCCATAATGGTGGTATCTTAGATGGTATCATGCACACGGAATAGCAAACATGCTTGATGTGGCAAAGAATTAAAGAAGAGAGGGGGTTAGAGTAACTAGTGTTCATGCATGCATTGGTAAACACATTTTTTTGTGAAGAACGACAGCACTAGTTGAGTACTTTTGCAGACTTCAAAAACTATTCCACCACCTCTACTATCTTGCTAAGAGTAGGTGAAATTTTTGAATCGAGCCCTTGAAACTACAAGGGAGGTAGTGGTACTCTAATAGCTAACCTTGTTGTGATGACAAGATAGGACATGGCACGCACCTGGACGGAGGAACTAGTCTGCATTGTGCATTTAAGTTTTGTCTAAAGTCAATGTACCTCTACTTTCACCAGACTTATAGAAAAATGTATCAACATTCACAATGTCAAATCAATATTTTTACACTCATTATAAAATGTAGTAGTTCTTATACTCATTATAATCAGTATTGTAGGTATTGATATTTTTAGTATAAATTTGGTCCTGGTATTTCATTGATGCCTGTCAAAGCATGGAGGAAGCGGAGCTTAGGGCTTGCATTGCCGGTCTCTACATAGGTATTTCTCTTCATAATCCTGTAATTTTAGAGACTGATTGCGCTTTTGTGGTAGCGTCTCTTGCATCGGGGGACTATGACAGGTCTGCTATGCGTGAGCTGAAGATGAAAGTGTTAAGCATCTCGAAGTTGATCAACAATCTTCAATTGTCAAAGATTAGCCGTTCGGCCAATAAGGTGGCACACTAAATCGCTAAGTATAGCTTTGACAATAGATTAGATGGTATTCTTGTAAATACGCATCACCGTGTGGTGAATATTGTATCGAATGAGTGTACTGGTGTGGCGGGTTAATTAATATAAGGTGGTGTTCAAAAAAAGTATAAATTTGGTCAAACACTTTGCAAACGGTTGACGAGAGTAAAAAGGACCGGAGGGAGTATCATGCATGTGGAGTAGGCAAAAAAATTGCTTATTTATAGCCGGTCGAAGTCTCAAATTAAAGGGCGCGACCGCGCGAGGGAGGCGAAGGTCGTGGGAGGCGTGCGGTTGACGGAATTAAGTGAAGTTTCATCCACGCACCGGCATGGCGTGCGAACAGGCAGAAGCTATACTGTCAGGCCTACGATATGGGTCTAGTAGACATGACATCTAGTGGGTCCCGCATAGTTCTCGAGAACTCTTTGGGGGCTTGCAGCCGTTTATCCACCGAGCAAGCTAGCAACCCCACGCCGTTCGCACGCCCTACTCGTCCCCGTCTTCTACCTTACAACAGTTCGCTCCCAGTCATCCCGTCCTTTCACATTAGTTCGCTCCTAGTTTTTTTTGCGGGGTACAACAGTTCAACTTCTCCTAACCCTCCTCCAAAATCCATGGCCTCCCAAATCTCCATGGTCACCGCTGAGTAACAGGTTAGAGCCATCACCGGCGATCAGTTCATCATCATCTACACACGTGGATCCGCGACGGTGAAAGCATGGCTTGCTCGCTTCCTACGCATGTTCAACAGTTCAACGGATGAGTGGGTCGCTGGGCTAGTGGTTGAGTACACCACAGTCCTGGGACGAGAGAAGGATCTAAAGGACGAAGAGAGGAAGACGCCCGCCATGATCTAGGTTTGCGTACATAACGTTTGCTTGGTCTACCACATATGCCATGTCGACGTTGAGTGCCAGGATTTTAAGAACTTCCTCAAGGACAAAAGAGTGAAATTCATTACTGCAGGCTTTAAGAACGACACGGATGTCCTGCGTCGGATAGGTCTTGTTGTAGGCCAGCCCTTCGATCTCCAGAAGGCAAGCCTGGTGTCCTCCTCTCAACCTTCAATGCTGACCCTGGCAGCAGCCATGATTGATCCTTCGTATGCTAAACTGAAGAAACCTCATCACGAGTTTCATCATGCATGGGAGTCGAAGACATTAGATGAAGATCACATCCTGTACGCAGCAATGGATGCCTACCTTTGTTTAAATATCTACAAGGGTTGGATGAAGAAGCAGAGCCCAGTGTCCGGTTCAAGCAAAGAAGTGTCGGCGAAGATGAAGAGGAAGAGGGACGGGGACGAAGTCGAGGACGTGGACTCGGACTCCGAGTAGCTGGCAGTGCCGTCGCTCATGCTGGTTCTACTGCAGTGTCAAGCGGACTAGTTGCTTAGTTTATTTTCAAGGGTGTGTTGTGCTGAGGCCCCGGCAGAACTATGTTTAGTACGATCTTTCTCGTTATTTGAACTCTTTAGTATGTATAGTAGTACTAGTACTATGTCTTACTACTGTTCTTCTTACAGTTGGTACTACTGCTCATATCTTTGTGTTCCTACTGTACTTAATATGTTCGTACTAGTAGTATAATTTGGGTCAGTCGATTTGTGAAAGAAGTTTGACAGAGCGAAGGAAGAAGACGGCAGAAGAGGTGGGAGAGCCCTTGTAGCCATCCATGTTGCATCAAACGGCTCACATGATTCGACTGACCCAAATTGCTCCTTCGGATTGCAGGATCCACGTGGCATTCAAGGTCTCGAAGGTAGATTCCGCGTCCGCACCCGGTTTGCGGGCTCGACGCGCGCGGCCGGCTTCCACCGCGACAGCCACCATGCGCGCCTCCTCCGCACAGGCGGAGACGACAATGACACGCTAGTTCCTCCTCGCCGGCGTGCTGGAGCACGCACTCGTCCTCCTCTTCGTATGCTGCGTGCATAGACGTGGCTCCACTAGCTGCTCGCGTGCTTGGCAGCGCGACGGCATCGTGAGGAGGGACTGCAGACGACGTGAGCGGGTGAGCCTTCGGCTTCATGGCACAGGGATGACGGCGACACGGCGGTGATGGGCGAGAAATTGTTGGCCGGAGCAGGTGGGCGCCGGCATGCGCAACGGCAGCGGCGGCATATTGATGAGTGCGCGTGTGGGAGCTTACTTTAGTTTTATATAAGGTTGGTCAAACTTAAAAGAAAACCGTACTAGTACACGTAAACATTAGACTTAGGCAGCGCTTTTATTAGTTAGTACCACAACCACGATACGGAATCCTGTGCAAGCATGTGAACCGCGGCCGCGCGGTCGATCGAACGGTGCGTCACTGTGTCGCGCTTGAAGGACGTCCACCGAACCTTTTTGTGTGTGTGAAAACAATCCTCGAATATTACACAACTTTTTTTTCCTGGGAAAGTTCTTGACGCTGCAATATTTCCATATATTTGAATTTAGCTCCAGTTCGTGTTTATTTGGATTTGGACGTTTTAGGTGCGCCCTAGTTTTTTTAATAATGATTTTGTGTGTGTGACTGAGAGAGAACGTGTGTATGTGTCCATAAGTGTGTTGTGGCGGAAGGGCAATGTGGAGACTGTGTGCGTGTGATACATACATAGAGAGGTGTGAATGTGCAAATGATCATGCATGAGTGAGACATAGACATATGCCGATACATTGTGTATACATGAGAGAACGGTCTTCTAGTTTACTTGTGTGTGTGAGAGAGAGAGAGGGAGAGAGAGAGAGAGACAGAGAGAGATAGAGAGAGAGAGGAGCATCCTAATAGAACAACCATCTCTCTCTTCCTGAATACCCATTTCTCTCCTTAGGTTTGTTTTCTCTCAATATCTCTCTCTCTCTCTCTCTCTCACACACACACACACACACACACACACAGAGACGCAGCACAACACACACACACACACACTCCCCCGAGCACACAATTCATCCCCATCAAAGGTTAT
Source organism: Aegilops bicornis (assembly GCA_021605145.1). NCBI lineage: Eukaryota > Viridiplantae > Streptophyta > Magnoliopsida > Poales > Poaceae > Aegilops > Aegilops bicornis. The sequence continues at coordinate 707,504,198 of CM038673.1, read as the reverse complement.
ACGGAGACCACTCTCGCTTGTGCTTCTTTGCACCCCAACAATCACAACACCTCAATCTTCAAAGAGGGCATCGAGCAGATCGAAGACGGCGACCACACCGCGCTAGAGAATGCGGGGTCATTTGGAAGCAGGGTGATGTGACGACGGCTGACTGACTCCTCCCCCACCCTCTCTCTCTCTCTTGCACAAAATTACCAATCCCTCTCTCCCCCGCACAAAATTGTCAATCCCTCAACCCACGAGATCCTTCCCCTCTCGTCCATGTTTTTCCAGCTCTCTCATCAAACATGTTGTCTCTTCTCCTTCCACGTATACAGAATCCGGATGCACACGCGCGTCTCACGTATATTACATGTCTCCATCTTTCTCATAGACCTAACTTCTTCCTCTCTCTTTCTCTCTCTCTCTCTCTCTCTCTCTCTCTCTCTCTCTCTCGTTAGGTTTTTCTCCTACTCTCTCGTCCACATACATACAATCTTTCCCGCCCTATCTACTCCATCTTCAAAAGCTCTCTCTCCACGTTTCATTCACACATTGGGATATGTCAAAATGTTGCTTCTATAATGGCTGATGTAGAGTTATGGTTGTTTTTTTGCATCCTACAAAGTAATAACTATGAAATGCATTTATATTCTCATTTGACTGGGATTATGTGAGTTTGAGCATGTTGTGAAGTACTATAGAGGGAGAGAGAGAGAGACAGAGAGAGATAGAGAGAGAGAGGAGCATCCTAATAGAACAACCATCTCTCTCTTCGTGAATACCCATTTCTCTCCTTAGGTTTGTTTTCTCTCAATATCTCTCTCTCTCTCTCTCACACACACACACACACACACAGAGAGAGAGAGACGCAGCACAACACACACACACACACACTCCCCCGAGCACACAATTCATCCCCATCAAAGGTTATACGGAGACCACTCTCGCTTGTGCTTCTTTGCACCCCAACAATCACAACACCTCAATCTTCAAAGAGGGCATCGAGCAGATCGAAGACGGCGACCACACTGCGCTAGAGAATGCGGGGTCATTTGGAAGCAGGGTGATGTGACGACGGCTGACTGACTCCTCCCCCCACCCTCTCTCTCTCTCTCTCTCTTGCACAAAATTACCAATCCCTCTCTCCCCCGCACAAAATTGTCAATCCCTCAACCCACGAGATCCTTCCCCTCTCGTCCATGTTTTTCCAGCTCTCTCATCAAACATGTTGTCTCTTCTCCTTCCACGTATACAGAATCCGGATGCACACGCGCGTCTCACGTATATTACATGTCTCCATCTTTCTCATAGACCTAACTTCTTCCTCTCTCTCTCTCTCTCTCTCTCTCTCTCTCTCTCTCTCTCTCTCTCTCTCTCTCGTTAGGTTTGTCTCCTACTCTCTCGTCCACATACATACAATCTTTCCCGCCCTATCTACTCCATCTTCAAAAGCTCTCTCTCCACGTTTCATTCACACATTGGGATATGTCAAAATGTTGCTTCTATAATGGCTGATGTAGAGTTATGGTTGTTTTTTTGCATCCTACAAAGTAATAACTATAAAATGCATTTACATTCTCATTTGACTGGGATTATGTGAGTTTGAGCATGTTGTGAAGTACTATAGACCTTGTATACATCTTGGGATTCGACAATGATTGTAACTACTGAATTGTATAGACCATTACATTCGAAGTCAATAGCCTAATATATTTATTTCACAATTTCAAAAAATGATTAGTTCACTACAAACTAAGAAAATAAATGTGTAATCCCTCCGTTTTTATTTAAGTCCGCGTATTAGCATTGGTCAAAGTCAAGTTTTGTAAACTCTTAGAAAGCTTATAACAAAAAATATTAACATATACAATAACAAATAAATATCATTAGATTCATTATTGAATGTACTTTCACATCATACATATTTGTTATGATAAATGTTTATATTTTTCTATAAACTTGGTCAAACTTTAGGAAGTTTGACTTTGGTCAAACCTAATATGCAGAGTTTACTACCACTACTCGCTAGTTGCTTAGACGAATCACTCAACACGCCACACGAGGAGTCCAGTGTCACAAAATTTTGAGGTCGGCGGGAAAATCTCCCGCGACCCTGATTCAAGCAGTGGGAAGTTACCATCATAGCCTTTGGAATAGGCCTACGGATGACGCTTGGTAGGGGGCTGTTTTCGTAACTTCAGGTTCACCCTACCCAGCCAACCCCAACCCGGCACCCAGAGTAGTACACCTGAATACTCCCCATTTTCTATCCCCACCGCAAAATAGACTTCTCCACGGCACTGCAGCCTTCGTGCTCCTCCCCTTTACATTGGCGCACTCGTCCACCGCAGCGCATCTGCCTCATTGACGACCTCGTACGCCGCACTGGATCCGGTCACCGTCGTCGTCGTACACGGAGCCTCTTCCCCGGCATCGTCTTCCACGGTCTCGGATCTGCTTCCCGGAAGCCGACGCCAAGCGCAGAAGTACCACCGTCGTGGACAATGAACTGACTCCCGTTGCCGACCATGACTCACAGAGGCCGCCGCGACCATCATTCTCCTCCTCGATTGGTAATGTGTGTATTGAATCACTTAGCAATACACGTGCAGTTCCAATTTTGTTCATACTTACCCTTCAAATTTCCTGGGCGCTATTGTTCCCGTAAAAGTAATTGGTTATAGCCTCCATTGTCCAACAGAATATCAGCTTGTAATTGTGTGTCGCTCCTGTATCGTGTTGTGCTTGGGTAGGTTTTTCATCTGCAACCAGTAGTGTGACAAATGATGGAATGGTTTTTAGAACTAGCAAGATGCCCATGCGTTGCATGCATCAAGATGCATTTGTATGAGTAGTTTATCTTGTGGGAGAAAAGGATGAACGAGGGAAGGCCTTATTTGCAAATCTGGAGAGGGGTATGGGTATCTTGCAAGAAAAAAAAGTATAGAGAAAAAAGTAGACAATAGAGGAAGTAGAGATAAATATTAAATATAAAATATAAAATAAATATAACAGTAGAGAAGAGACTAGAGATAGCAGAGACATCAGGAAAGGATCGCGCGCGCGGGAAAAAGTGGCAGGGCGTGCTCTAGTTTTGGCGCGCGGCGTCCGGCGCACTTTATAAAATCCAACGCCCTCCCACCGCTCTATGCCTTGCCACCGCTCTCTCCTCGCTCTGTGCCTCGCCACCGCTCTCTCCCCGCTCATTTTCGCCTCGCCGCCGCCGCGCCACCATGCCGCCGCGTCGCCGGGAAACTTGGGGATACCCATGGCGTCGCGCCCCTCCGGCGGCTTCTCCGCCGATATCCGGTTCCGCGGGATGCGCCTCGGCCTCGGCAATTTCGACACCGCCAACGAGGCCGCACACGCGTACGACGCGGTGGCGTGGCGCCTCCGGTGGCCTCATAGAACATTGAACTTCCCCAACGTGCCGACACCGGAGCGGGCGCAGGAGCTCGCGCCTCTGCCGCGGCTTAGCACCGACGAAGATCGTCGTGACAACCGAAGGCGGGAGCACCGTATCAGCATCGCCGAGATGGACGAGGAAGCCATGGCGATGTGGCGCCAATACTTCCCGCAGGACATCATCAATGAGCGCGAGTTCTACGCGCAAAGGAGGGCGGAGAGGGATAAGAGGAGGGCGGAGCGAGCCGCCTATCGCGAGGACAAGCGTAGGCGAAAAGCGGACGCTCAATTCAACATGAGGCTAGGAGCAGCGTCGCCCTGGGAATCCGACGACGATCGGTATCTTCACGCCTACAGTCAGACATCGGAGGAGGACATCACCGAGGAGGAGTCGGACGACGAGGAGTAGTTGAATTATCTTTTTTTATCTATCTATGCTGAGAACTATCCTCTACTCTATCTACTTCTCGATCTCAGCACTGTAAACGCTTTTTAAAGCACCGCGCGTTGCGATTCTATTAGAGATGCTCTAACATGGCATACGAGTGCTTTAATGTTGCCCACAAGATGCGCGAGTATTACTAGTAGTATATTTTTCTTTCCATGTTGAGATTTTAAAACCACGAGTGCTAACATGCAGAGGAGCAATGAAGACCAAACACGGGATATTCGGGACATCTTCAAGGAGCATGGCAAGTTAAAGAGGAGCTGCACCAAACCTGTAAAACGAGCTTTGGTAAGTAACACCCTTTCAATTACTTTCGTGTAATCTCGTGTTCTTCGATGTGTATATGTTGTAGTTTCTGTTTCTCTTAAGCGTGGTGTTCTTCGATGTGTAATAAGAAGATTCTTAATCGTCCTAATGCTTTCGTTTTTAGCTTGATGTAGGAAGTGGGTGTTCTCACCTTGTAGTCTGTTTTTATAATTTTTTTTCCTTTTGAATTCACTTCTTCGAGTTCTGTTTATCTGGCTTCTACTAAATGGATCTTGGTTGCTCTGAGCATTGATCTAAAAAAGAAGTAACTTCATGTCGGGGATCACAGTTCCTGCGAGGAGGGAAGTATAGTCAACCTCGAGATCATGCTTCCAAAATGAGGCTGGATTACACACAAGGTGCCAGTTCCCTAATGATGCTAGATTAGACACAAGGTGCAAATTCCCAGATGATGCTGGTTTACACACAAGCCAGGTGGAGTCGTCAGCTGTTCGTGTCCTCGTGGCATTAGTAAAGGCTGAAAGAAAGTGTGCAGCAGCCCTTGAGAATGTAGCTGACTTCCTGAAGAAGTGAAAAGAGAAATCAGATGCTCTCTTCACCCAAGCCAAAGAAGAGATGGAAGAAGCCAGAAATAAGCTAGCAGAGGCAAAGCAGCAGGCTAGGCGTCTCCTGCAATCTAAAATTGTTGTCAATACAAAATTTCCTTCATAATAGCTAGGTTCAAATGTTTATCCAACAAGATGCCTGTTAGATGTCCGTGCATCTACTGATGTGGCACAAAATGTTTTTTTTCGGGTCATGTAATAGCAACAATTACTTTCCAAACAATAACAAACGAAACATTGGACATGGTATAGTTCACGCGCAAGCTCGACATTCCAAGTTCAACTTCCACATCAAACTCATGTTCACAGATATCTGCACATTTCATACATAATGTCCACAACCATGATTCATTTCAAAGCCAAAAAAATGTGAGAGTTATAAATAAAGAAAAACCTCTACTAGTTCCTGCTACCAGTGCGAGCACAACAAGTCAAGACCATGCGTAAATTAATTATATTTTAGTCATTTTTGTGTTCTAAAATGCCTGCCGGCTCGCGGAAGGACGTGTTGCCGACACACGCGCGGATTCAATGAAGGCAGGCGGGGCAGTCTTAAGCTGGTTGCACACGACGAGGAGGCGTGCACAGCCGGGCCTGCAGCGAGTGCAGCCGTGTCAGAGCAATCACTCCATCCAGTCCTTTTTTGTTTGGGTATAACAAAATCTCGTTTTCCATTCACATTTTATAAGTAAAATTTGTGGACAAACTTTGACCCAAAGTACGATGGGGACTAGTAAACCAGAATGGAGGTAGTAGTTTTTTTAATCAAAGAAGGGTTTCCCCTTCCGATTTTCATTACTGAAAACCAGCATCTAAATCTAAACAGTAGTATTTGCCCTAGAACTACCAGGTTCAACATCTCGCAACACAAACCCATACAACCTCCATCGCAAAAAAAAAAACCATACAACCATACGCCAAGGAGGTACGTAGTACTATGAATTCCATTTTCGCTCCATACCAATCGTTCTAAAAACTACTTACTACTTATAATGCGCCATTAAAAATCGGAACTCTTAACCCCGCTAAAAACGATATTTTAAACATGGCCACTCGATCTGTGGCAACTGGCGAGCCACCACGCTCCAAGTCGTTCACCTGTGGTCCCGACCATCAACTCCTATGGATCAAATTATCACGCGAGCTGACTATTCCTACAAAGGTGCTCCAGTCCACCACGTACCCGGTACCCGCGAATGCAGCAATCGTGCACCTAGGGTTTTAGGGTTTAGTTGTTAACGTCGCCTTTACCTAACACTCATGTGTGCGAGACAGCGAGAGGCCGACTACGTGTGTGCGCCTCTTCTCTTCGTATATGTACTCCACCGTTTGTTTGGTGTCCAAAAAAGTATAATAACTACTAGCAATGTGCCAATGCGTTGCCAAACGATCAAAGTAGAACATATTCACCGATTTGATAGAAAAAAGTCTAGTTCTGAAATACGTATATCACTAAAAATATTTTATGTTTCCCTCAAAATATATTCCTTTGGCAGTTTTGATGAGATAAGGGAGGAATGTTGTTGGTTTCAAGATTCGAGAAGTGGTATATGTCTAATTTCTACTCTTACTAGCAAGATGCCCGTGCGTTGCATGGAACATCAAGATCTTGTGGGAGAAAAGGATGAACGAGGGAAGGCCTTATCTGCAAGTGTGGTGAAGAGTGCGGGTAAATTGCCATATTTTCCTTCCTATCCGTCAGATATAAATCAGACGACCTACATTGCAGGATGGCAGGCCCACCATGATCACCAACTCTATTTTTTATCCCTAATCTTATAAAAAGCATTGTCGGTGATGATCGTGTGCCTGCCATCCTGCCATATAGGACGTCCGATCTATATCTGACGGATAGGAAGGAAACTTTGGCATTTTTGCAAAAAGATACCCACACCCCTCTCCACATTTGCAAATAAGGCCTTCCCTCGTTCATCCTTTTCCCCCACAAGATAAACTACTCATACAAATGCATCTTGATGTTCCATGCAACACATGGGCATCTTGCTAGTTGTTGCAAAAAGCCATGTGTGTGTGAGAGAGAGGGAGAGTGGAGGAGGACGGAGTGCATGTGTGACAAAGACACAATGAGTGTGTGTGCGATAGGTATCAGCTTAAAATGAGGCGATAGTGCGTGTGTGCATGATCGACAGGGCGTGTCTCAAGAAGGGAAGAAAATCTACATAGATACAAGGAGCAGGAGAGAGACATGTATGCAATGGTGGAAGCACGAGTGTGTGGGTGTATAAACCTATCTAGAGGCTAGCTAGTCGATAAATGTTTCTGAGAGAAATACGAGTCGGGGTGCGAAAGCGAGAGTTTTGTGTGTGTGAGCGAGAGACGGTAGTCAGGAAGGGGAGTGGAAGCAGGAGTTGTGTGTGTGTGTGTGTCTGTGAGAGAGAGAGAGAGGAGACGGTAGTCGGGGTTGTCTGATCGGTAAACAAATGAATAATGCCAGTCTGGGATCGAGACGAAAAGGAGACCGCAACAAATGTTGTGTCTACAGGAGAGAGAGAGAGAGAGAGGGAGAGAGAGACTAATTTTACTGGTATGAGTCATATGTAGAGACATATAGGGTGTGTGAGAGAATCCTATAGAGAGAAAGACAAAGTGAAAGACGAGTGGAGACTGTGTGTGTGGCGGTGAAAAAGAAAGCTTAGGTACCGAGTGATACGAGAGAATAGTAGAGACGTGAGAGATAATGAAAACCGTATAATGTATAATGATAGGGAGAGTGTGACACTTCTCAAGGGAGACGTCGAGAGGCCATGTTTGCAAGGATAGGAGAAACATGAAGTGAGCGTGTGGGTGAGCTGGAGAAAAGAGAGTGATAGCTACCTGAAGGAGCATGCATGCGAGAGAGATGGGCGTGAAAGGAGTGAACAAAAAAGGGATTCAAATATTTGAATTGAGATGATGATACATGTAATCCATACTCAACCAAAATTGATCTATCAAACATGCATACTCATATGAATTCACGCACATCTATGTTATTTAATATGTAGATATTACTGATCCATACATTTTAATAGAACATAATTTGGTTAAATTTTTTCGAATTCAACCTTAAGATTTCGAGATCGTTGTATTTGTAAATCATATTATACATATAAAGGAGCAGAATTCTTTGTTGTGCTTTTGAAAGTATATATAAAAATGATGTATATAGAATGTAATTCCAATTGAAAATGGATCCTACTTCAAAAAAAATAGAATACAAACGGGATTAGAATTGAGTTGGCACGGTAAACGTGCACTCTGCAAAATTTGAACGAAGCGGGGAAAGTCGCAGTAACCGCCCGAAACCAAAATATGCGAGATGGAAATCACTACTGCCTATCCCTCCCACGCAAAGCCTATCTAGGTTTCAATAGGGGCAGGTTTGTAATTTCACACAAACGTGACGTAACCGCCTCTTATCCGGATTCATACATGGTGGGCGCCAAAACACAATGTGTCCTCGGCCGAAATCGACTCCCTCCCCGATTCATATTCATACACGGTGGGCGCCAAAAACGAACTCTCGTCGGCAAATATTCGGTGTATGCGAGATTACCGTCCTATCCCCAACCGACTAATGTTGCTGTGATGTAGTAGAAATTTGAAACGGGGGCTAAGTTTGTAAATTTCCTCGCATTTGAGACAAGCGCACCCTGAATACATGGTTCCCCCCTTCCTCTCTACCTTCCTTTTCCCCATTCATACTCCGTGGGCGCCAAAACACCCTCTCCACCCCACCCTCCTCCGTCCGCCGCCATCCACCACCCCATCTACCACCGTCCTCCTCCACCATGCCGGAGCTGATACCCCGATGCCGCTGTCCATTACAAGAGATCAACCTCTCTCATCCACGCCTTCGGACCGGGATCCTTGCATCCCGTCCTCTCGCTTCATCCCCGCCGTCGTCCACCTTGCCGACGCTGCTCCTACGACCGTCTCGTCCACCGCGCCCCGCCGCCACCGTCTACCCTCCTAGATCTGCTTCCACGTCACCGACAACCATCGCTACCACAACACCATCAAATTCTCAGCAGATGCGTACACGACGCCGCACCAGAGGCGGTACTCTTTCGTATCTGCTCAACTTATTTATCGCAGCAAGAAAATAAATCACCACTGCTTTACTCTGATTTCTTCTCTTGGTTGCGAAGTTGCCTTTGTCCGGTTTGCACCTTCAGATCCGCCATGGCACGCTCAACACTATACTCCACACTAGTTAAATCACAGTAGACTAAATGTCAAAATTGGGTCAGTCGATTTTTCAGAGCTTGTCGGAGTTCGCCGGTGCGATCGGAGGGGCTCGGGTGGTTGTGGGGCCTCGCCGAACGAAGAAAACTCGACGCGGGTGGGGGTTGGGGCAGGGGTGGGGGTGGGGTGGTGGAGGAACATAGGCGACGGGGGTCGGTGTTCTGTATGGGAAGAATCAGAGACGAGGAAGAAGAAGGGTTAGGAGACTTAGGATCTTCATCCAACCGCCTGAAATGGTCGAGAGACAGCTGGGAGTTGCATTCTTAATGCGCTCTGGTTCATCATGTGTGGGCACTGCGCAACCAACATTTTATTATCCAAAATCTGCTTGCTCTTCTTTACCATGTTCCTCTTCCATTCTTCTTTAATATGTACTCTCTCTGTTCCTAAATACAAGTCTTTGTATATATTCCACCATGGACTATATATGGAGCAAAATGAGTGAATCTACACTCTAAAATGTATCTGGATACATCTGTATGTGATCCATAGTGGAAATCTCTACCAAGACTTATATTTTGGAATGGAGGGAGTATGCTAGTAGTACAGTATGTTCCTTGTACTGAAGATGAGCAGGGACATTTGCAGTGCAGAGGTCTATACGGTCGGTTGTGATGGACACTTTGAGCCTCTTTGATTCGTAGGATCTTGTAAACATAGGAATAGGATTTGTAGTGGCCTGCCCACTTGAATCCTATAAGCATAGCAAGGAAATGCGCGGAGCTGTGTCGCCTTTGAGAGTTACACTGATATTAACAGTACCGCACCTTCACTTGAAGAGAGCTGGTATCTGAAGCCTTTCTAGCCGTACCGGCAATACTAGCACATATATTCCAGCAAGTTCCACTTTGCTGATTTCACTCTGATGCTTAAGGTTTTCCCCTTATGTCTACACTATGATCTGTGTAGCTGCTTTGTGTCGCACTAGCAGCAGTCCACTCTTGAAGCTAAACACTGCAATGACTTACAAAATTGGCTCCAAGGCATTGAGTGCCATTCTGGATGCAATGAAACTCATACGCTCCCCACCTGTTGATTCTTGTTCAGAATATGATCCTAATGACTATTCTAACCTCGAGGAGTCAAAGGCAGATGGCCTGTCCTGTTCACCCATCAAGGTGCATGTTCTAATTTGGCAATGTTTTATTGATTGCGGGTATCTTGCATATGTTGTCTTGCATTTCTTCTACTTTGTTGCACCGCCATCTGCTTAGTTTACTCATCATATATGTCGAGATGCCATGCCCATCCATTATCAATACATATTCCATCAATCATACCATGTTTTTTCACTCAAATGTTGTTCTTGTGCATCAGACATCAAAAAGGAAGAGGGTGATTGCCGAACCTGAAGGAGCACCAACAAAGTCCTTGAAAAACGTGGTGGTGCCGGAGAAATCAGACAGCACCCCACTTATATTGGTTGTACAACCAGTGACACAAAACGTAGGACCGACTCCAGCAGACTGTACCCATACTTCACTGGCCACACCACTAGCCCCACCACACAGGACCTGCACTCCAGCAAAAGGTATACCGATTTCATTTGCCATAGCACCAGTTGTACCATAGAAAAATCCCACTCCAGCAAAAAGTACAGCAAGTCCACCGGCCGAAGACCTATCCCAACTGCAGAGACGGTCAATTCCTGTAGATTGGAACCCCATTCCATTTTTTCCCAGTTTAAAAGACAATGCTTTCAATGTTGTTAGGGACTACGTGCATATATTCCCATCATGGGAAGATTATAGTGAAGACAAACACCATTTTCACATCTTCCTGTCCAACTTACGTGTTAGTGCTATTATTCATGGTTATTATTTTCCTGTTTTCTGCTGATTGAACACATCAATGATTTACATTACATTGTTGTAACTAGGCGAGGGTCAATCTGGATAGTCATGACGAGCAAAGCTTGCTTGTGCTTTTCAAGGAAGCATTGCAGCGAGATCGGTGTTACCTGAGGAAATCACACTTTGGTGGCAAGTCTATAAACGAATTTCCGGTGAAGTCTCTTGTGCTAAATTTAGAAGACATTGAATGGAAAAACCTTCTTATGCATTGGTCTCGTTCCCAGGATGAGGTACTATCTATGAAATCACATGACAATTTGAACTTCTACTTTTCCGCATGTGCCTTACGGATCTTTTTGCAGGAAATCTGCTCAAGAAGAATTCGGTTTGAAAAGAACGACATGATATCGCAAATATGCTGCCCGCTGCTTTGCTCTTGTTAGTACCTGTTGTCCTGTATCACTGTACTTTCATACATACCTGGTTCATTATGTGACAGCAGTATGCATGCTAGCTTGCTTATCAATTGTTCGCTCCAAATTATCTGATTTGTATGAATGGTTACATTAGTGTAGAATATATCCAATGCCAATATTTTTTTAGCTCTGCATTGTTCTTGTAAGTACATGTTGTCCTTTATCAGTGTACTTATAATGACAGGTAGTTATTCATGTACCATCACTCTGCAGCTTATTTTCCTTTGCCCTCCATTTTTTACACATCAGATCTATATTTACTCTTACCATAAGGTTGGTACTGAAGAAGTTTAGTTGTGCATTGTTCTTGGTTGTACCTTTTGCCTGTATCGCTGCACTTACATTTATAGCTACTTGGTTATGTAGCATCATCCTTCATCTTATCTTAAATACTCTCCATTTTTCGTATATTATCACATCTATATTTACACTTAACAAAATGTAGAATAAAGGCAATGCTTTTGAAGAAGATTCTGTGGTAAACTTCTTGAATTGCCCCCCATCAGCATGGACAAGACCTTTATAGAGCCTGTCTTCACCAATAATGTAAGTTTGTCCATCTCAAGCCTTCAAACTTTGTTGTATATATTTGGTTAGGCATGAGTGCAACAGCTGTTTTTTTGGTGTTTGCATCAAATTGCTTGTTTAAAGTTTATTATGTAGTTCATAAACAAAAGTTTGTCCTTTCTCAATTTAAGTTTTCAGTTGTACAACCAGGTTCCTTCTTCATACCATGTAAATTAAACTATACAGAGCAAGTGATCTTCTTTTGCACTGCATGTATGCTTTTGTTCTTCATCCGTAATCCAGTGGTGTGGTGAACCTACCCACTACAGCACAATGTCATATTCTGCAATGCCTTAACTATGAACAATGTCATATCATTCTACTATTATTTAAACCGTCTCTTTATTTGCAATCTGAAATGGTATAAATTGACAACACGCTAACCATTGATACTTATGAGTTCTTGATCTGTAATACAGTGTTGTCGTGAAGCTGCCAACTCCTTCACAATGTCATTTCCTGCCATGTATTGACCTGAAAAATACCATATTGTGTTAATGCAATTTTAAACCGTGTCACTTTATTCGTCAGTAAGAAATGTGATGAATTGTCAGCACTGATACTTTTATGTGCAAACCTGTCATCTGTCTGCTTGTTTATCTTTCAGAGTGAGGAAGATATAAGTGTTGAACAAGCGTTAGTCTCATCATCTTGCTCAGCTGCTTGCGCTGCAGCTCCCCAGCAGGGCTAACCTTTCTTGAACTCTATTAAAGTGCTGTCGGTTTTGTATATTATTTTGTCGGCGTGTTTATTTGCACTGGTGGCGATCTTTGATGCCCAGTGTACGTAATCTGCTGTCTCCTTGTGCTTTATTATCATATTGGCGAACTTTGAAGCCCAGTGGATGTAATATGCCGTAATTTCTTTATTGTATAGTCTAGATTTTTTCTTATTCACGATGCTGCAGTTATTTTATCAGATATATCCTGTCTTCGCAGTAAACCGGCCAAACCGTAAAATTACGGTACATAATCGGGCCGTCATGCAATCACGATGTAGGTTGGGCCTGAAACGTGCCGAACAGCTCACAGGCCGGCAGCAGCCTGAAATGAACCCCGACCCATGATTGTACGAATCAAATCACATGCTTTTAACAGGCCAAAATTGTCTCGGTCCTAGTTTGGCCCAATCAGATATCGGTTGCGAGCAGGCCGGATGCAAATTGGGCTGTAGTTAGGCCCAACTATATGACGGGCTTTTAACAGTCCGAAATTAATATATGGCCGAAATATTAAACGGGCCCTTGACAGGCCAAAACTAATATCAGGCCGAATTATTAAGTGGGCCTTTAGCAAGTGGGCCCAAAAGCATAGTGTCCAGTTGACGGGCCGAATCTGATATGGGCCATAATTGAGCCCAAAGCCTCTTAAAGGGCCGGACCTGATCTGGGCCGTAATTTGGCCCAGAACATGGTTGGCTTATAACGGGCCGGATCTCATATGGGCCACTTTTAGGCCCGGAACGTGGCAGGCCATTAATGGACCGGATCAAATATGGGCCGGCATTTGGCCCAAAACATGGCAGCCAGTTAATGGGTCGGCCTACTAGGGTCCTCAAAATCTTGTGGGCCTACAGCTGGGCCGGCCCATTAATGTCGGCGAAATCTCGTGGGCCTTTAGCTGGGCCGGCCCATTATGATCCGCAAGAATCTTGTGGGCCTTTACCTGGGCCGGCCCATTATGGCACACAAAAATCTTGTGCGCCTTTACTTGGGCCGGCCCATTATGGCCCGCAAAATCTTGTGGGTTTTACTGGCCGCCCATTATGGCCCGCAAAATCTCGTGGGCCTTTAGCTGGGCCGGCCCATTATGGTCCGCAAAATCTTTTGGGCCTTTAGTTGGGACGGCCCAATTAAACTTGATGGGCCGGTCCACATGTCAACATATCATAGGTGCATCTCGCCCATTGGATGAGTGAGACCTGTGCCAACGCGGACCTGACACGTGTCTCCTCTAGCCAATGATGATTTTACATGTGGAAAATCCCTATTGGTCGTGGTTGTTAACGGGTTATCGGATCCAAAACCCGACCCGATAGATTAATGGTGTTCCGTTACAGTGGATGCCATGTGTCGGTCACCGTTGACGAAAGCACTTCTGTGACGCACGATTTATCGTCATGGAAGTGGACACTTCCGTGATGATAATTTTGGTAATTTCATGGAACACTTCTACGACAGCACAGGTATGACTATCTTGATTCTGTCATAAATTTGTCATGGATGTACAAAACGTGACCTACTGTGACAAACACGTATCATCACGGAAGTGTATTTTTTTGTAGTGATGGTTTGAAGCAAGCATCAAGAAGCTGGAATCAACGTTTCGATGAAGTGCTAAAAGAGTTTGGCTTCGTCAAACATGATGAAGAAGCTTGTGTATACAAGAAGTTTAGTGGGAGCTTTGTAGCATTTTTTATCTTGTATGTAGATGGCATATTATTGATTGGAAATGATACAAAGTTTCTTAGCACAATAAAAGATTATTTGAAGAATGTGTTTTCAATGACTGCATATATACTAGGCATAAAGATCTATAGAGATAGATAAAGATGTCTAATTGCGCTGAGCCAAAGCACGTACATTGACAAGGTTTTAAAGAGATTTAAAATGGAGAATGCAAAGAAAGGTTTTCTCCCAATGTCACATGGCACAACACTCAGCAAGAATCAATGTCCGAAGACAGTTGATGAGCGGGTCCAAATGAGTGGAGTCCCATATGCCTCGGCAATTGGATCCATCATGTATGCTATGATATGTACTAGACCAGATGTTTCTTATGCACTAAGTGTTAGTAGCAGGTACCAAAGTGATCTTGGATTGGCTCACAGGGCAGCTGTTAAAAATATTCTTAAGTACCTCAGAAGGACAAAGGACATGCTCCTAGTCTATGGAGGAGATGAAGAACTCTTTATAAATGGTTACACCGATGCAAGCTTCATGACTGATATAGATGACTATAAATCTTAATCGGGTTCTGTTTTCACCCTTAATGGTGGTGCGGTTGTTTGTAAAAGTTTCAAGCAAAACACTATTGCGGATTCTACAACAGAAGCAGAATACATTGCTGCTTTAGAAGCTTCAAAGGAGGCAATCTGGATCAAGAAGTTTCTTGAAGAAGTTGGTGTGGTCCCAAGTGCGATGAACCCAATGGCACTCTATGGTGATAATAGTGGTTTCGTTTCTCAAGCAAAGGAACCAAGATCCCACATGAAGACCAGACATATCGAGCACAAGTATCACATCTCCGATAGCATGTCGAGAATGGTTTTGTGAAGGTTCTCAAGGTTCACATGGATTTGAATGTGTCAGACCCAATGACAAAGGCTCTACGACGAGCAAAGCATGAGCAACACCGGATAGCCATAGGTGTTAAACATACTATGTAATCTAGATTATTGACTCTGGTGCATGTGGGAGACTATTGGAAATATTCCCTAGAGGCACTAATATTGTATTACTATATTTCCATTATTCATGATTAAGAATTTATATTTTATGCTATAACTGCTATGATCCTGGAATATGCGATTCAGTGGAAAACTCATATGCACGTGTGAAATGATAAATGGTAAGCAATAGATTCCCATTCTCGCTTCTAAGACTGGTTCAAGTGTTGTTGGTAATCATGTTTTCCGAATCTTAGGATATCGTTAAGTGTATGGCGTTAGAAGAACGATCATATTGAATCCACCCAATACTTGCCTGTTATACTTTGTGATTATATCGTCTGAAATCATTTGTTGAACACGGAGTGTTAGCATGTGTTTTAGTTCCTCGGGCCATGAGAGTGTCTCGGTCATTTCCTACCAGATGGTGGGCTTTGGGGTTGATCAAACGTCATCGGTAACAAGGTGATCATAACGACAACTTTCAGACTCACCGGAAAGTTTGACAAGTAAACGGATAGCTCAAGAGTGGGATTTGCTCCTCTGACAATGGAGAGATATTCTTAGGGCCCTCTTGGTGTGACATCATCCATCATCGTCTAGCCAGACACTGGTGACTACGTCACGGGGATGCGGGAACACGTTAATGAGAAAGAAGAACAAAACCATTAACAGGAGCAACGGTATAGTGAGCATGGTGATGACTCAAAAGGATAACGATGCACAACGGTTTTTGTAAAGTATCGTGAAGCAAAGGGAACATCACATGATAACCAAAGGTTCACTCAAATATCATTTATGTAATCATAGGGACCGATATGGATGTCCACGGTTCCGTTGTCGGTCATTGAACGAAGGGATTTCGTTCATGTCTATGGTTTAACAAACCTACAGGGTCACAAGCTTAAAATAATAATGATCTACTAAGTTTTAGTAGGATGGGAGTGATGAGAATATATTTGTGGAATTGTTTCATTAATATCCAGAATAGTTCCGAGAGGTTCCCGGAAGCGTTTCGGGGTCACCGGAAGGGTTTCGGTGAATATCAGGTAATACCAAGTATTAATGATTAATTATATATAGGTGGATAATATTTTTGGGATGTTAAATTATATATAATTCTATGAAAATGTTTAGAAAATTTAATATTTAATTTAAATAACAATGGGCCTTAAAAGGTCAAGAGGTGGAAGGCAACTTGGGCCACAAGGGCCCAAGTAGAGTTGCCCCTCCCCCTTCCTTGTGGGGGGGGGGGGGGGGGAATTGGACTAGGGGATGGAGTGGGACTCCTACCCTAGGCCGGCGCACCAAGGGGGCTCTTTCCCTCCTTGGTGGCTGCCCTCTCCTGCCCTCTAACATATATATATATATATATATATATATATATATATAATATATATATATATATATATAGGGCTGGACTATTTCATAATGCAATGTAATATTATTCTCATACCCCTCCTTATAGGCGCCGACGCGCACAACACCGTAGAGATCATCCCCGACCCAACGCGCCTTCTTCCGCCGGAGGCTAGCGTCAGGCGAAGCGAGCGACGGCGGCAGCCGAGCGAGGGAGCTCATGGCGCCGTGATTGGCCGGCGACGGATCTGCCGCCGCCTCCCCCTTCCTTCTGTCGCCGGATCCATCATCGGGGTCGTGATCCCCGCCTCCTGCCTCCCTCCGTCGCCGGATTAATCGACAGGTCCGTGATACCCGTCTCCTGCATCCCTCCGTCGCCGGATCCATCGTCGGGGTCGTGATCCCGCCTCTGTCTCGCTTCCACCGCAGATCCATCGGCGAGGACGTGATCCCCGCCTTCCACCTCCTCCGCCGGATCCATCGACGGAGCCATCATCCGCCTCCTGCCTCCCTCCGTCACGGGTCTCCTTCTCCGAGGCGATTATCCCCGCAAGGTGCTTCCTCAACGAACCTCTTCGCCAGACGTCCACCACAAGCGTGAGCTGCGTCAATGGCGCCGCCGCAAGAACATGCCAAGAAGACGCCCACGAGAGGTAGAAGAAGAAGACAAGACACCGGAGGTAATGTCTGCTCCCACGCTTGTGCCACTCCATCAGTTCATCGGTCACGCTATGAAGAAGAACCCGATGGTACATTGCAAATGCTAGCATCAGTTCATTGACACCCCTGCCACTTGATGCACGATTAGGATGTCGTGGTTACTGTCAGTGCATCTAATATTCTATCTTCAGTTCAAGTTAAAAAAACTTAAACATATGCATCAATCCAGGTAGATAGTGACAAGGTTCAGCTACCACTAAGAGTTGTATGTTGTTATTCCTAAGAGTACAAATCATGTAATTGCATCAGTTCGAACGAGTAACAAAAGTGTTACCGAAAAAAATATAATTGCTACACAGTAAGTTCAGTGATACATAAGCTAGCAGTACTTGTAATGTAGATGCATTAATGCACGATTAGGATGTCGAGGTTACTGTCAGTGCATCTAATATGCTATCTTCAGTTCAAGTTAAAAAAAACTTAAACATATCGTCGATCCGGTAGATAGTGACAAGAGAGTGCCACAGTTACGGTAAGTTCAATGATACATAAACTAGGAGTACTTCTAGTGTAGTTGCATAAGTTATAGAAGAACAAAAGAGAAGTCAAGCATGAGTTCAATGTCCAGTTTACAAAACAAAGGTTAAAAAACAGTACATCAAGACATCCGTGTTTGAACATGAACGCTCATCACTCGATCAAAACGAAACCAGATTAATCCCAAAAACTTTTGAATGTTGTTTGCAGAAGCATGCAAGGCGGCGCACGCAGCAAGCATTTCATGAGCAAAACAGATATGGGGCACCACCTGGTTGGGTAACACCAGAAATACCGCCTGGATATTTCAACAGTACAGGCAGATTTGAAGATACACCGCAATCATCAGAAGCACGGACAGGTCCTTCTATACAGCAAACAGCAATGTCTGGGAATGCAAGCTTTGCCGCTGCTGGGTTGCAACAAGGCCAACAATATCACCAACAACAAATGTTTTCCTTTCCCAGCGCATGCAAAAAGCCAAGGACAGGAAGCCGTGGATGGGTTGCAAGAAGGCTTCCACCACCGCTCCATCAACATCAATCATCTGTGCTGCAAAAGCAGTTGCGACGGGAAGACCAGCGCAAAAAGACAGAAATTTTGGCCACTCTAGCAGGTTCAAAAGTACAAGATATGAGCCATATACACAGGAGCAACATCACAATGAATCTGAGGAGAGACGGCCGTAGAACGAGAGACGGAGATCTTCGTCATCGTTGCTCCCTCCAAGAGATGCATTGCTGCATGTGCCAAGGGTGACACCACCGGTGCCCATAAACCAGGGAGAACAACAAACACCAGAGGCAGCACAGAGCTATACACATGTAAGTATCCATATAGAAAAAAAATACAAGCACAGTCCATACCATGGTGCTGTGACCACCCCATCTAACATTTTTGTTTGGTCACTGTTGTGTGCAGCCACCTGACATTGAAGCTTATGTTCTGCCAAGGCTAGAGATGAGGTTTGAAACTTTCGAAGAAACTAAGAACTTCTACAACGTATATGCGAAGCACGCTGGTTTTGCTGTCAGGGAAGGCCCCAAGTTTAAGACCAGAGCCTACCTTTATTGCACGTGCCATGGAGTTTATGAATCAAAGGTGTCAAGCAAATAGACAACGTAACAAGACGACAGCCGTAACTAATCATGGGCTCAAATGAGGTCAAGAAGGAAAAGGATGGAACATTTGTCGTAAAATAGATAGTCTGGGAACACAACCACAGGCTACAGCTCACCGCAGAAATGCTTGTCTTCTTGCACTCCCACAAAAACTTTGACAAAACAATCTTGGAGTACGTCAAGTACCTGCAGTTCAAAGGCATTGAACATGCACAAATCATGAGTATTCTGGGCGGTGATGACCCTGGTAGCTACTTCCTCGAAATGAATGCCAAAGACCTGATTAACCTGTAAGTACAAACTTGTTCTCCTCCCATAAACCGCCTACGTCTTTTTTCCTCTGTCAGTACAAACATATCACGCAACGCATGACCTGACGCCAGTTCAACATGCATTTTTCAATGAACTTTTAATATGCAGGAAAGCAAAGAATTCAAGGATTGATGATGTGGACGATGTCCTAAAGACTGTCAACTTGTTAGGGAGATGAAAGCTATAAACAGGGAATTCTTCTGTGACATACAACTCGATGAGTCCGACAGAGTTAAGAACATATTCTGGGCGAACGCAAGCTGCCGAGGGGCGTATCAGGACTTCGGGAACTGCGTAACGTTTGACACAACATATAAGACCAACAAGTACCATATGCCACTTGGGGTGTTTGTCGAAACTAACAACCACTTACAGACTACATTCTTTGGTTTTGCCCTGATAAGAGATGAGGATGCAGATTCATTCAAGTGGCTGTTCAAGACATTTTTAAGGTGCATGAGAAGGAAGGCTCCTACATGCATCCTCACAGGTACACCCGCTAAAACCATCCCCAACCACCACCCCCCTTCCAAAAAAGAAAAGGAAAGTAACACAATAAAAATGTTGTGTCAGTTCTATTGCACAACCATCTGCTGACCACTCCGAGTCTATTTTCTCATTACCAGACCAGTGCCCGGCAATGGCTTTGGCGATCGCAGATGTTTTCAAGAACACATTACATAAGCTATGCACCGCACATTATGAAGAAGTACAAGGAACACCTCGCGTACCTGTATTTCCTGCACGAGGACTTTAAGGATGAATTCACATCAATTATCAACTGGCCCCTCATGCCAACTGAGTTTGAGGATGCCTGGAAAAGACTCATGGATAAGTACAACCTCCACGATGATGCCACAATGGTGGGCATGTGGAACGAGCGTGAGAAATGGATATCAGCCTACTTCAAAGAAATTTTCTGCGCCAAAATGACATCCACACAGCGAAGTGAAATCATGAACTATGTGCTCAAGAAGAACTACGTAAATGAGAGACATAACCTACACCGGTTTGTCAGCCAGGTAAAGTCCTGCGTCAAAACCAGGAGGCAAACAGAGAACCAGGAGACAATGGGTAACCGGGTATAGCTCTATCACTTGTCGTAAGACATAAAGTAAAAACTTTATTAGAAGTTTTTCCTGCGAGAAAACTAACAATTTGGTCATCATTCTTGCATCTGCAGAAGGAACAAAACACGCTGACCTTCTATGGGTTTGACACCCAGATGGCAAAGCTGTACACGCGAGCTGTGTACAGCGAGATCAGAGATAGGCTAAAACTGAGCACTCTCTTCACGATTTACGTATACACGGAAGAGCCCACAAAGTACCTAGTGCGCTACAACCACCCGCAAAAACTGTCCATGTGGGCTCGACGCTGCGTTCGGTGGTTGCAGACCACATGGGAGAAACATATGAGTGCGAGTGCAGGCTATGGGACCACACAGGTAAGGACTACAAAAAAGATGTTACATACTGTACTACTTTTTTTTGCAAAGTTTTTGTTCGAATGAAATGACAAAAAACATGCACCTCTTCCAAAAACAAATACAGGTCTTTTCTGCGTCCATATCCTGTGCATGATGCAGACAATTAAGGCTGAAAGCGTTCCAGAGAAATACATACTCAGGAGATACACCAAACGCCGAACATCCAGCCAACATTTGATGTAAATTACTTGAGGACAGATGGCGTCAAACAAGGCATCCCAATACTGCATTGAAAGCTCATCACGACGCTGAACATGAGGGTGCACAGAAAAAGCTTGAGAAGCCAAGAGCAAATGGCAAGGACGCGGGTCGTCATGGAAAAACTTGAACAAGAACTCGACGCTATGCATTCTGCTGAAAATGGAGGTGTCGCGGACAATGAAGCCATTGAGCAGGATATTGCTACAATGTTATCCGAGATGAACCATATGGGAGCTATTGACCCGTTTGAGAATGAGGAAGAGGAGCAGCAAGAACCGGAGCTTGCCCGTGCACACTCAAGAGCATCGACAAACTCACATGCGAGATCATGAGCTCGATGGTGCCAGAGGGCGAACGACATGACAATAGCACATCCTACCAGTAGTAGCAGGAAAGGGTGATTAAACCCCCAATATTCTCAAACACAAAGGGGAGGAAGAGCAAGACGCAAGCAGCAGCCAAAAAGCCACCACGCCCCATCAAGCACGTGGAATTTGGCCCGGACGGCAAACCCCTCGGGGTAAGGGCATGCGGATTCTGCAACGTCGTGAGCAACCATAACTACCGCACATGCCCACTCCGCACAGATGCCATCACAACAAGAACAAGCAGATTGGAGCCACCCAGCTTTCTACCAATGGAGACAACACACGTAATAGCTACACTTGCCGCAGTGTATGGAACTGACGGACATAATGCCCGCACGTGCAAAGTGGGCAAGGAGGTCAGTGGAGTTGAACATAAACAGGGCAAGGTACAGAGTTCCAAGCAATCAAATAAAGACGATGAAGAAGAAGAGTTTGATGAGAATGACGGCCAATCAGACAAAGACAATGAAGATGACAGTGTCGGGGGCGAAGAGCGCCGGCAAGGCACAACATTCGGGGACAGTTAGGAGAAGCTCAAGACTGAACAATACATAGTGGTTATCCTGCTGTGTCAACTAAAAAATAACCTTGTAGTCTCAGTTGCATCAGCACACAATGAGGAAACTTATTTAGCTTTATCGTCGATTTCTCGATCAGAACTAAAGTTATTTTTTAGTTTCTGATTTGTGCCCGCTGGAGTAGTGACATTATTATGTAAACCATTTTATAATCATTTTGAATGCAGTCACAAAATACGTTTGAAAAAACTTATCTGGATATATCCAACGCAAAATGCTACTGTGAACCAGTAACTCAGGAAAAAAATATGTCAAGGAAAATTTTAAACTCTTGTCGCACATCAAGATCGATAACTCTCGATCAAGATTACAAGGCGTAGTACACATCAAGATCTTGATATAATTTCTGATTTGTGCCCGCTGAAGCAGTGACATTATTATTTAAACCATTTGATAATCCTTTTGAATGCAGTCACAAATAAATTTGAAAAAACTTATCTTGATATATCTGACGCAAAACGCTACTGTCAACCAGTAACTCAGCAAAAAAAATGTCAAGGAAAAATTTAAACTCTTGTATTACATCAGTACTGATAACTCTCAGTCGGCAGTACAAAAGGCATAGTAATAACAAACACACCAGTGAACGACTGAAAAAAAATTGTTTTGAAAAAACAAAGCTATGCCTACTCCTGCCAGTCCAAATTCAGAAAGACCATCAGTACATAAAAATAATTACCTCATGCAAAATGCGAATATAATACATCATGTACTGGTGAAAATCTAATTTATCTGTAAAAAATACTCACAGATTATCTTGATATAAACAATCCTTTAAAAAATACAAAAATTGTTTTAAAAAAACATTAGCACCACACATAGTCTCGCTGGTATTTGGTACGTTCAATTACACTTCAATCACAAGTCCGAGTATGACAAGAGAGGAGTTCGCACCTCCACCAACACCGATCTTGACATCGTGCATGTGGGATAAGCAGCTGATAAGTACAGCTTGACTATACGAATCGGTGCCACAGTAAAATGCCATCATCACCACCGCAGAGACGTGCAAGTGGGATTTGGCAGGTCATAAGTACAGCTTGACAAGACTAGTCAGTTCAACAGTAAAAACCATTTAACTTGGACGGTTAGTTCTTCCATGCCACCACCCGCGCCACCCACTGGGAGGTTGCCACGACACACTACAAACACACGACACACTACAAACGGCGACCCCACGCCACAACACCCACTACACACACGCCCCCGACGAACCGCCTCCCACACACCACCGTCGGCGCACTGCAAAAATACCCCATTGTCTTCCATCTCTCCCTCGTTCCCACAAACCACCATTGCCGCTTCCATTTCCATCAGACACAAACCTCCAGCGTCTCTCTCCAAAGCCCACAGTCGCCGGAGGAAGGCCATGGCGGAGGAACCGTCCGCCAAGCGTCATCATGCCGAGACGTCGGACAAGAGGAGCAACCTCGTCGACACTAACGTCCCCGGCGAGAAGCGCGAGTACACCAGAACACTCAAAGGGGTTGAGCTCCACGGCAAGGAGACGCTGGAGATCGTCTGCACCAGCGAACCAGACAATGCCAACGAGGTGATCTCCAAGCTTTGGAGGAAGCTTGGCGGCAGGTTTCGTAGGATCTTCGGTGTTGGTGTGCACTACACCAACAAAGATGAACCTCCCCATATGGCAGCAGTCCTGCAGTTGTGCGTCGACGAACTCTGCTTGGTGTACCACATCGCAGCGGCCACAAAATGGTGAGCAATCCTACTCATTTGCCCTGCATATGGTTTATCTGTTTTATTAGTATTGTATCCTGAAAATTTAATCACACTTGTTTCCCAACTAGATGTACTAGTGTGGTTTGTGAAAAGTGGATGTACTACTGCATTTTCTCAAGTAGATATACTATAAATGTATTTTTGAACCTGATGCAATCGGATTACTATTTGGAAAATCTTATGGAAGATTAAGTTCTGAAGTTGATCGACTAGTGTAGTTTCGAAGTTGATACAATAGAGTAGTCTATGTACTCGATGTATTAAAAAAGATGTTTCTGAACTTGATGTAGTGAAGTATTTTCTGAATTTGATCTAATGTTATTTTCGTAAGAAAATAAACTAAGGACTTGGTGAAGCACTGGTTCTGTGTTATCCTATTTCAACAAAAGTAGACTAAACTAGTACCAATGAAGAACATACAACATTGACTGAAACTATGTATAATCCAAGAAGAAGAATAACATGATGTACTTAATTTAATTTCAGAACTTTCTTTACTAGTTTTTGAAGTACATTCATCCATTGTTTATCCTACATAAACAACTACTTCATGGATTCATCGCTTGTAAAACAAAACAAAAATGGATAATTCAAACATCAAAGTAATGCTAATATTCAAAATAGCTCTGCCCTTCCAAGCCCAAGCGCCTGACCGACATGCTGCAGCATGACAAGTTGTTCACATTTGCCGGTTTCAGCATTGAAAGTGACAAAGAGAAGCTGAAGTTGTCCGGTATGGAGATCAACCCCAACAAGTTCATCGACATTCAGCGCAAGTGGAGAGTTCCATACACCGGAAAAGAGTACGACTCCTTGACTGATGTTGCAGCCAGCATCATCCACCCATTCTACAAAGGCATGAAGAACAAGATCAACACGCAGGAAGACTACAAACTGTGGGGGACCAGTGAGCTGCCAGACAACCTCATCGAGTACGCAGGAGTAGATGCGTACGCCGCGTACAAGTCATGGTTCATGATCGACTACATCACAGATGGTCTAGAATATGCGGAAGAGCGGGAGGCTGAAAACTTCTACGACCACCCCTATTGCCCCTTTACGGGATGAAGATACATCAGAGCCTGCCTTCGTTTTACTTCCACTTGTGCTTGCCTTTTATCTTGTTGTTTCAAATTAGTAGTTTGCTCTTGTTGGGTTGAACCAGTATGAGTATGTCGTGCTTGTCATGTTTGAACAAGTTTAGTTATGTCATCAAGTACAATGTTTTGCTTATCTCATTATATAAGTTTGGTTTGGTAGCTTTGTATGTTGTTAATCCATCATTTCAAAATTGGAAAGTAGCTTCTGAATGGAACGTTGTCGTTGCTCTAAAGTACTAGTTATGATGCAACTAATCACACAACGTTGTTCCATGTCAAGACAACTCAGACACTTGATCGGACATTACATACTTACTACAATAAAAAGTACAAAGAAGCATCGGTCCGTAAGCGCTACTATGAATGCACTATCAAGACAACTCAGTCTACACGCAAGTACCATAGTTCTGAAAATGACACCAGAAGACACTTGAGAATAAGCACAAAAACAAACACAAAAAAGAAGGCAAAAAACTCAAATGAAAAAGATTACACTCACACAAAACTGACAAGAACTAGAACAAAAAGTATCAGTGCAAGTTACTGGAGGAGTCAAGTACTAGATTCAAACAAACAAAAAAACAAAAAGAATGACCGCCCAAGGTCAGACGCAGGCCCTGACAATGCTAGATACTTGAACTCGAGCCCGTGGGCGAATCCCTAGTAATCCGCACAATGCAGGACCCGCCGACCAGGGCCCACAGGTCAAGAGAGAGAGCGAGCGCCGTGTATAAGCGCTCAGGTAAGTGTTCAGAGGAGTTCGACGGGTGAGCCTCGGCTGCGCTTATAAACAGGTCCGGAGCCCCCTCGACTAGCGAGGTGGGACTAAACCCAGAGCGCACGCTAGACGACGCACAGACAAAGGCAGACGAGCTATTCTGGGCGTAAAGCGCCCAATAGCCTACATCGTAAACAAAACACCCCACCAAATAAGCCCAGGTATACAAACCAGAGGGCGGGACAAAGAAATATAAACTACAAGAAAAATGTTTGTCAATTAACCTCTAGAAGAAAAAGGAAAAAATATGATACAAAAACAATGAACCTCTAAAAAGAACAAAACTTAATAGCCTATCTGTTAAATGTACATAATTTAAAAAAACAGAATTAAAAATTACTTTCAAGTTCAACTACTAAAACTCAAAAAGTTCAAAACATATAATGTTTGTCAATTATGCTAAAAACTGACAAGTTCAACTACTAAAACTCAAAAAGTTCATAACATATAATGTTTGTAAATTATGCTAAATTTCTTATTTATAGAAAAACTGACAAGTTCAACTACTAAAGCTCAAAAAGTTCAAAACATATAATGTTTTTCAATTATGCTAAATTTCTTATTTATACAAAATCTGACAAGTTCAGCTACTAAAACTCTAAAAGTTCAAACATATAATGTTTGTCAATTATGCTAAATGTCATATTTATATAAAATCTGACAAGTTCAACTACTAAAATTCAAAAGTTCAAACATATAATGTTTGTCAATTATGCTAAATTTCCTATTTATACAAAATCTGACAAGTTCAACTACTAAAACTCTAAAAGTTCAAATAGAATTTATTTGTCAATTCTGTAAATCTCTTATTTATATAAAATCTGTCCACACCACAACGAATGATCTGGTCGTAAAATAATTTCAAACCCCCACCCTCAACCTAAGTTATAAAAAAATCAGTTCAAACATACATACGACATCAGTACTAAAACAACAGGATCAGTCAGGCCACTCGCACCACTCTGACATCAAATTTCAAACCCATGCGATGTTTGAAATTACAATTCAGTTCACACAGTACTAAAACATAAGTGCAATAAAAATGAGAATACAAAAACTATAAAGGCCTAACTTAGGTTGGTATTGATGAAAATAAAATAAGTACAAGTTTTGAGCAACAACTCCCAGGGCACTGAAAAAATGTTTTGACATACACTAGTGTATAAAGGCTTCAATAGAAAAACAATACTTAAACATCCACACGGAAAAACATCACAGATCCATACGTCACCTAAACAGTGCAAAATGCCATCATCACCACCGCAGAGACGTGCAAGTGGGATTTAGCAGATCGTAAGTACAGCTTGACAAGACTAAATAGTGCACCAGTAAAAACATTTGTCTTGGACGGTTAGTTCTTCCACGCCACCACCCGCGCCACCCACTGGGCGGTTGCCACGAGGTCCTGCAGACGGCGACCCCCACGACCACTACACACACGCCCCCGACGAACCGCCTCCCACACACCACCATCGGCGCACTACAAAAATACCCATTGTCTTCCATCTGTCCCTCGCTCCCACAAACCACCATTGCCGCTTCCATTTCCACTGCACACAAACCTCCAGCGTCTCTCTCCAAAGCCCACAGTCGCCGGAGGAAGGCCATGGCAGAGGAACCGTCCGCCAAGCGTCATCATGCCAAGACGTCAGACAAGAGGAGCAACCTCGTCGACATTAACGTCCCCGGCGAGAAGCGCGAGTACACCAGAATGCTCAAAGGGGTTGAGCTCCACGGCAAGGAGACGCTGGAGATCGACTGCACCAAATGTAATGCATAAGGCCGACGAGATGATGAGCATGCTCGTGATGAAGGGAGGCGGCTTGTATCCGAGCTTCATCGGAGTTGATGTGGAGTACACCGACGAGGAAAAACCTCCACAGATGGCGGCAGTCCTGCAGCCAGCGTCGACGAACTCTGCTTGGTGTACCACATCGCAGCCGCCACAAAATGGTGAGCAATCCTACTCATTTGCCCTGCATATGGTTTATCTGCTTTATTAGTAATCAGATCCTGAAAATTTAATCACACTTGTTTACCAACTAGATGTACTAGTGTGGTTTAGAAAACTGGATGCACTACTGCATTTTCTCAAGTAGATATACTATAAATGTATTTTTGAACCTGATGCCTTTGGATTACTATTTGGAAAATCTTGCGGAAGATTAAATTCTGAAGTTGATCGACTAGTGTAGTTTCTGAAGTTGATCCAATAGAGTAGTCTATGTACTCGATGTATTAAAAAGATGTTTCTGAACTTGATGTAGTGAAGTATTTTCTAAATTTGATCTAATGTTATTTTCATAAGAAAATAAACTAAGGACTTGGTGAAGCACTGGTTCTGTGTTATCCTATTTCAACAAAAGTAGACTAAACTAGTACCAATGAAGAACATACAACATTGACTGAAACTATGTATAATCCAAGAAGAAGAATAACATGATGTACTTAATTTAATTTGAGAACTTTCTTTACTAGTCTTTGAAGTACATTCATCCATTGTAACCCATACTACTGTTCATTCATCTGTTGTACCAGTACTAGTCACTAAAAACTTACTTAAAACTTGTTTCCCAACTAGATGAACTATTATAGTCTATGAAGTGGATGCACGATTACATGTTTATCAAGTTACATGCATTTCCGAAACTGTGAAGTGGATTGTTTCACCAGATTAGCATATGAAAAAAAGTTTATAGCATTCTGAACTTTATGCACCAAATTAATTTCTGAACTTGATATACTAGCATAGATTCTGATCTTGATGCACTAGTATAGTTTATAGAATTGATGTATTAAAAGATCTTTGGTGAAGTGGTATAGGTCCATATCTTGATGCAGATGTTTCTCAAACTAATTTTTGAACTTGATATAGAATTAATGCACAAATATGTATCAAGCACTGGTATAGGTCTTTTATTCAACAAAAAACAAAACTAAACTTGAATCAAGCAGCGCATATATCATTGACTCTGGTAAAATGATTCTCTAATTTGGTGAAGCATTTCGTGAAGCAACGAAGATAGCAAAAAAGAAAAAATAACACGGTGTAGTTGAATTTAATTTCAGGACTTTGTGTACTAGTTTCTGAACTACATTCATGCATGACTCATAATATATAAGCATCTACCTCATGGATTATCACTTGTAAAACAAAAAAAAGCAGAAGAATTAAATCCTCAAAAAAGAAGACTAATCTATAAATGTGTGTCTCCCCTTGCAGGCCCAAGCGCCTCAAAGACTTCCTGCGGTAGGAGAAATTGTACACATTTGTTGGTTTCAGCATTGGAGGTGACAAGCGGATGCTGGAGGAGTCTGGTTTGGAAATCAACCCCAACAACTTCATCGACATGCATCGCAAGTGGAAAGATCCAAAGACCAACAAATACTACGATTCCTTGGCCGATGTTGCAGGCGGCGTCATCCACCCATTCTACTAAGGCATGAAGAAGAAGATGAACAGGGCAGACCACAAACTATGGGGGAACAGCCCACTGCCAGACAACCTCATCACGTACGCAGGAATAGATGCGTACGCAACGTACAAGTCATGGAAGACAATCGACAACATCGTGACAGGTTGGGATATTTCAAAAGAGCAGGAGGCTGACCCCTACTACCACTGCAACTTCGCGGATGAAGATGCATGAAAGTCTACATTTGTTATGTTGAACCAGCTACCTTATGCTGTGTGTGTCCTTAGTATTGTTGTTTCAGATTTGTAGTTTGCTTTCGTTATGTTGAACCAGCTACCTTATGCTATGTGTGTCAGGGTTTGAACAACTTTGCCTATGTCTATCAAGTACATCGTTTGCTTATGTCGTCCAACAAGTTTGCTAGCTTCCTATTTTGTTCATCCATGATTTGAAGTTGAAACTTGATGGCTGCCACGCAGCACTAGTCATGGAGGAAAAAAAATAACACATGAATATTTTCGCAAAAAAAAGTGGCAGACTAAATAAAGGCCAAAAGAAAATAGTAGCCTTCGACGCTCAGTACAGCTTAGACATGAACGGTAGTACTATCACGCTAAAAAAATCAGTTTTTAGTTTCAGAAGAACACTAAAAAGACTAAGTTTCAGCCGAGGACAACTTCAGTACTAAAAAGCATCGTGCTAAAAAGTAGTTAGAAATTCACTAAGTACTGCATCAGGAAAAGAAAAGAAACACCAATACGTATTTCCTAGTCACTAGCATCCTAGGACTGAAAGTTCTGGTACAGTTGAACACACGGTACGTTCATTCTACAAATATATAAAAAGGAACGGGAAGCTTCAGTTCGCATTCCTTAAAACAGTGACATACTAAGAATTAAAAGTGGCAATACAACTGAAACCTCAGTACAACTAAGTCTATACGGCAAGTGCTATGGTTATACCAAACATTGCCTGGAGAAGAACCACAACCTAGAAAAAAGAAGGCCAAAACTAAATCAAAAGATATAAGTTCGACAAAAGAGAAAAATCACAAGAAACACAATAGAAGACGTACTAGCATCAAACAACACAAAAAATAAATAATTAATCAAAAGTACTAGCACAATTGGAATCTCAGTACAACTAAGTTTAGTCGGTAAGTGCTATGATGATACCAATTAATGCATTGAGAAAGAAATAGTTTTGAACTTAATAGGAGTATCTCTTAAACGTAGCTAATTTAAACCAAGATTTTAACTTTTACTATGAAGTTCAACTACTAAAGTTCAAGAAGTTAAAACAGAAATTTGGCACCAAAATTTTGAAAGCATTACTCTGAATGAGATTACAAATCAGTACTAACAGAACTATATCATAAGTACAATAAAACGAGAGTACAGAAACTATAAAGGTCCAACTTAGGATGGAATCACATAAAAATAAAATAAATCTCACTTTCTGAGCAACAACTCGTAAATACACTTGAAAAAAGTGTTTTCAGTTCAACTACTATATAAGTCTTCAGTACAAAAAATAAAACTTAACCAAAACGAATTCCCGATGAAACATTGTGCCACAATTAAAACACAACACAAAATATACTAGTTATTACATAGTACTCGACAAGACATCAAACACTACAAAATAGAGCCTACAATGTTTTCAAGAGATATATCACACAACTATCCAATTCACTATGCAAATGATGACCATTTCTCCTATGCATCAGGAGCCAAATCCGGAAGCTCCTTGGGAAGCTCCGTCGCCATAAGATGGTTATTCCGGTTGAACACAACTCTATACAGATCCTCAGCGTTCCAATCAACAATGCGTGGTTGCAAAAAAATAAAACAAATTGTAAAAAATCATGACACATAAAAAAAGGATGAACAATAAGCCAAAATAAGAAAGTGAAAAGC
This sequence comes from Aegilops bicornis, assembly GCA_021605145.1. NCBI lineage: Eukaryota > Viridiplantae > Streptophyta > Magnoliopsida > Poales > Poaceae > Aegilops > Aegilops bicornis. Next base: position 707,473,442 of record CM038673.1, on the reverse strand, counting down.
TCAATAAGAAACCCACGTCATAATCTCGAATGTTCTCAACGATCTTTTCACCATCATAGCATTCCTCATACTTCAAAGTATAATGGCCACATTCATTTTTCCCTTGAAGTGGAACCTTGACAAACGTTGGTTTCTTTGCAAACAGCTCCCAATTGGGCTGCTTGCTCGCATTGTACTGAGCATCACCATACACAGCCTTCATTACTTTGACCAATCTAGAAATCTGTAAAAAACAAAACAACCCACACAATTTTAGGTCTCGTAAAAGCGTAAACAAAGATGCGTAAATATTAATCCAAAGATGATAATAAATGTCACTCACAATCTTCTCGCAGCCTTTGTGATAGGTGTTCTCGAAGGACGGTGGTTCTTCGGATAAGGTAAAGTGTCAAGGATGTCAACGCTACTTCGGTACCGATTCATGACATATAAGGAATAGTGGCTCACTTTCCTATCCTTTGATAAAACCATAGGCTTGAACAGAGGCATCATGATCTAAAAACAAATGACCAAAAAAGAGATGTTAAATATTCAAAGTAAAAACCAGCATCACAACAAACAAATAAAAACCAAAAATCAGCTAGTAGATCTCACAAGGTCGGCACCGAGCAAGTCTTCATTAGCTTTAACATAGCTCTTGAAATCTCTCGCTGCACTCTCCACATTAAACACTTTATTTTCATCCTCGTAAAACGAACAGTCAAGCACAACCTGCAAAAAAGCCAAAATAGAAAATAGATAGCGGAAAAGAATCAACAAGCAAAGTATTATTAAAACTCATAAAAACAATAGGCAGTCTTGTTCAACATAAAGAAACCGATCTGATTGATTACCGTGATGAATTATGGAGATGCGAAATCAGCATTTCTATCGGGATCTTGCTTCCAATCATCAATGAGGAAGTCCATTACATCACCCTCCATCATTTGCCCAGGTGAAAAAACTTCCCAGATGCGATTCCCAGTGAAGTTCGTTACGCTTTCATCAGCCTGAGGTATCATTGAGAATGTATTCCTGCAGCACACACAAGAACAAAAAGAAGGAGAAGCAAGATAAGGCATTCATAGCAGTTCGATTTGTATAAAAAGGAACAGTTCAGGTCATATTTATCTAGCAGTTACAAACAATGTAAGAAAAGGAAGAGGAAAAATAATGAGAGATACTCACTCGGCATACTTCTCACGCCATTCATCACTAAGCAACAGATTATACAACCTGCGAGCCTTGTCTAGGTGAGGGAATTTATGAGGGTGAAGCAGCTGCACAGGGGAGCAAAGCTTTATAGGAGCTCTGGGCGCACGCTTCGTGCTTACAACATTGCCAGAATCCAAAGCGGGATCTTTCCTAGCACCACCAGCTCTAGGAGCCACTATTCCAGCAAGGGGAGATAAACCTTTGGCAGCAACGCTCCTCGTGACTCTTCCAACGCCAGCAATCTTGTCAAACACATCATCATCGCTGTCTATCAATTCCACAATGGGCTTCTTGGGTGTAGTAGGGCTATCTGCACAAGCAGCCGTAGAACCTCTCAGAGCTCCCAACCGCCCCTTCATAACACCAGATCTTGTCTTTTCGGGAGAACGCCCCTGGCTAAGATCAATAGCTACGCGCTCGAGCTCCGAGAACTGGCTACCAAAGAACCTGTAGTCATGCTCACCAAGATCCAGCCACTCACCTAGAAAAAAAATAAGACCGCACAAAGCGTAAGTTCAAATACATATTTCATGACAGTACTAATAGAGAAGTACAAGCTGCAAAAAAATTACAAAAGTCCATGCACACGTCATGGGGTTCGATGCCAAACAAACCCCTAAGTCAACATAAAACACATCGCTAGTTGCGCAGTATACAGCAAAGTCTTCCTAATGTCCAAAATGTCTTCATGGCTGTAATCGACCATTTCAATTACACCATCCTCCCGGCAATAATAGGTCTTGCAGTTTTGTAGCATAAATAATCCACAATCATGCCTGCAAACAAAGGAAAAAACAAAAAAGGTACAACATAAAATCCAAAAAATACAGGGACAACATCCTCCAGCAACAAAAACAACCAACAAAAATCATTAACAACAGATAGTCACGAGTTTTCCTGCTAAGGCACCCACACAAACTCGCAAGAGAAACCATCAATATGCGCCGGTGAGAACGGTTTGGCCCTGTCTACACTGGACTCCCTCCAAAGCTTCTTTATATTATCTGTCATATTCCTTAAGAATCTAACTGCATCACCCCAGGTTTCATCACGGAGTGAATCAAGACACTCGAAACGACGGAACCTCAAATTCAGAACAACCAAGCACCAATGCCCAGATTCTTCGCTAGGCTTCATGGTAGCCGCAAATGACGGCGGATCAAAAGTAGGGAAAAGAAGCTGAAAAAAATCACAGAGGAAAAATGAATTTACCAAATCATAATGAAACAAAAAATTCAGCCTCCAAACAATAAAATAAAAGAGGGAAATCGAAATTCATAAGTACAAAGAAAAAATCACATAATCATAAAGAATTTATATCCACCGCCCAAAATTGAGGAACAATCATATCAGTTCAATTTCCTTTCAACAATAAGTGCAGCTTTAATAAAAGAAGCACAGATCATTCATAAGTGCAGGTGTAAAAGAAGCACAGATCAAGTTCATTCCCCCCACCTCCCAAAACTGCAAAGAAAACATAACAGTTCTAGTTAATGAGTACAAAAAGTCCAAGTTCACCTACTTGGTCAAAACCATCAGCACCTGATCTCGTGAACCAATTTAGCACATTGGAATCAACATTTCCATCACGGATCTTGGTCTGTTGTACAAAAAGAACAACAACAATTAGAAAATTGGCAAAACAAGTTATCATCCTATTTACAAAAAAAGCAAAATACTGACCGTCACCCATCTGGGAACTATCAACTTGTCAGTGTCTCGGTACTTCTGACGTAGAGAATATAAAACAACATCAGCACTGTCTGAGTTGAGCATGCCAGTGGGGACAAACGCTTTAGCAATAGAACCAACACTGGCATCACATTCTTTATTTTGAAACATCGGCTTGTGACTAGAAAAGACAAAAGATTACATGAATTAAGACTACGCAACAACAACAATAATCATACGAGAGAAAGAAAAGAGACAAAAATGGTACGGGCAAAATCCCAAACTAACCATTTAAATGCGGTTCGTAAGCAACCTCGTAACAGCGAAGAAAAACGTATCAACCTTAACAACATTACCACTTTATGCTTGCAGAAAATGATGAAAATAATAAGTTCAACAACTACAAGAGAACATGTCCAAAATGCCAAAATTGAGAAGTACGCCCCATTTACAAGTCCTTGCCTGGACTATCAGGGTTTGACGACGACGGTAGTTCCTATGATGAGACCATTATGCCTCCAGTTTCAGGGTTTGATGATGGGACATCTTGAGAGGACACCAATATTGATGCACTTTCAGGGTCTGTAGAAAGAAAATTCTGGGACGACAAGAGCGCCTCCTGCGTCAAGGGGTCAGAAGAAATTGGAGTAAATCATCATCCTCGGATGGCACCTCCTCCACGCTAGAAGCATCTTGCAATGCATCACCGTAATCAAGACCTCCAGCGGAAAATTCTCCGTGGCAAATCTTCACAACCGTAAACATTTTCATTCCCAAAGAAGACCAACACCAGCGATTTGGCATCAAGTATCTTTGGCAGCACCAAAGATCCTCATCAGCAACTTTGGTACCAACATTGCACCCACTACTCAATGGAACATCACGAGCATCATCTCCACCACTAAGGACAACCTCACGCTCAACATCAAGAATCGACGAAAATAAAAATTCAGAAAAAAGTGAATAATATGAACAAAACTAACAATACAAAATAAGCTACCAAGAGGTGCACAGAAAAATAAACCTTGGAAGCATTCACAGCAACATCATCGAACTTGCTGCTGCTAACATTCAAAGCGACATCACCAACGGGCAAACAAGGCTCATCGCCAACAATAGGACCCTGATTCAAATGTAATGAGGCAAAAAATGATGCTATTATGAGCAACAATAAACGGTGTGGGATAGAAAAATGAACAAGCAAGACACATCGGTGCGCATGAAATTTTAAGAAAATATGAATAAACACAATGAAAATAAAAATAACCTTGCACTTATCAGTGGATGGATCATTAACTCCACCGTCAACAGCAACCTCAACATTATGACTGGTCTCCTGCATAAAAAGAAAAATTAATAAACAGATGTAGATCAGGAAGTTCAACTACAATACTGACAGCAGAACAACATAGTAAAAACATACAAACAACAAGGACTGACTCACATCAACAACAGGGTGCTGCGAGCCAACATCATTCGTACGCTGATCAGAAACATTAGCCTCAATTACCATCATCGACCCTGTCGGTGCCAAAACCTCATCGTGATCAATCTACATGAAAGAAAATTATTAATAAATAGATGAACATGAGGAAGTTCAACTACAACACTGACATCAGGACAACAAAGTAAAAATTGCAAACACCGAGGACTGACTCACATCAACATCAGGACGCTCAAAGCCAACATCATTCGTTTCGTGATAAAAAACATTAGCCTCAGTACCATCACCAGCCCTGCTGTCGGTGGCGACCTCATCCTGCTCAAACTGCTTGATAACAACATTTGCACTTTCTTCATATGGCTTGCATCGAGAGTTTTGCGTAGTTCAAACGCTTCATGTTGTTCAATGCATTTAACCGAGCTCAACTAGATTAGCGGCACCGTCACACATATCACCGATTAAAATCCTCTCCATCTCAATGTAGTCAACAGCTTCCTCAGCGTTAAATTGATGACCTTCAGGAAGGATACCATTGATACAGCTCAAACGCTCAACTGTCGTTGGGACCTTTTGCAGCTCAGAACACACATTACTTAAGATATGCTCAACAAGGCTCCAACGCTGAAACAAAGCAACATCAATACCAAAACCCTGCCTGTGAAGCACTATCATTACTAGGCCAGGGGGCATAACCAAGACCCTCAACACCACGGCCAGCCCTCAACTCATCGGTGAGAGATGAAATCTTCGGAACGTGAGACGACGGCATCTCCAGGACTGGTCGTTTATACACTCGGAAAAAAACAACCTCCTCTTGAGTTTTCCACTACAAACAAAAGGAAAAAATAGTTAATCAATCAATGCAACACATAGGGAAAAATAAATCATGATATTAATAGATTTAAAATCAACACCACTAATAAACTTTAACTGTCATTGCCAATTTGTTAGTATTTACCAACAGGCCAGTTGAACAAAGTTATTCAGTTCAACCACACACGAAACAACAGTACTAAAAAACCATACCTAAACCATACAAAATATAAACAGACAACTCTACAGTACACATGTCTACTAGAGCAAAAAATAGCTATACCTAAAATAAAAAAAAGTCTGCAAGACACAAAACAAACAAAACTCACCGGAAGGTTCCCAATCACCCAAGTCTTTGGATCTGCATTGCCTTTTTTTTATCAAATCTTCATCAACCAGATCAGAAAGCTTGGCAGGATCCATGTAACATAAGCGGGGGACTCGCATGTCAGGCTCCGCAGTCTTGACACGGATAAGGGAGTCAAGGTAAATTAGTACAGGCCCTATGGCACAGCCTGTGATTGCCTTCCCCATGGTATCACCATGTTGGTACTTGGCAACAGCCCTTCTAAGCTCATCAACCATCAGCTGGCAATAATCCATATTAGCCATGTCCTCAAAGAAGAGACCCTCAAACATTGCTGCCTCTCTGGAAACACGCAGGCGTAACCGAGCAACACAACCTTCATAAACACAATCATGAAAAACACTTCCAGAGCAAGGTCATCTTTGCTAGGATCCTTGACGAGCACCTTGAGCTTATTCCTCAAATCCTTTGTCTTGATATCTTTGTCCCTGCTAATGTCAAGATCCGATCTTAACTTCATCAGAGCGTTGTCATATCCATCCTCTGACGGCCTTGGCGCAGAACGACCACCACGAGGGAAACCAAATAATTGTTGTATACCATCGCTAGTGATGCGAAGCTTCTTATTAGCCTCACCCGTGTCAAGAGTCATTGTATCACAATCTATCCCCATGTACAAAACTCCCATCAGAGGGCGGGAAATGTTAGAATTCACCCTCCACTTGGATAGAACCATAACCAGATGCATGAACCCTAGCCACATGCCGACTCTCGAGCAATTTAGCACAATCTTCAACCTCTCTCAACGAACATCGCAGAGTTAAGTTCAATTTCCGTTGGTCACCTTCATCCAAGGCAACTTTTCCGGCATTGCCTCCCACCGGCTTGACCGGACTCATAACGCTAACAGTCAGTAAATGAAAACAAAAAGCCACACCTTAAAAAAATGAATATAGAAAACAAAACAAGCATATGAATGCAAGTAAAAGAAAAAGAAAAGATTGCACAAGTTCAACTATTAAAACAACATCAAGACCACCCTCAATTGATGCAAACAATGATCAGCCTAACTCGCTGCAATACCAGCCAAACACAATTAAATCATTGCAAGTACAACTAGTAAGTCACATGCAGTACAAAACACATACCACTGCAAACAACGAATATAGAAAACAAAACAAGCATATGAATGTAAGTAAAAAAAAGATTGCACAAGTTCAACTATTAAAACAACATCAGTACCACCCTCAATTAATGAAAACAATGACCAGCCTCACCTGGCCAGCATACCAGCCCAAACACAAATTAAATCATTACATGCACAACAAAACACATACCACTGCAAACAATGAATATAGGAAACAAAACAAGCATATGAAGGCAAGTAAAACAAAGAAAAGTTTGCACAAGTTCAACTATTAAAACAACATCAAGACCACAATCAAATAGATGCAAAACAATGACCAGCCTCACCGCCAGCATACCAGCCCAAACACAATTAAATCATTGCAAGTACAACTAGCAAGTCACATGCAAGACAAAACACATACCACTGCAAATTCATCTTCAGAATCAACTTCAATATCATCTTCTTCAGATACAACATCTTCAGCTTCGACACGAGCACGCTTCTTCACACCTTTGTTCACCTTTGCAGGATGAACTTTACGCTTCTTATTTTCTTTCAACAAAGACCGCTCTTGAAGAGGAGACGAAGAAGGCTTCTTATTTGTCAAACCTCGTGGACTCCAACGAAAAGGGGAACCACCAAGTTTGCTTGGACCAATTTTCACAGCAACACTACCCGCATCAGCTTTGCTATTACCAGGTTGGGAACCAGCTTTCACACGTGGGCTACGCCTCTGTGTGCCATCGGGATTTCGATCTGAAATCTTCCTCTTCAAAACAGCTTTCTTCTCCTTAACTCCATCACGATCAAACACTTGCGTCAAACGAGTTTGCATCAAGTTTGTCTTCACAGGCATGTCACTTCCATGAGATCCGGCATGAACAGTTGAAAAACCCGCGTCACCACCTTCATCGCCTACACATTTAGGAGCTTGAGCAACATCAACATCACTTTCTGGCACACAGGCAGCCTTTTGACGCCGTTCCAATTCCTTTCTCATCTGGAATTTATACTTCTTCTTTCTTATCCTTTCATCCTCGAGTCAGTAATCGCATAGGAACATCCTCGGCTTGGGTAACAGGCTCGGTGCCATCAACACTTTGAGACCGAAAATGCATAACCGCAACCTGCCATCACCATCATCAACGTTAAGTGAATACATTCCATCATTAATATCTTTAACAACATCAAGAATGTCCTCTGGAACACCATGGCTGTCATTAATCGCATAAACCAATAACATAACCACGCACATAAAAAATTAAAACACAATTAACATTGCAGACAAAAAGATAAATAAAGCACATAGCATCAGACACAAACAAAAAGGAACAACTGATGTAACTAAGCATATATATGTATTAAAGGCTGATAAAAAAGGGCAAATATAAGGGAAACACCAGCAACATTCGCAAGTTCTTCTAGAGGATTTGGTGTCTCAAAAATAACATTCACAAGATCTTGAAAGCGTTACGATTTGTCGAATCGGCAGCACACTCCAACATCTGCAACAACATCATAATTAGCAAAAAAGTACAAGAACAATCAATCAGTTCAACTATGTGAACACTACAAGTTCACCGAATAAAACAAATATGAACCCACCACTTGCAGAACAAACTTCAGAAAACACAACTCTTTCAACACCATAATAGTTCTTCACTGACTACTACAACCTATTCAAATGCCAGGACAGCAGTTAAAAATACACATGGTGATAAGTACTACAACCTGTCTGCAGGTTGCATCAACTGCAAAAACCATACACGCCATACAATCCAGGACAAAATTAACACATATCAAAATACATACAACTTATAAAGTCGATACGGCAACAATCATACAACCTAAAAACCAGATCTATTAAAACATCATCCAAAATACAGGAAAATCACCGCATTCAATTTGTCCGGACTGGATGATGTACCCATTGAGATCTACAGTCCTAAAATCTGCCGAACCAGATCTGCAAGACACATGAATAAAAATTAGGGATTTGAACTATTTCAGAAACGAAGCACGCCATACAAAAGCAAAACTCTTACCAGCAAACACGAAATCCGCCACGCAATCCAGTATCACTGCCACCAAACGCCCGTTCAACAACAAAGGAACCCTAGCGAGTGCAGCCTGGGACAGCAAAGAGAGCAAGAGATTAGAAATATAGAGAAAATCTGAACATAAGAGGACGCAAGCAAAGTCAATGGCAGAGCAAAAGGAACAAAACAAAGCACACGGACCTCCACCCCTGGGGTTGAGCCCTCCGGCCGACGCTCCCGCGGCGAAACAGGAGTAGCAACTCCCCCTTCGAGAAGAGAAGAAGAGGGGAACGAAGACGGAATCGATTTGGGGACGGGAGAGGAGCGGAACAGGGAAGATCGGAGGTTAAAAGGTGAGTGGGAGGGTTAAAAGATGACTGGGAGAAAACGGACGGCTAAAGCCCACAACCGTGGCGAAGCCCACTATCTCGCCGCCATTACAAAAGATAATACCAAAAATCAAATACAATAAAAAATATTAATATATATGGAGAAAACAAACGGCTAAAGTACAAATAATAACTCACAACAGTACAAAAAAATTATCAAAAAAGTACAAATGAAAAAATAATTCATAACGGTGCTGGTTTTTCCCCTAAAAAATAAAGATAAGAAAATTGGGCAAGTCATGTTACGGACTCGCCTCCGCATGCGACGATGCGGCACGCCGCGTCGTCGCCTTCTCCGGCTCGTTCTTGGCTCGGCCGAGCCGAGGGAGGGTCGAGAACCCCTCCCCTCCGGCTCGGCCTCGCGCTAACGCGGCAGTGCGCTCGTTTGACAGGCGCATTGCTGTTATTCTGTCCCCCCCCCCTCCCCGCCACCGCACGCATCCACACCCCTAAGATAGATAATGTGGCAAAGTCCATACAAGGAAGATGTGTCAAGACAACTATGCCCCTCGATGCAGTTCAGCGAGGCAAGTCATGTTTCCCACGCACCCACACCCCTAAGATAGAAAAGCGGTTATTCATCACCCCCCCCACGCACCCACACACCTAAGATAGATAATGGGGCAAGTCATGTTACAGACTACGCCTCGCATGCGGCTGCACACGCCAGCGTCGTCGCCCACGACTTCGTTCTGGCTCGGCCTCATTTGGGATGGGGAGGGGTCCCGACCCCCCCTCCCGGCTCGGCCTCGCCTTCTTGGCGCTCGTTTGACAGTGCAGTCTTGATGGTTATTCTGTTCCCTCCCCCCACGCACCCACCCCCCTAAGATAGATAATGGGGCAAAGTCCATACAAGGAAGATGTGTCAGTACAACTATGCCCCTCGGTACGGTTCGGTGCGGGGGGCAAGTCATGTCCCCCCCCCCCACGCACCCACACCCCTAAGATAGATAATGGGGCAAGTCATGTTACGGACTCGCCTCCGCATGCGACCTTGTGGCATGCAGCGTCGTCGCTGCTCTGACTTCGTTCTGGCTCGGCCTCATTTGGGATGGGGAGGGGTTGGTCTTGAGGGCAAGTCATGTTTCCCCCACCCACCCACACCCCTAAGATAGAAAATGCGGTTATTCTGTTCCCCCCCCCCCCCACGCACCCACACCCCAAAGATAGATAATGGGGCAAGTCATGTAACGGACTCGCCTCCGAATGCGACGCCGCGGCACGCCACGTCATCGCCTGCTATGGCTTGTTCCTGGCTCGGCCTCGCCGGGATGGGGGAGGGGGGTCCCCTCCCCCTTGGCTCGGCCTCGTGCTAACGCGGCAGTGCGCTCGTTTGATAGGCGCAGTGCGGTTATTCTCTCCCCCCCCCCCACGCACCCACACCCCTAAGATAGATAATGGGGCAAAGTCCATACAAGGAAGATGTGTCAGTACATCTATGCCCCTCAGTGCAGTTCGGTCTTGGGAAAGTCATGTTTCCACGCACCCACACCCCTAAGATAGAAAATGCGGTTATTCTGTTCCCCCCCCCCCCCCCCACGCACCCACACCCCTAAGATAGAAAATGCGGTTATTCTGTTCCGAACCCCCCCCATGCACCCACACCCCTAAGATAGATAATGGGGCAAGTCATGTTACAGACTCGCCTCCGCATGCGACGCCGCGGCACACCGCGTTGTCGCCTGCTACGGCTCGTTCCTGGCTCGGCCTCGCCGGGATGGGGGAGGGGGGTATGCCCCTCGGTACGGTTCGGTGCGGGGCAAGTCATGTCCCCCCCCCCCACGCACCCACACCCCTAAGATAGCAAGTGTGCAGGCAACAAACTAAAAACCTTTAGCTTCGGCTGCGCTTATAAACAAGTCTAGAGCCCCCTCGACTAGCGAGGTGGGACTAAACACATAGCTCACGCAGACGCCCGTCTTTACATGCACCCAGCGAGAGAAGCTATCCGGGCCAAATACAACGACCAGGCCGATGGCCCAACAAAGTACTTCACCCCATTACAAAAATCCAGTAGATCACGCACGACAAAAAATAAAAAATGAAAATAATTTTAAAAAACTCACAAGAAAAATCAGTTAATAAACAAAAATATTGTAAAAAGGTCAAACACATCTTAATGGTAAGAAGTAAAAAAGAATATAAGACTGTAAATAAAAATTTCAGAAACGAATTTACAAAAAAGTTCAACTACTACAATTCATAAGGTTCAAGTACAAATAAAAAAAGTACTGTGCAGCGAAGATTAATTTTTTTTATTTTTGAAAATACCAAAACTATCATTATTCATCTATAAAAAAAACGTGCCCCAAAATTCATGTAAAAGAGTAAGAAAAAAATATTATACAACAAACAAATTTGATTGGTAATTGACAGCCTAAAATAGATCAGTACTATCATTAAGTTCAGCAAACTCAATAACAAAAAGGTGTTCTAAAAAAATCATCAGTGTATAGCACCGTCTGCGAGTTATGAACATGAAAAATATACCAGTCAAAACAAAGGATGCCCATTAGTTCAACTATAGAAATTGTTCCAGTACTAATATAAAGAATGTATAAATAAAACAGTTATAATTGAGCAGAACAATAGGAAAAACATTACATAACTAGTTCCATACCATTCTGATAATACCAATCAATTCAACCATCTCACATGCAAATGTTTTACAAGAAAAAATACTGCAACATAATCAACCACACACAAATCTCACAGCCGGCGTCATTTGCCACATTTAAACCTACAACACATAAATTCTGAACGTCAGAGAGTCGTCTTCTCTCGAGAACATAACCATAACCACATCACCATCCTTAAATCCAGACTCAGCCGCAAACTCCTTCCACCCAGTAGTTAGGTTGATGCAACCATCAAAGTCGATGTGGTAGGCAACATCCATCAACTGATACCCATTCTTGTCTAAAGTCTCCATCTTGAACACGGAACTAGGAGCAACAATCCTAATCTGGGTGACATTTTACGCAAATGGGCATGGGAGTACAAAACAAAATGAACACCGACATAACTGAATTTTTACACAGATATAGGAACGATTTGCATAACAAACTAAAATGGAAAAAATCTGAACCAAAACAATAACACAGAACTAACTAGACATGTGAACTGACTAAACTGAAAAATATACATATCAATACACCTACAGGAAAAACATCTATTCATAAAAAGATTAGGGATTATACAAAAAATGATTAAAATACTGCTAAATAATGAACAAATACACACAGAAATCCCTACTGTTAAAATCTGACAAAACCAAATTTAAAAATATAGACAAGATATTCATAAGACAAAACTGCAGATCCAGTCCATGGGTTTCAAACAGAAACCAACAAGAAAGTAGAAAACAAAATGAATAGAAACACCTACCCATGATTCCTTCAAGTCACCATCCGTCGAGGCGACAAACATAGGGTGTACGAAACCCATGGTTGTCGTCTGACAAACAAGAAAGTTGCCCACGCTTGAAGTCCGAGTGAGCTCCAAACCAGACTTCGTACACACAACCGTCGACTATCGCGCCATCTTTACCGAGCATCCGCATGAATAATCCTCCATCGAACACACAGGAGCAGAGAAAAGGCAACGAAGAGAAGAGAGAGGAACCTAGATCTGATTACGGAAGAAGGAAGAAAAGGGAGGGAAGACTTGGCCACACACCACATAGATGGATAAGCGTTTATAGTCGGGGACACTCAGATTATAAAAAATAATAAATAGGCAAATGGGCAGCCAAATGGTAGGAAATAGTTATTACACAAGCCATGCAACATTTGGACAAAGAAATCAGTTCAACTTCAGAAAAACAAGCAGTTCAAAGGTGCACATGTCGAACATATGCAGACAAAACAACACATTCAGAGACAAAAACAAAGTTGAATTCAATTAATCATTCGAACATCTGCTCCTTCACAACAAAAATCTTAAAAACATAATATTCGCTACTTCAGTCATAACTATCAAAGAAACGACGCCATTTTGCCCAGGTGGATGGATGTGGAGCCGTGGCTGCTCTCGCCCTAGCCCAACTAATGATCTGAATATGGTTCCTTCCCCTGCCCTCTGGGAAAAGAAGCTCCAATTCATTGGAGTTGCAAGTATCCATCACCTCACGCGCAAGCCGTCTGTTGAACTCTGCCTCTAGTTCCTCCTCGGCGGACGTCGCCATGCCATCTGCGCACGTGCCTCCTCCTCCTCTGCTCTGCTACTGCAGCCCTCACATCTATGGCGTCCCCCTCCTCCTCTGTAACCTCTCCCAGCTCAGGATCCATCTCCCTTTTCTTTGGTTTCAGCTCATAGAATGAAACTGACAGAGGGCTCGGGCTTTATAATCAAACTGCAGAGCCATCGGTGCGGCTCCGATGTCAACACACAGTAACAAAACTTTGACACGCAGCAGTCCAACTACACATACGGAAGCAATTCAAAACAACACTGAAAAACACGCAACTTAATTACACAGTTTGACCAGATTACAAGAAATCGCAGCTTACAGTCAGCCGCCATACACAACCACCGCCAACAACAAAATAACATGGGAATCCGGGGTAGAAACAACTCAAAAAAGCAAAATTGACAGCGCAAATCTTTTCATACAGTCCTTATATCTCTCCCTGCAACACCAATTCGAAAGTAAAACAACAAAAAAAGAAGAACAGATTTCCATGGCGGGCGTGGAAAACGACCAAGAACACCAAAACTTGTAATCATAAACTACAGATGAAAATAATCTAAAAAAACTATAACATAAAAATAATTCTCACATCAAAAACGACAAACACGACGTAAATTGAGGCCCACGAACACCACAGTAAACACTGACGCCCAAAATCACGTCCGCCGCCAAAATGCCCACGCCGTCACCTCTGGTGACTACAGATCGCAAAACACATCCAGCTGAGCGCGAGCACGTGCGGAACCCCTTACATGTCTCCTCTAGCAACGAATGGCCCGCAGCATCGTGCCGGAGAATGACCGGAAGCTCCACGTTGCATCCCCTGTTTCCGTTAAATGCGTGCACGCGGGAAGATCGATTCTTGTTGAAAAACACGTCGGTCAAACTATGAACTACGTCGATGCAGAGGGTAGCAGAATAATATTACATTACGGCGTAATGTAATAACCCAGATGTATATATATTCCACCCTATGAGAATACAAGTTTTGGAGCCTCCTCTAGTTGATCTAGTGCACGTTCTAGTTGGTCCTAGTTGACTAATTAGAGCGAGTCCTAGCCACCTCTAATCCTCATAGTTAGAATCCCCATGTGGTTCGAAACTCCTCCCTCTAATATTCCCGCAATAATTAGGTCTGGACGGCGAAGCGCTGCCGGATTGTGAAGACCGTACGCTTGCAACCAACTAGAGAGGTCATGCTTTCGATCTTCTGTTCGACGGTGGTTCGCGGGATCATCATCAATGTTCGAGGGACTCCAAGTACGATCTACACTGACTCATCTACTTCCGTAGCACTCCCGGAGTCGGTAACAATCGTTGATCACGACCCGTTATGCATCTTCATATATAATGTTCCTGGGTTATCGTAGGGCGATTTTTTTGTTTTCTACTACATTTCCCAACACGAAGAATGTTGTGATCCCCTATACTTGTGGGTTATCAAGGATCCTATGGCTGCGCTTGCTATTTCTTGGTATCTTCTGCATGCCAGAAAGCGGGTCCAGGATTAGCACTGGTAGAATAAGGGCCTATTGTCCCGGTTGGTAAGGGCCTTTAGTCCCGGCTCTGAACCGGGACTAATGGGTCGTACTAATGCCACTGGCCCTTTAGTCCGGTTCAGTCCGTAACTGGGACAGATCAAACCTCCACGTGCTTTGTCGCCCGAGCCCGAGCGGGAGGCCTTTGGTCCCGGTTGGTAGCACCAACCGGGACCAATAGGCATCCACGTGTCGACATTTCGAGGGCTTGTTTTCTTTTTGAAAGGGGGGTTGGGGGTTTTGGGGTTTAATTTATCTGTTTCATATATTGTGTTAGCTAGCTAATTAATAGAGAGAAGTGTCCTCTCTTTCGTCCGTGCTTGGTCGACTCTACATACTATACATACGTATGGAGAGGACTAGCTAGACACGCTACGAAGGAAACAGAAGATCGTCATGAACATATATGCATACAGAGAGAAGTGATATCGACCACCCCTCCTTCTTCGAGAGATTGGTCGAACAACAGGTTCTCGTATATCTATCCGACACTGCCGGCTACATATATACAATAATTATCTTTTACAAATATAATCTCCTAACATACGGACGCGTGGTCCACATAGTATTCTCCGTCTTCAGCGATCACGTGGTGAAGAAAGAATGCCGCCAATTCCTCTTGAATTGCAAGCATGCGATATGGTGCTAGGAGTTCATCCCGCATCCGAAACATCTAATTTTAAGAAGGGGGTCAATACATATATATATGAATGAATGAAACTCAACACAAATGATGGTAATAAAATAAAATTGTGAATATTGTTATTTACGCACTTCATATTGTTTGTTAGAGTAGCCCCGCTCACAGGTCGTGTGGCGGGTGGACTCGCAAACGTAGTATCCACAGAAATCATTCCCTTGTTCCTGCCACAACCACTTTACAAGAAATAGAGGTCAATCAACCTGATAATTAGCAAGCATGCTAAATGGTATTGATGAAACTAGCGCTTGAATCACTAGGAGATGCGTGGAATATGCTACTACAGTACTTACTTTCGAGTGTCTAAATTGCAGCTTCTTCGGCAGTCCGGAGCTTTTTGGTGAATTTTCTCCAAACCCTGCCATACAAAGAAAACAATTACTTGATATCAGAAATGAACAAAGTTGCTGATATGGTGGATAATGATCAATTTAACTTACTTCTCGAGCATTTCAGTCATGTCCGCATACTCCTCCGGATTTTTTTGTTTGGAGTCTAAGACAGTTACTACTCCCTGCTCAAGCTTAATCTCTAGGAGAATATAGTGGTAGATGCGCACGCATGCATAACTCATCAATATTACATTACTATAACCTAATAAGGGAAACCGAATATGCCACAAGACAGTAACACTCACCTGAAGTTGTAAGGAAAGAGTATTATATCTTTGTGTTCATTTATTACCAACGATTGTAGCAAGTTGGCCTCGGTATTTTCGGCATGAAATTTAACCTCAGTTGCATATATGAGGTATGTGTTAATGAACCCAATATCACCCACTTGTCTTTTCTTCAATTCTGCGATCTTCAATCTGCATAATATAGTGAGGATAATTATAAATACATGCAATGAAAGAGCTGAGTTATATAGAGAGACTTAATGATGTAGTAGTACTACTTACAGACAGCGGGTGACCGTTGCTTTATCGAGGGCCAATTGATTGAAAAACTGATAGAACTCTTCAAATGGAATAGGCAGCAGTTCAATTCCAACGAGGTCATGCTCCTTTTTAACTCTCACATACAAAGGACTCCTCCCCTCAGACTCTCTACAGGTTTTCATGTACCAATCATGCAATCTTCACATCATCGTTGATAGAGATCTTTCATCTTTGACGAGAGGCTTCCCATACTCGTATCTTTGTATCTGCACCTCCAAGAAATCATAATGTACATCGTCGGGCAGGTAATCTCCAGGATTGCTATAACCGGGCACCATCCTCGGATCGACGATGTCGCTAGCAGGCACCTTGAGCGGGGGGCACGATTGCTTCGCTTGTTCGCCAAGCCGGGCAATTTTTTTCCCAGCTCGTCATTCTTTCATCCTTTGATCACTGACAGTACTTCCCGACCTCTCCGCTTTGGCAAATGCCTTTCCAATAATGCGCTCATAGTTGCCTTTCGGCGGAGACATGGGTGGTTTTGTCAGGGCAACCAGAGTGCGCTTTGCTTTCACCGGATCTACCTTCTCCTCCGGAGGTGGATGTCTCTGTGCTTTCAACCCTTGAAACCAGTCCTTCACTTCGGTTCGCATGATCTTCGCGTTCTCCTCCGGGGTCATCTCGTATGGTAACTTCTCTGGAGTCTTCAGAGAAGAACCGAATCTGTATGTCCTCCCGCCTTTGGCTGTCTTGCTAGACGCCCGGCAGAGCGAGCCAGGCGGATGTCTTCTTTCCTTGCTTACAAGGCGGAGGAGAAGGACTACGACGCACCGGAGCGGCGGAGGGTCTCTTCCGCCCTTGCTGACGAGGCGGAGAAGGAGGAGGATGGCTGCTCGGGGGCGCCGGCGCATGCGGAGAAGGAGGCGGAGTGCCGCCACACGCCGGAGAAGGAGCCGGCCGAGTGCCCTGATCGTCACTCGCCGGAGGAGGAGGCGGTGGAGGAGGTGGAGTGCCCTGACTCGCCGGAGGAGGAGGAGGAGGCGGAGGTGTCAGTTCGGAAGGTTGATGAGATCCTTCCGCCATAGGCATGGAGTCTTCAGAGCAGAACCCAGCCGAGTCTCCCCTTCACCGGTAGGGTGGTCAAGCTGGAGGTCCTCAAATCCCTTTGTGATTTCATCCACCATCACCTAGCATATCCTTCTGGAATCGGCCGGCAGTGAAAAGTAGCACCGGATTTAGTAGGATAAATAGAGCCAACAGCCGCCTTGACCTTCAAATTCATCCATTGCGCCATAAGGTGGCAATTTTTAGCCTCCGTGATAGCATCCACGGGATAGCTGGCAGGAGCCGTCAAGGCATGCTCCGGCTGAAGCAGCTCGGTGGAAGCCACGCTGCTTCTCCGCTGAGATGGCGGGGTAGCTACGGGGGAAGCTTCGGCAGGTCGTTTGCTGCAATCTGCTTCTCGTTCCTCTATCGCTTGTACCCTTGCATGCAGCGCCTGCAGTTCGGTCTGCTGCACTTTCTTCCTCCTCTCCTGGCATTTGTAACCGCCTGCGTCAGGAAACCAGCCTTCCACGAAAGCGAGCTGGCGTGCCTCGTGTCCGTCCGAGGTGCTCCACGATTCGAGGGCCATTGTGAGCTCGTCGTTCTCTCTGTCTGGAAAGAACGTCCCTTGCTGCGCTGCTTCGATATATTGCTGAAGCCTCTTGACTAGTATGTCCAATTGATCGTCCGTCCAAATGCACTTCCCTGATACAGGGTCCAAGGTTCTGCCAGCCCCGAAGAACCAAGTTCGGCAACGGTCTGGCCAGTTCATTGTCTCTGGTTTGATCTCTTTATCAAGCAGATCATTCTCAGCCTTGGCCCACTTAGGCCGGGCTATGAGGTAGCCACCTGACCCCGTGCGATGGTGAAGCTTCTTCTTCGTAGCATTTTTCTTGTTTGTCGCCGACATCTTTTTACTCTTTTTCGATGTCTTGTGGGCCACAAATGCGGGCAAGTCATCTCTGATCTTCTCATATTTGCCCTTGAATTCTGGGGTCTCTTTTTTATCGACAAACTTATTCAGGTCTTTCTTCCGATTCCTGAATAGGTCTGCCATCTTCTTAAGAGCAAAAGACTTGATTAATTGCTCAACTGGCTTCTCCGGATCATCCTATGGCGGTAGGGTGAAATTTGACTTCAGCTCAGTCCAAAGATCATTTTTCTGCATATCATTGACATAAGACACCTCAGGGTCTTCGTTCTTTGGCTTATACCATTGCTGGATGCTAATCGGGATCTTGTCCCTAACCAGATCCCTTGTGAGCAACAAATGCCTTCTTTGTCCGGATGGGTTCAATCGGTTGGCCGTCGCGCGCGATTTCTATGATCTCAAACTTTTCATCCGAGCTCAACTTTTTCTTCGAGCCTCGTCTCTTTACCGAAGTTGTGCTCGATCCGGAGGGCTAGAAAAAAGAACAAAGACGAGAGTTAATTAATATGTGTACATACCAAAACAATGAATGCATCAATTAGCTAGTCAGCACAGGCTTAACTAATATATATACCTGGTCGGACTCGGTTCGGTAACCGGAGCCGTCCTCATGGTCTACTTCTTCTTGCACCGGAATTGGGTCATCGAAGCCATCACCATCATAGCCAGCTGCTTCTTCACCCTCTCCTTCCAGACCATCGGTGTCGTTGAGAAACATCAACGAGCAGACGACATCACTTCCTTCTGCGATTATGTCCCTCAACAACGCTTCTTGTGCTTCGTCTCGGGGGGTGTCCATAGTTTCTACAAATATTTACAACATGGCAATTATTATTCAAACATGACAGATATGGATATATTAGTTGCAAACGTAGAACTAGCTAGGTAATTACAATAAGGAATCATATTAATTAGTGGCCTCGACGCTGCTTCTCTAGGATTTCGGGTGGCCTCGACAACGCTTCAAGGGTTAGAGGTGGCCTCGAGAACGCTTCAAGGAGGGGGTAATATCGACAACGACGAGATACATACACGGGAAAATAATGTTATCGGGGAGGGCTTATATCGACCCCCCCCCCCCACGTGTTGAAGCTATCGGGGAGGGGGGTATATCGACCCCCCCCCCCTCCCACGTGTTGAAGTTATCGGGGAGGGGGTATATCGACCCCCCACGTGTTGAAGTTATCGGGAGGGGGTATATCGACCCCCCCTCGTGTTGAAGTTATCGGGAGGGGGTATATCGACCCCCCCACGTGTTGAAGTTATCGGGAGTTTATATCGACACGACATACGTACATGCATGGGAAAATAATATATATTATCGGGGAGGGGGTATATCGACCCCCCCCCCACGTGTTGAAATTATCGGGAGAGGGTATATTGACTCACCCCCCACGTATTGAAGTTATCGGGAGTTTATATCGACACGACATACGTACATGGGAAAATAATATTATCGGGGAGGGGGTATCCACCCCCCTCATGTTGAAGTTATCGGGAGGGGTATATCGACGACGACAGACCCGATAAAACATAAGAAAACAAAGAAGAAATAAAAAGAGGAGAAGAAGAAAGGAATAGCTAGAGGAGACGATCGAAGAAAAAAAATGAAGAAAAAAAAAGAGGCGAAGAACAACGCAAGCGTGGAGAAGAAGAGAAAATAGAATATTCTATTTTCTCTTCTTCTCCACTATTCCTTTCTTCTTCTCCTCTTCTTTTTCTTCTTTTTTCTTCTTCTTATTTATTTCTCCTTTTCTTCCTCTCCTCTTGTTCTTTCTTTCCTCTTCTTATTTTCTTATTTCCTATCCTTCTTTTCCTTCCTTTCTTAATATCACTTAGCAAATTTTGCAACGATAGGGAGGGGGTGCTCCCGTGGTCTAAAATCCGTCTATGCATGATAGAAAATTCTGAAAAAATACATCTATGATCCCTCAACGTCCCCGCCTCTCTCATGAACAAAAAAAAATCTGTGAATTAAAAAACATCATGTTCTATGAACAAAAAAACATTATATTTCATCCACATTCGTGCATACATCATATATGTGATCATCTATGAAAAAACATCATATTCTATAAAAAAATCATTACATATATATATATATAACAAGCATATATATATAAACAAGCATATATATGAAAAAAATGCAAAGGGAGGCGGCATGGACCAAGGCGAGGAGAGGACCCAGCTGGGTCGGCGAAGCAGGATGGCGTCAGGCAGAGGCGCGACGGCGAGGCGGGCAGCAGCAGCGTCGGGCAGAAGCGACGGCGACGGCCAGCGAGGCGCGGCGATGGCGACGCAAGCAAGGCGACGGGCGACGACGGAGGCGTCGGCTTGGGCAAGCTGCGAGATTTGAGAGTGAAAATTTCCTAAGTGTGAACTTATATAGCAAACCCTTTAGTCCCGGTTCGTGGCACAAACCAGGACTAAAGGTGGGCATTAGTCCCGGTTGGTGGCACCAACCGGGACCAAAGGCCTCTTTTCAGCAGCCCAAAGGGCGGGAAGCGGCGGCCTTTGGTCCCGGTTGGTGGCTCGAGAGTGGTTTATAAGCGCTGCTGCGCCCACGCTCTCGAGCTCCTCTCATCTGCAGGCTTTCGGGCCTAATCTGTCACTAGCTATGTGCCTATGGGCCTACTTGGCCTCCTGCGGGCCTGAATCCTGGCCCATGTAGGGTTTCTAGTCGTATTCAGGCCGTGGGGGGCCAGTAGGCGGAACTACTTTTATTTTTATTTTCAGTTTTTTTGTTTTGTTTTCTGCATTATTATTTTTTTGTTTTTTGCTTTATTTTTTCATTCTTTTTGCTTTTAGTTTTAGAAAAATTATAAACTTTCTGTTAGTGTCATTAGTTTTCAAACTTGAAAACACTTTTTTTTGTTTTCTTTGTTGCTTTATTTATTTTATTTTGTTTCTACTTACAATAAAATACTTATTGTTGCTATTTTTATTTTATTTTCAAATTTTTTGTTTTGTTTTTTGCATTATTTATTTTTTGTTGTTTTTTGCTTTATATTTTAATTCTTTTTGCTTTTAGTTTTAGAAAAATTATAAACTTTCTGTTAGTGCCATTAGTCTTCAAATTTGAAAACACTTTTTTGTTTTCTTTGTTGCTTTATTTATTTTATTTTGTTTCTACTTACAACAAAATACTTATTATTGCTATTTTATTTTTTTTCCAGTTTTTTGTTTTGGTTTACGCATTATTTATTTTCTTTTTGGTTTTTGCTTTATTTGTTAATTTTTTTGCTTTTAGGTCACAAAATAATAAACTTTCTGTTAGTGCCATTAGTTTTAGAAAAATTATAAACTTTACATTTGTGCCATTAGTTTTCAAATTTGAATAGTTAAAATTTGAATTCTTTGAAATGTGTGAATCACAAGTTTGTGATTAACTTTACTAAAAAATGAACATAGATGCACCTATAGAGAAAATTAGACTTAAATTCATAATCAATTTCTATGAATTTCAGAGAAATTCACTATGAATTTAGGTCAAATTCCTGTATAGGGGCATCTATTTTCACTTTGAGAGGAGCTCAACAAAGGCGAGAGAGGGGCGGGCTTATAAACTGGTGTGGCGCCCTTGATTTGGCGAGGTGGGACTAAACTCCAAAGCGCGAGGACCAACCCTTTAGTCCCGGTTTGTGGCACAAACCGGGACTAATGGTCATGGGCCGAGGCCACCGCATGGGCCGAGGACTAATATATGAACATAGATGCACCTATAGAGAAAATTCGACCTAAATTCATAGTTTTCAAATGAACTTTGAAAAAGTTGGCATAGCATGTGCATGTACAAAACGGAGAATGGTATTATACTCTTCTGTTACAAAGTTGGCATGGTATCATCATAATAGTTGCGGGAGAAAGTCTTCACTTTTTCTTCGCTTGTGTCATTTGCTTATTGTAGTAACCATGGATAAATCTCATCGTTTATCGGGATGCTTGGGTCAGCCTTGACTTTGAAGGGAGGAATTTCATGAAACTTTTCATACTCTTCAGACATGTCTGTCTTGCCCTCCACTCCCAGGATGTCCCTTTTTCCTGAAAGAACTATGTGGCGCTTTGGCTCATCGTATGATGTATTCACTTCCTTATCTTTTGTGTCCTTCACATAGATAACCTGTGCCACATCATTGGCTAGGACGAATGGTTCGTTAGTGTACCCAAGATTTTTCAGATCCACTGTTGTCATTCCTTCTTTGTGGGTCTACACTGCACCCGCCTCCTGACAGATTGACCCATTTGCACTTAAACAAAGGGACCTTAAAATCTACTCCGTAGTCAAGTTCCCATATGTCCACTATGTAACCATAATATGTGTCCTTTCCCCTCTCGGTTGCTTCATCAAAGCGGACACCGCTGTTTTGGTTGGTGCTCTTTTGATCTTGGTCAATCGTGTAAAATGTATTCCCATTTATCTCGTATCCTTTCCAAATCATTACAGTCGAAGATGGTCCCCTGGACAACAAGTATAGCTCATCACAAACAGTGATGTCAACCAACTGCTGAAAGTCCTGATGTGTTCACATGTAACCAGTCGTCGCACTGCTCAAAGGTGTTTGGAGCCTTGAGGTATTCTTGTGTTCATCGACATCTGGGTCACCAAGGTAGAGTTCAGAGAAGCTGTGTAGTGTGCTTGAGACCAAGAATATCCGTCCCTGCATATTATTGAGTCCCTTCCAAGCGTGCCTTTTCCAGTCAGTCTCCTCAATGAACCTATCAAAGGGGAACATATTGTGTAGAAATACGGGCACCAGAATGACAATCTCGTCGACTAGATGAACTAGGACGTGCGTCATGATATTGAAGAAGGATGGTGGGAACACCAGCTCGAAAACCCGACAAGACATTGCGCCACATCACTCCTTAGCGTTGGTATGATTTTTGGATCGATCACCTTACGAGATATTGCATTGAGGAATGCACATAGCTTCACAATGGCTAATCGGCGTTTTCGGTAGAAGCCCCTCAATGCAACCGGAAGCAGTTGCATCATAATCACATGGCGATCATGAGACTTTAGGTTACGGAACTTTTTCTCTGGCATATTTATTATTCCCTTTATATTCGACAAGAAGCCGGTCGGGACCTTCATCATGGCGAGGCATTCAAAGAAGATTTCTTTCTCTTCTTTCGTAAGAGCGTAGTTGCAGGACCTTCATACTGCTTCGGAGGCATGCCCTCTTTTTCGTGCAAGTGTTGCAGGTCCTCCCGTGCCTCAGGTGTATCTTTTGTCTTCCCATACACGCCGAAGAAGCCTAGCAGGTTCACGCAAAGGTTCTTCGTCACGTGCATCACGTCGATCGAAGAGCAGACCTCTAGGTCTTTCCGATGAGGGTAGGTCCCAAAATATAGATTTCTTCTTCCACATGGGTGCGTGATTCTCAGCGTCATTCAGAACAGCTAGTCCGCCGGGACCCTTTCCAAAGATTACGTGTAAATCATTGACCATAGAAAGTACGTGATCACCGGTACGCATGGCGGGCTTCTTCCGGTGATCTGCCTCGCCTTTGAAATGCTTGCCTTTCTTTCAACAGTGATGGTTGGTCGGAAGAAATCGGCGATGGCCCAGGTACACATTCTTCCTGCAGCTTCCGGTATACACTATCGGTGTCAAGTAAACAGTGCGTGCATGCGTGGTATCCCTTGTTTGTCCGTCACGAAGGTTCTTGAGAGCGGGCCAATCGTTGATGGTCACGAACAGCAACGCCTTTAGGTCAAATTCCTCCTTTTGTTCTCATCCCACATCGTACACCGTTTCCATTCCACAGCTGTAAAAGTTCTTCAACTAATGGCCTTAGGTACACATCAATGTCGTTGCCGGGTTGCTTAGGGCCTTGGATGAGAACTAGCATCATAATGAACTTCCGCTTCATGCACATCCAACGAGGAAGGTTATACATACATAGAGTCACGGGCGTGTGCTGTGATTGCTGCTCTGCTCCCCGAAAGGTTTAATGCCATCGGCGCTTAAAGCAAACCATACGTTCCTTGGGTCCTTTGCAAACTCATCCCAAGTACTTTCTCTCGATATTTCTCCATCACTGCGACCCAAAGGCGGGTGCTCTCAACTTCCCGTCTTTCTTACGGTCCTCAACTGTGCCATCGCATCAACTTGGCATGCTCTCCGTTTACGAGCAGACATTTCAACCGTGGTATTATAGGAGCATACCACATCACCTCCGCAGAACCCTCTTCCTGGGAGGCTCGCCGTCAACATCACCGGGGTCATCTCGTCGATCTTATACCGCAATGCACCGCATATCTTTGGGCATCGCGTTCGAGATCCTTGTATGCACCGCGATAGAGGATGCGATCATTAGGGCATGCATGTATCTTCTGCACCTCCAATCCTAGAGGGCATCTGACCTTCTTTGTTGCGTATGTACTGTTCGGCAATTCGTTATCCTTTGGAAGCTTCTTCTTCAATATTTTCGGTAGCTTCTCAAATCCTTTATCGAGCATGACATTCTATGCCTTCCACTTCAGCAATTCCAGATGCAGTACCGTGCTTTGTGTTGCCATCTTCGCAATTGGGGTACAACTCTTTTTGTGATCCTCTAACATGCGATCGAACTTCAGCTTCTCCTTTTGACTTTCGCATTGCGTCCTTGCATCGACAATGACCGGCGGAGATCATCATCATCGGGCACATCGTCCGGTTCCTCTTGATCTTCAGCAGCTTCGCCCGTTCTTGACATCATCGTGCACATCGTCTGGTTCCTCTTGATCTTCAGCAGCTTAGCCCGTTGCAGCATCATCGTGCACATCGTCTGGTTCCTCTTGATGTTCGGTAGCATCACCGTATTCAGGGGCACATAGTTGTCATCGTACTCTTCTTCTTCGCCGTCTTCCATCATAACCCCTATTTCTCCGTGCCTCGTCCAAACATTATAGTGTGGCATGAAACCCTTGTAAAGTAGGTGGGTGTGAAGGATTTTCCGGTCAGAGTAAGACTTCTTATTCCCACATATAGGGCATGGACAACACATAAAACCATTCTGATTGTTTGCCTCGGCCACTTCGAGAAAATCATGCACGCCCTTAATGTACTCGGAGGTGTGTTTGTCACCGTACATCCATTGCCGGTTCATCTGCGTACATTATATTAATTAAGTGTGTCAAAAATCATTACAGAACATCATGAATAGATAATTAAGTGACCAAATTAATAGAAGTTCATCATCACATTAAAACCAAACTACATACATAGTTCTCATCTAACAACATAAAGCTCTGCAGAGCATCTAAATTAATTAAACCATACATTGAAACTATGTAAAACATTTCAATGCGAAAACAAATGCGATCATAATCGCAACCAAGGTAACAACTGATCCAACGGCGTAATGATACCAAGCCTCGATATGAATGGCATATTTTCTAATCTTTCTAATCTTCAAGCACATTGCATCCATCTTGATCTTGTGATCAACGACGACATCCGCAACATGCAACTCCAATATCATCTTCTCCTCCTCAATTTTTTTTATTTTTTCCTTCAAGAAATTGTTTTCTTCTTCAACTAAATTTAACCTCTCGACAATAGGGTCGGTTGGAATTTCTGGTTCAACAACCTCCTAGATAAATAAAATCTATGTCACGTTGGTCAGCATAATTTTCATAAACAATAAATGAACCAATAGTTATGAAAAGATAATATATACCACATCTGAATCATAGACAGGACGAGGGCCGACGGGGGCGGAGACCAAAACCATCGCACTATATAAGATGCAATAATAAAAGTAAGAAAATAATACAAGTATCTATCTAAACATACAAGTAAGAATATTTTTCCTTTCAGAAAGAAGATAAGAACAAGAGGCTCACCACGGTGGTGCCGGCGATGAGATCGGCGCAGGTGATCGACGGCGGTGAAGACGGGGACGTGGTGTGACGGACCGCTAAACCTAGACAAATATTGAGGAAAATGGAGCTTGGAGGTCAAGCTTGGAGAGGAGAAAGCTTAAGTAGTGTGGCTGGGGCATTCCATCGAACACCTTGTGTGCATAGGAGGTAAGCTAGAGCACCACCAAGCCCTCTCCCCCTCAGCGGCCAGAAAAAACAGAGCAGTGTGCTCCGCTCTCACGCGAAGGAGTATATATAGGCACCTCATTGGTCCCGGTTGGTGGCATGAACCGGGACTAAAAGGAAGCCTTTGGTCCCGGTTCAAGCCATCAACCGGGACCAATGGTGGTGAGCCAGGCGAGGCCCATTGGTCCCGGTTCGTCCCACCAGCCGGGACCAAAGGGCAGACGAGCGGGACCAATGCCCAAGCCCGGCCCGGCCCCACAGGATCACGAACCGGGGAAAATACCTCCATTGGTCCCGGTTCGTGGCAGAACCCCGGACTAATGGGCTGAGCAGGCCTGGGTCATTGCCCCCTTTTCTACTAGTGTAGGCTTCATAGGCAAGCAAATGGTATTCGGGTCAACTGTTATCTTGATCTCCTCCAGTTTGGTAGACACCATAGCAACCATTTTTCTAGGTTCTCAGGGGTGGTGACTCGGCTTGTAGCACCTTTTGAGTGCCATCACTAAGAGCGATCACACCGTTGGGGCCCAAAACTTCAGCTTCATGTAGGCGTAACACAGCTGCACCATGAACTTTACATATGTGAACCTTCTTAGGAGGATGTGATAATCACTCCAAAATGGTATGGACTCAAAGCTAAAGATTATTTAGCGGAAGTTGTCCTCGTCCCCGAAGATGACCTTGAGGGATAATTTATCCTAGCGGATGCAACTTTTTCCCTAGATGGAGTCATGGAAGCGGGTCAGTAAACGGCATAGGCGAGATTGGAGATCCCCATCTTTGCTAGCGCGTCGATGAAGATGATGTTCATTCTGCTCCTTCCATAAGGAATTTGGGCAGGCGCGAGTTGCCAACGATTAGGTTGAGCACCAGGGCAATTTCCCTGGGTTGGAACATAGTCCGGACAATTAGATTGATCGAAGATGACAGTGGAGTCGGACCAGTCCATGTATTCCGTGATGGCACGTGCAACTTCATAGACCAGTCTACGCATAAGTCTCTCGGCTCTCCTCTTATCGGAGGCCGAGACGATCATGTTGACCTCTTGTCTATTGGGTTGTTGAAGGCCCAGCCACCATTGGTGGAGTCAGCGATGCCAAGCAAGTCTTGGACTCGAGCTCCGATAGGGCGTCGAGAAGGGACTCTAGCATTGTGTGCTATTGCAATGACAAGTGTTGTCTTGCTTGGTAATAAGAGATTTCGATCTCTTCCCTAGGGGAGCCCGGGTGGTGGCAGGTGGCAGGCTGGTGTAGAGTCGACCCTCTTGTCTGCGATGAAGGTGAATGAGCCAAAATGAAGCTCTAACTTGACATGAAGTTGTCATCTTGGAGTTAAGATCCAATCTGGGTTAGATGTCCGATCTGCGTAACCCATGTATGGCATGCCAACTAACGCTATGGAAAACCATTAGTAGTGCTGATATGATAGAGCGTGTGACCGAAAGTACAATAAGGGGTCGCACACGAGGGATTTACCCAGGTTCAGGCCCCTATCTTGGAGGTATACCCTACTCCTGCTTTTGCTTTGATTGATGTGGGGAAAACGTCTCATGTAAGGGGTTACAATATGCATGGCGATGTTGCTACCTAGACTATATGACTAGATGTCAGATGCCCTAAGCTACCCATAGGCCTCGCTTTTATAAAGGGAGATGAGGCCTAAGGTTAGACATTTTTTTAACCGACCTAGAATATTAAATCAGCCAGGGAGTCCTTGACTTGTGCATCAAGGTGAGATCTTGTGGAAGGAAGGCTTTTTACATGGCTAGTAAACCAAGGAACACTTCGGCCTGATGGGCCATGAGGCTAGCTGCTACGTCTGGAGCTTGCGTTGGTTTTCCTTGAAGAGGAAAGGGTAATGCAGCAATAGTAGCGTAAGTATTTCCCTCAGTTTTTGAGAACCAAGGTATCAATCCAGTAGGAGGCTCCTCAGAAGTCCCACGCACCTACACAAACAAACAAGAACTCGCAACCAATGTAATAAAGGGGTTGTCAATCCCTTCACGGCCACTTGCGAAAGTGAGATCTGATAGAGATAATATGATAAGATAAATATATTTTTGGTATTTCATAATATAGATAGGAAAAGTAAAGATGCATTTAAATGTAGATTAAAAGCTTATATGATAAAAGATAGACCTGGGGGCCATAGGTTTCACTAGTGGCTTCTCTCAAGATAACATAAGTATTACGGTGGCTGAACAAATTACTGTCGAGCAATTGATAGAAAAGTGAATAATTATGAGATTATCTAGGCATGATCATGGATATAGGCATCACGTCCGTGACAAGTAGACTGACTCTTGCCTGCATCTACTACTATTACTCCACACATCGACCGCTATCCAGCATGCATCTAGAGTATTAAGTTCATAAAGAACAGAGTAACGCATTAAGAAAGATGACATGATGTTGAGGGATAAACTCATGCAATATGATATAAACCCCATCTTTTTATCCTCGATGGCAACAATACAATACGTTCCTTGCTGCCCTAACATCCTTTGGGAAAGGACACCATAAGATTGAACCCAAAGCTAAGCACTTCTCCCATTGCAAGAAAGATCAATCTAGTAGGCCAAACCAAACTGATAATTCGAAGAGACTTGCAAAGATAACTTAATCACACATAAATGAATTCAGAGGAGATTCAAATATTTCCATAGATAAACTTGATCATAAACCCACAATTCATTGGATCTCGACAAACACACGGCAAAAAAGAGTTACATCGAATAGATCTCCAAGAAGATCCAGGAGAACTTTGTATTGAGATTCAAAGAGAGAGAAGAAGCCATCTAGCTAATAACTATGGACCCGAAGGTCTGTGGTAAACTAATCACAACTCATCGGAGGAGCCTTGGAGATGATGTAGAGGCCCTCCGTGATCGATTCCCCCTCCGGCGGTGCGCTGGCGAAGGCTCCAAGATGGGATCTCGCGGATACAGAAGGTTACGGCGGTGGAAATTGTTTTTCGTGGTCGCTTCTGATGTTTTCGGGGTACATGGGTATATATAGGAGGAAGAAGTAGGTCGGTGGACGCTCAAGGGGCCCACGAGGGTGGGGGCGCGCCCACCTATAGGGGGCGCGTTGGGCACCTTCATGGCCACCTCGGTTGTTGCTTGACGTCCACTCCAAGTCCTCTGGATCATGTTTGTTCCGAAAAGATCGCTCCCGGAGGTTTCATTCCGTTTGGACTCTGTTTGATATTCCTTTTCTTTGAAACACTGAAATAGGCAAAAAAAATAGCAATTCGGGTTGGGCCTCCGGTTAGTAGGTTAGTCCCAAAAATGATATAAAATTGTAAAGTAAAGCCCATAAACATCCAAAACGGGTAATATAATAGCATGGAACAATAAAAAATTATAGATACGTTGGAGACGTATCACTAGCCCATCGTCCATCTTGTCAACCGACGGGACACCACTGGTATCATACATCGTTAGTCCTCAAAATGGTGTGCTCGCTTCTTTGTCTGGGATGGCAACTCTAGGGAAACCTCAGATCCTCTAGGGGATCGGATGATGATGATGTCGGTACATCGCTCCTCTTGCGGCATCGTCTTTGGAGTTGCTGTCATTTGGAAGGACCAGTGGTAGGCGGTGATCGGTGTTGTTGGTGTTGGACATATGTGATCCAAGTTCTCAATCTAGTGGTGGCTAAGTCTGATGTTTGCATTTGAACTCGGGTTAGCGAGTATGATCCTCCATATGACACACCTCCCTCCCTTTGAGGGGGGTATCGAGTGGCACCCAGACGACCAACGCTCAATGCATTTTCCTTGCTTGGTTCGATGATGATGGTAGAGCAAGACCTCCATCCCCTTCTCAAGCCTTCATGATCTTTGAAGCCAAGATCCGTCTCTTATAGGGCATGATATTGTTGTGGTATTCTTGCGAGATGTTTTGGGTTTGTGTGCTTAGTCTAGTCATTGTAATATGAACTTCTTCTTCATCATCAATGAAATTCAACATTGGTGCTTTTCTTCCGAAAAAATGTTGCATGGCTTTGGCGAAAATTAATGTACCCTCGGGGTGATAGGGTTGCAATCACACGATTTAGCATCACTAGTAGAAAAATGGTCTAATGTGCAGCTCATTAGTCCCGGTATGAAATTGAGCCGGCACTAATGTGACCATTAGTGTCGGTTCCAACAGCTAGGCGGGCCGCTCTCAGTAGTACCGGTTCATGGCGAACCTTTAGCACCGGTTCGTGCCACGAACCGGTACTAAAGAGAGTGGTGGCAGAATGTTGTCAGGCTGGGGCCCGTCCAGCACCTTTAGTACCGGTTCATGCCACGAACCGGTACTACAGGTCATCCTACATATAAACCCTTCGTCCAGCTCGCTCTGTTCCCCTTTCCCCTCTCCTCTGTGTTCTTCCTCTCTTCCCCTCGAGCTCATCACATTTTGCCCAAATTTTGTCAATATTTGAAGGCCCCCATCCATTCAAGTGATCACAAAGGTTAGCAACTTTGTCCTTTCATCTCTCATTGCTAGATTAGCTCTTGTAATGCTTTATATAGTGATTAATTTGTGGGTTTTAGTAATTTGGGAGGAATTATATGTGGTAGTTTATTTGATTTATATGCAACTAGCAAAAGAGCCCGTGCGTTGCAACGGGGTAACAAAATTATGTTTTGTCACTTATCACAATTGCTCTGTCTCGTCATTGTCATCAACCTATTTATCCTTTCGCCCTTTTACAATTTTTATTATGTACACGGCCTTGTGGTTTCCATCGTCATACCGAGCAAATGCCAGTTAGAAAGGAGAGGTGGAGGTCAAAGCCTACTTTGAGTGCCATCTTAATAACTGGAGCCTCGATCTGTTTTACATTCCTTGTCAGCACAATTAATGATTTTGATTTGCTTGTATCTGGGTTATATAACCAAATGCTCCTTGTGGAGCTAGTGTCCACATCCCTTGATGGTAATAATTATAGCGGCAATAGAAGGTTGTGATGTTGCATCGAATATATTTGGGTGGGATGATGCACATGGAAATATTTGGTACCATCGACGATGAAGGGCAAGAAAGATGTAGGTTACCTACAAATATATTCAACTTGAAAAATAGTGCTTCCTCTATAAATAAGTATAAGAGCATTTAATTTTTACAGAGGGTCTACGTGTCATATACTGTATGGTCTCATAGAAAGCATCTACTAGCTTTTGCGACATCCGTTACTGCAGGTGTTGCTGTAGTTGATGGATAGTTGGTCGGCAGGCAAAGACATGTACATCAACTTGAGCTCTGAGTCAAAGAAGATATGTGAGTGACTGATTCAACGTTGATGGCCGAGTTGGCCTCCCAGTCAGAGAGTTGCTTCTCCTATGAGCTCCCACTCGAGGGAAGCGAGGCATGCAGAGCCAACCTGGTTCCCAACATCTGCGAGCTCCCCATCAAGTTGTAAACTTGTAGACTAATCAATGCCAAATCACAAGTATGTTTAGGGCGATCAAAAGTGGCGGTAGCTTCTCCCGGCCTCTTCATGGAATGCCTACACGTATAAATGGTATGGTTTGTGCCTTACATGGACGAATGCGACATAAAAAATTAGGCCGACAAAAGGATTTTTTAGGTATGTATGTATGTATATTTAAAATGTCTACACATTTTTCTCAGTTTTCTTTTCATATATAAGATGTTATATTTTGACCATTTTAATCTGTTAGACCTAAAAAAATTAGGCTGGCGAAACGATTTTTCAAGTATGTATATATATATATATGTGTATTTAAAATTTATAACACATTTCTCACATTTTTTTCATATATAACATGTTATATTTTGAGCTGGTGTTTTTTTTCTCAGTTTTTTTTCATATATAGCATGTTATATTTTGATTTAGTGTTTGAAGGATAAATATTTCGAAAATCCTAGACGCACGAATAGTTACGGGCGTTTCACGGGGTCAACAGCGCTAATTAATCTCTCCCCGACTCCCCTCCCCCTTTTTTTAGTGGGATGGGGCCCGCTTCTCTCCTAATCTCCAATCAAAAAGCACCACGTAATCATAGTCCGTTGAGTCTGTAAAAACTATCCCGTGTGTGTAGCATTGCTCTAAATAAACTATTCGTGCGTCTAGGATTTTCGAAATATTTATCTTTCAAACACTAAATCAAAAAGCACCACGTAATCATAGTCCGTTGAGTCTGTAAAAACTATCCCGTGTGTGTAGCATTGCTCTAAATATTTTGAAGATCATTTTAATCTGTTAAGGAAAAAGAAACAAAAAGATGAAAAATGTGATAGAGCCGAGACTTGAACCCACGTCTCACGCATACAAGACCAACGCTCCAACCAATGCACTACAAGAGTCGTCCTACTATCTTTGGGACACTGCATGTAGATAAACCATTAAACACTGCCGCGAAAAAAAACTGAAACGTTTTCCCTCACTTATAGGTGGCATTGGCGGGTAATATTTAGCAACTTTAGGGACAAAGTAGGTGGCGTACCACCAGAAGCAATAGATGCTTTATTATTATTAGGGGAGATTTCAGTTTAAAATAACTCTTAGTTTGCATATGTAGGTGTGATTTACTTAGTGCCTTCCCGTCTTCGTCGTAACCACCGTCGATCGTCCGCACCGACTCGTCGCTGGCACCACCTTGTGGTGAGCCTCTTGTTCTTATCTTTTTTATATAAAAAAATCATGTTTGTGTGATTTAGATATATAGTTACTTGTATAATTATCTTACCCGTACGTTGTTTGTTATACATAGTGACATGGTTTTGATATCCGTCCCCGTCGGCCCTCGTCCGTGTTATGATTCGGATGTGGTATATTCTCTTTTAAAACTATTTGTTGCATTTCGTGTTTATGACAAATTATGTTCATCAAGTTGACATAGATATTTTTATGTAGGAGGTATGTGAACCGGAAATTCCAACCGACCCTATTGTCGAGAGGTTAAATTTAGTTGAAAGGGAAAACGACTATTTGACAGAAAAATTGAAAAGAATTGAGGGGGAGAAGATGGAATTGGAGTTGCATGTTGTCGATGTCGTCAATGATCACAAGATCAAGATGGAGAAAATGCGGTTAAAGATTACAAAGATTAGAAAATATGCCATTGATAGTGAGGCTTGGTATCATTATGCTGTTGGATCAATTGTTACCTTAGTTGCGATCTTGATCGCATTTGTTGTTGCATTTAAATGCTTTAGCTAGAGAGTTATTTGTATGTTGCATTTAAGTGTTGTATGAAGTTTATGTATGAACTTGTATTAATTTGGTCTATTCAGTGGTGTGTAATGAAGATGCGCCGGCAATGGATGTACGATGACCGATGCTCTCCCCAGTTCGTTGATGGCGTGCATACTTTTCTGATTGCGGCTCGGGCAAACAAGCGGGCGGATGGTTTTATGCCTTGTCCATGTGCTGGCTGTAAGAAATTTCACAATTACTCTAACTCAAGAACCATTCACGTCCACCTGTTTGAGTACGGTTTCATGCCCCACTATAATGTTTGGATCAAGCACGGAGAAAGAGGGGTTATGATGGAAGACAATGAAGAAGAAGAGGACGACGATAGCTATCCTGGCCATGGGTTCCCTGAATACGATGATACAACAATGGGGGAAGAAGCTGAGCCGGCAATGCGAAAAGAAACTGAAGAAGAGGCATCAGATGAGCCCGCTGATGATCTAGGTCGGGCCATTGCTGATGCAAAGAGAAACTGCGCAAGTGAAAAGGAGAAGAAGAAGTTGTAGTGCATGTTAGAGGATCACAAGAAATTGTTGTACCGGAATTGCAAAGCTGACAAGAAAAGGCTGGGCACCACACTGGAATTGCTGCAATGGAAGGCAGAGACTGGTGTATCTGACAAGGGATTTGGAAAGTTGTTGGTAATGATAAAGAATATGCTTCCAAAGGACAACGAATTGCCTGAGAGTGCGTACGAAGCAAAGAAGGCTGTCTGCCCTCTAGGGTTAGAGGTGCATAAGGTACATGCATGCCCTAATGACTGCATCCTCTACCGCGGTGAGTATGAGGATTTGAATGCGTGCCCGGTATGCGGTGCATTGCGCTATAAGATCAGCCGTGATGACCTTGGTGACGTCGAGGGCGAGCGCCCCAGGAAGAAGATTCCTGCCAAGGTGATGTGGTATGCTCCTATCTTACCACGGTCGAAACGTTTGTTCCAAAACAAAGAGCGTGCCAAGGCGATGCGATGGCATGGAGAAGATCGTAAGGAAGACGGAAAGTTGAGAGTACCCGCTGACGGGTCGCGGTGGAGAAAAATTGAGAGAAAGTGCAGGGAGGAGTTTGCAGGTGACCCATGGAACGTATGGTTTGGTCTAAGCGCAAATGGCATTAATCCTTTTGGGGAGCAGAGCAGCAACCATAGCACCTGGCCTGTGACTCTATGTTTGTACCTTCCTCCTTAGTTGTGCATGAAGAGGAAGTTCATTATGATGCCAGTGTTCATCCAAGGTCCTAAGCAACCCGGCAACGACATTAATGTGTACCTAAGGCCATTAGTTGAAGAACTATTATAGTTGTGGAATGGAAAAGGTGTACGTGCGTGGGATGAGCACAAACATGAAGAATTTGACCTAAAGGCATTGTTGTTCGTGACCATCAATGATTGGCCTGGTCTCAGTAACCTTTCAGGACAGACAAACAAGGGATACTGCGGATGCACGCATTGTTTGGATGATACCGACAGTATATATTTGGATAGTTGTGGGAAGGATGTGTACTTGGGACATCGTCGACTTCTTCCGAGTAGGCATCACGTAAGAAAGAAGGGCAAGCATTTCAAAGGTGGGCGGATCACCGGATGAAGCCTCGCCTTCGTACTGGTGCTGATATACATGATATGGTCAAGGATTTGAAGGTAATCCTTGAAAAAGGTCCTGGCGGACAACCTGTTCCGAAGGACGCTTACGGAAGCGCACCCATGTGGAAGAAGAAATCTATATTTTGGGACCTGCCCTATTGGAAAGACCTAGAGGTCCGCTCCGCAATCGATGTGATGCACGTGACGAAGAATCTTTGCGTGACCCTGCTTGGCTTCTTGAGCGTGTATGGGAAGACAAAAGATACACCGGAGGCACGGGAGGACCAGCAACGTATGCATAGAAAAGACAGCATACATCAGGGTCATCCCAGCTACGCTCTTACCAAAGAAGAGAAGGAAATCTTCTTTGAATGCCTGCTCAGTATGAAGGTAATGTCTGGCTTCTCGTCGAATATAAAGGGAATAATAAATATGGCAGGGAAAAAGTTCTAGAACCTAAAGTCTCATGACTGCCACGTGATTATGACGCAACTGCTTCCGGTTGCATTGAGGGGGCTTCTACCGGAAAATGTTCATTAGCCGTTGTGAAGCTATGTGCATTCCTCAATGCAATCTCTCATAAGGTAATGTCGATCCGTAAATCATACCAAGGTTCTGAGAATGATTTGGTGCAATGTCTTGTCGATTCGAGTTGGTGTTCCCACCATCCTTCTTCAACATCATGACGCACATCCTAGTTCACCTATCTTGAAGAGATTAAGGTATTGGGTCTTGTATTTCTACACAATATGTTCCCCTTTGAGAGGTTCATGGGAGTCTTGAAGAAATATGTTCATAACCATGCTAGGCCAGAAGGAAGCATCTTGAAGGGCCATAAAAATGAGGAGGTCATTGAGTTTTGTATTGACTTTATTCCTGACCTTAAGCCGATTGGTGTTCCTGAATCGCGGCATAAGGGCAGACTGGATGGAAAAGGCACGCTAGGAGGGGATCAAATAATATGTATGGACGGGCATTCTCTCACTGAAGCACACTACACAGTTCTACAGAATTATGCCTTGGTGGCTCCGTATATGGAGGAACACAAGAATTTTCTACGCTCCAAACACCCGGAGCAGTCTGACGACTGGATTACACATGAACAAACGGGGACTTCCGCCGGTTGGTTGCAGACACGTGCCATGCATGACGGCGATATTGAAGATGACATGTACTTGCTGTCCCAGCTACCATCTTCGAATATAATGACTTTCAAAGGGTACGAGATTAATGGGAATACATTTTACACGATCGCCAAGATAAGAAGAGCACCAACCAAAACAGTGGTGTACGCTTTGATGCAACAACCAAGACGGGAAAGGAAACATATTATGGTTACATAGAGGACATATGGGAACTTGACTATGGACGTGGTTTGAAGGTCCCTTTGTTTCGGTGTAAATGAGTCAATATGACACGAGGCGGGGTAATGGAAGACCTGCAGTACGGAATGACAACAGTGGATCTCAACTATCTTGCGTATGCAGACGAACCATTCGTCCTAGCCAATGATGTGGCGCAGGTTTTTGTATGTGTAAGACATGTCTACCAGGCCGAGAAAAGAAAAGATAAGGAAGCGAATGCATCATACGATGAGCCAAAGCGCCACATAGTTCTTTCAAGGAAAAGAAACATCGTGGAGTGGATGATAAGGCAGACATGTCAGAAGATTATGAAAAGTTTGATGAAATTGCTCCATTCAGAGTGAATATTGATCCGAGCATCCAGTTAAATGATGAAGATTGTCCATGGTTATGGCGCAAAGGGACACATGATGTCTACTACACAACCTTCTTTTTGTAGACGTTGTTGGGCATCCAAGTGCAGAGGTTTGTAGGACAGTAGCAAATTTCCCTCAAGTGGATGACCTAAGGTTTATCAATCCGTGGGAGGCGTAGGATGGAGATGGTCTCTCTCAAGCAACCCTGCAACCAAATAACAAAGAGTCTCTTGTGTCCCCAACACACCCAATACAATGGTAAATTGTATAGGTGCACTAGTTCAGTGAAGAGATGGTGATACAAGTGCAATATGGATGGTAGATATAGGTTTTTGTAATATGAAAATATAAAAACAGCAAGGTAACTAATGATAAAAGTGAGCACAAACGGTATTGCAATGGTAGGAAACAAGGCCTAGGGTTCATACTTTCACTAGTGCAAGTTTTTTCAACAATAATAACATAATTGGATCATATAACTATCCCTCAACATGCAACAAAGAGTCACTCCAAAGCCACTAACAGCGGAGAACAAACGAAAAGATTATGGTAGGGTACGAAACCACCTCAAAGTTATCCTTTCTGTTCTATCTATTCAAGAGTTCGTAGTAAAATAACATGAAGCTATTCTTTCCGCTCAATCTATCATAGAGTTCATACTAGAATAACACCTTAAGACACAAATCAACCAAAACCCTAATGTCACCTAGATACTCCATTGTCACATCAAGTATCCGTGGGCATGATTATACGATATGCATCACACAATCTCAGATTCATCTATTCAACCAACACAAAGTACTTCAAAGAGTGCCCCAAAGTTTCTACCGGAGATTCAAGACGAAAACGTGTGCCAACCCCTATGCATAAGTTCATGGGTGGAACCCGCAAGTTGATCACCAAAACATACATCAAGTTGATCACGTGATATCCCATTGTCACCACAGATAAACATGGCAAGACATACATCAAGTGTTCTCAAATCCTTAAAGACTCAATCCGACAAAATAACTTCAAAGGGAAAACTCAATTCATGACAAGAGAGTAGAGGGGGGAGAAACATCATAAGATCAACCTATAATAGCAAAGCTCGCGATACATCAAGATCGTGCCATAGAGAGAACACGAGAGAGAGAAGAGAGAGAAAGAGAGAGAGAGAGAGAGAGAGATCAAACACATAGCTACTTGTACATACCCTTAGCCCCGAGGGTGAACTACTCCCTCCTCGTCATGGAGAGCGCCAGGATGATGAAGATGGCCACCGGTGAGGGATCCCCCCTCCGGCAGGGTGCCGGAACGGGCTCCCGAGAGGTTTTTGGTGGCTACAGAGGCTTGCGGCGGCGGAACTCCCAATCTATTGTGTTCCCCGAAGGTTTTAGGGTATATGGACTTATATAGGCGAAAGAACTCGGTCGGGGGAGCCACGAGGGGCCCACGGGAGTGGAGGGCGCGCCAGGTGGGCGCGCCAGGTGGGCGCGCCCGGGTGGGCGCGCCCGAGGTGGCGCGCCCAGGGGGTGGGTGCGCCCCCCTATCTCGTGGCCTCCTCGAAGATTCCTTGGCTTGCACTCCAAGTTCCCTGGATTGCTTCTGTTCCAAAAATAAGTTTCCCGAAGGTTTCATTCCGTTTGGACTCCGTTTGATATTGCTTTTCCTTGAAACACTGAAATAGGCCAGAAAACAGCAATATGGGCTGGGCCTCCGGTTAATAGGTTAGTCCCAAAAATACTATAAAAGTGTATAATAAAGCCCATAAACATTCAAAAAAGATAATAAAATAGCATGAATGCTTCATAAATTATAGATACGTTGGAGACGTATCAGCATCCCCAAGCTTAATTCCTGCTCGTCCTCGAGTAGGTAAATGATAAAAGAAAGAATTTATGAAGTGCAAATGCTAGCAGGTGCACAAGTTTGATCAATGATAATTTCAATCACCTTTTCTAGCATCATTATATGTCATAACAGCAGTTCATCTCATAAAACTTCTCAAGATCAACTAACAAGCTATTCACATGTTAAAGCATAGACCATAAACTTTCTTGAAAACTAGCAAACTTCATTCTCAGTCATCAAACAATTACAATTCATCTTATTTTCAGGAAGGGTCTATGTCAGAGCTTTGATTTAGCAAACTCCACATACTCAACTATCATATAGTCTTCTACAATTGCTAAAACTCACGCAATACTTATGGTTATGGAGTTTTAATGGGACACTAAGAAAGATAGGGGCTTATAATTTCGCCTCCCAACGTATTCACCTTTGGGTGATGTCAACAATAATACTTCACGCT
The DNA here is from genome assembly GCA_021605145.1 of Aegilops bicornis. Classification (NCBI taxonomy): domain Eukaryota; kingdom Viridiplantae; phylum Streptophyta; class Magnoliopsida; order Poales; family Poaceae; genus Aegilops; species Aegilops bicornis. The sequence goes on along the minus strand of CM038673.1, from coordinate 707,434,328 downwards.
AACTTACATCCAATTGGATATATGTATCAGGATCTTTCCAACACGAGGTGCTTGCCAAAGGATAAAATGAAAAAGGGAAAGGTGAAGATCACCTTGACTCTTGCATAAAGTAAAAGATAGGCCCTTCGCACAGGGAAGTAGGGATTTGCAGAGGTGCCAGAGCTCGATTTTGAAATAGAGATAAATAATTTTGAGAGTTATGATCTCATTGTCAACATAACAACCAAGAGTTCCCAATATCTTCCATACTACATACATTATAGGCGGTTCCCAAATAGGATGGTAAAGTTTTTACTCCCCCTCCACTAACAATCACACTCACGGCCATCCGAAACAACGGGGTACCGTCCATACCAACAACAGTCCTGGGGGAGTTTTGTTTTAATTATTTTTGATTTGATTTTGATCTTTTGATCAAGGGACTGGGCATCCCGGTTACCAGCCATTTTTCTCGTGAATGATGAGCGGAGTCCACTCATCTTGAGAATAACCCACCTAGCATGGAAGATACTGACGGCCCCTAGTCGCTACATGAGCGATTCGGGCATACAAAATAGATTATTATTTGAAGGTTTAGAGTTTGGCACATGCAAATTTACTTGGAACGGCAGGTAAATACCGCATATAGGTAGGTATGGTGGACACTCACGGCAAAAACTGGGTTCAAGGATATTTGGAAGCACAAGTAGTATCTCTACTTGGTGCAAGGAATTTTGGCTAGCATGAGGGGGAAAGGCAAGCTCAACTTGTTTGAATGATCCATGACAATATACTTTAACTGAGATGTGAGAAAACATAACCCATTACGTTGTCTTCCTTGTCCAACATCAACTCTTTAGCATGTCATACTTAATGAGTGCTCACAATTATAAAAGATGTCTAGGATAGTATATTTATATGTGAAATCTCTCTTCCTTCAATATTCTTTCATGAATTGTTCAAGTGACCAATACAACGCTCGCTAACCTTCAATAAATTTACAACCTCTACTTCTTAGATGTGAAGCATTACTCCCCATGGGATAAGCAAATGAAACATATATAATTTCAGATTTATGACATTCAACTCATTCAACCAGTTACTCATAGGATATAAGTGAAGCACACGAGTAAATGACAAACTACTCCAAAAAAAATATAAGTGAAGATCAATGAGTAGCTAAATAATTATGTAACTATGTGAAGACTCTCTCTCATTTAAGAATTTCAGATCTTGGTATTTTATTCAAACAGCAAGCAAAACAAAATAAAATGACATTGCAAGGATAGCACAACTCATGCGAAGAAGCAAAAACTTAGGTTCAACCGATACTAACAGATAGTTGTTGAAGAAGAAAGGTGGGATGCCTAACGGGGCATCCCCAAGCTTAGATGCTTGAGACTTCTTGAAATATTATCTTGGGGTGCCTTGGGCATCCCCAAGCTTGAACTTTTGTGTCTCCTTAATTTCTCTCATATCATGGTTTCTCTTTTCATCAAAAGCTTCATCCACACCAAACTCAACAAAAACTCGTGAGATAGGTTAGTATAAACCAATGCAAAACCTTATCATTTTCTACTGTAACAAATCACTAAAATTATTATTCAACATTGCATACTAAATGCCTCTGCATATTTAACACTCCTATCCTCAAATAGAATCATTAAACAAGCAAACATATGCAAACAATGCAACCATAACAGCAATCTTCCAAAACAGTATAGTCTGTAAAGAATGAAATATTCATCATACTTCCCTAACTCCAAAAATTATGAGAAACATACCTCACTGTATAAGATTTATCAGAGCTCAATATGCAAAAAGTTTCAACATTATACCATTCTCTGAATTTTCTAGGGAGCTTTTGCAACAGCGGTAAACTTTCTGTTTTCAAACAGCAACATGTATACTAGCAAAATAAACATGGTAAAGGCTATCATTGACATTTTTATTGAAACTAAAGATGCAAAACATTAATCTAAATAACAGCAAGCAAATACTAACAAAATAAAATGATGCTCCAAGCAAACACATATCATGTGGCGAATAAAAATATAGCTCCAAGTAAAGTTACCGATGAACGAAGACGAAAGAGGGGATGCCATCCGGGGCATCCCCAAGCTTAGGCTCTTGGTTGTCCTTGAATATTACCTTGGGGTGCCTTGGGCATCCCCAAGCTTAGGCTCTTTCCACTCCTTGTTCCATAGTCCATCGAATCTTTACACAAAACTTGAAAACTCCACAACACAAAACTCAACAGAAAACTCGTAAGCTCCGTTAGTATAAGAAAATAAAACCACCAGTTAGGTACTGTAGTGAACTCATTATAAATTCATATTGGTGTAATATCTATTGTATTCCAACTTCTCTATGGTTCATACCCTCCGATACTACTCATAGATTCATCAAAATAAGCAAACAATACATAGAAAATAGAATCTGTCAAAAACAGAACAGTCTGGAGTAATCTGTATCAAACGTATACTTATGGAACTCCAAAAATTCTAAAAAATTAGGAAGTCCTAATAAATTTGTGTACCAATCCAGATCAAAAATAATAAGATCAGAAGCATGTTTCTGTGAATTATCAAAACTAATTTACTGGGTGCAAAAGTTTCTGATTTTCAGCAGGATCAACACAACTATCACCGTAAGCTATCCCAAAGGTATTACTTGGCACTTTATTGAAACAAAAGCTATAAAACATGATTAGTACAGTAGCATAATCATGTTAACACACAAACAGTAAGAGTAAATATTGGGTTGTCTCCGAACAAGCGCTTTTCTTTAATGCCTTTCTAGCTAGGTATGATGATGACAATGATGCTCACATAAGAGATAAGAATTGAAACATAACGGGAGCATCATGAAGCATATGACTAGCACATTTAAGTCTAACCCACTTCCTATGCCTAGGGATTTTGTGAGCAAGCAACTTATGGGAACAATAATCAACTAGCATAGGAGGGTAAAACAAGCATAGCTTCAAGATTTTCAACACATAGAGAGGAAACTTGATATTATTGCAATTCCTACAAGCATATATTCCTTCCTCATAATAATTTTCAGTAGCATCAGGAATGAATTCAACAATATAACCAGAACCTAAAGACTTCTTTTCATGATCTACTTGCATAGAAATTTTATTACTCTCCACATAAGCAAAATTCTTCTTATTCGGAATAGTGGGAGTATCATAAGAGACTTGAATACTATAAATTGTTTCCACATTAAAAGAGTAATGTTCAGAAAAAGGGTAATCATAATCATGAAAAGTTTTATAAATATAATCCTCACTACTCTTTATAGCATAAGTTTCATCACAATAATCATCATAAGTAGCAACTTCGTTCTCATCATAATCGATTGAAACCTCTTCCAAGATAGTGGAATCATCACTAAATAAAGTTAAAACTATTACAAATCCACTTTCATATTCATCACAATAAGATTCAACATCCTCCAAAATAGTGGGATAACTACTTCCTAAAGTTGGCACTCTTCCAAACCCACTTTCATCAATATAATCATCATAGGTAAGAGGCATGCTATCATCATAACAACTTTGCATATCAAAACTTGGGAGGCTAAAAATATCATCTTCATTAAACGTCGCATCCCCAAGCTTGGGACAAACATTAACTTCAGCAATATATTCTCAAATATGTCATCCTCAAATATGTGTGCCTTTATATAGGCATGGCTAGCTTACTATCTAAGCTATGTGGTGGTATGGGAGCAAGGCATAGTGCATGTCATGCTTCTCCCCTGGGTCACTTCACAAATAGTGCCAGGGGACAAGTGACACTATACATGATGGCATCGAGGTACAGCCGTCTTGTCTGCGGTATGGCCGCCACATCGAGGTCTTGTCGGTGTCACTTCGGGCTGCAGTCGGCAGCCGGCTGGTTGGCATAGTCGGCAGCCAGCTGGTTGGAGCAGCAATGCAGCCGGACAGAGAGTAGTCGGACGGGAGCCGGCAGGAGCGGTCAAGGCTTGACCGAGGGGCTTTGCTAGCCCCGATGTCTTGAATTATCGTCTCGCCGTCTTCGGGGTATCCGTGTCCAATTACTCCGACAACCAACACAAAGTACTTCAAAGAGTGCCCCAAAGTTTCTACCGAAGAGTCAAGACGAAAACGTGTGCCAACCCCTATGCATAAGTTCATGGGCGGAACCCGCAAGTTGATCACCAAAACATAAATCAAGTTGATCACGTGATATCCCTTTGTCACCACAGCTAAACATGGCAAGACATACATCAAGTGTTCTCAAATCCTTAAAGACTCAATCCGACAAAATAACTTCAAAGGGAAAACTCAATTCATCACAAGAGAGTAGAGGGGGAGAAACATCATAAGATCCAACTATAATAGCAAAGCTCGCGATACATCAAGATCGTGCCATAGAGAGAACACGAGAGAGAGAGAGAGAGAGAGAGAGAGAGAGAGAGAGATCAAACACATAGCTCCTGGTACATACCCTCAGCCCCGAGGGTGAACTACTCCCTCCTCGTCATGGAGAGCGCCGGGATGATGAATATGGCCACCGGTGAGGGATCCCCTCCCCTCCGGCAGGGTGCCAGAACGGGCTCCCGAGAGGTTTTTGGTGGCTACAGAGGCTTGCGGCGGCAGAACTCCCGATCTGTTGTGTTCCCCGAAGGTTTTAGGGTATATGGACTTATATAGGCGAAATAAGTTAGTCGAGGGAGCCACGAGGGGCCCACGAGAGTGGAGGGCGCGCCCAGGGGGGTGGGCGCCCCCCCCCCCCTATCTCGTGGCCTCCTCGAAGCTTCCTGGCTTGCACTCCAAGTTCCCTGGATTGCTTCTGTTCCAAAAATTAGTTTCCCGAAGGTTTCATTCCGTTTGGACTCCGTTTGATATTCCTTTTCTTCGAAACACTGAAATAGGCAAGAAAACAACAATATGGGCTGGGCCTCCGGTTAATAAGTTAGTCCCAAAAATAATATAAAAGTGTATAATAAAGCCACAAACATTCAAAACAGATAATAAAATAGCATGAATGCTTCATAAATTGTAGATACGTTGGAGACGTATCAACACACGCGAAGAAAAAGTTTCACACCCTGAGATCCCGCTCTGGGATATGATAGGCTTCACCGTCATCACTTTCTTCTCTAGTGACTTTCCGGACTTATATATCTGGAAAGTGCCGCTTCGAACAAACCGGGGGGAATCTTTGTAATAGTTAGGGTACTTATCTGTTTTGGCATTTGAAACGCGAAGAAATTTTATGTGCAAAAACTGGATGCACTTCGTCTACAAATTATTCGTCAAATAATTCAAATTTAAACTATTCAAAATTGAAAACTACTAGCACTAACAGAGAGTTCGTAATTTTTTGTACCTAAAGAAAAAATATTCAGAAATAAATAAAGTAGAAAAGAATTAAAACTAAAACTTTTTGGAGACAAAAACTAAATAAAAAAAGTTAGTTCGCCAAATAATTCAAATTTAAACTATTCAAATTTGAAAACTACTGGCACTAACAGAAAGTTTGTAATTTTTTGTACCTAAAGAAAAATATTTTGGAAATAAATAAATGAAAATAAATAAAGTAGAAAAGAAAAAAACTAAAAAAATTTAAGACAAAAACTAAATTAAAAAAAGCCCACCTACTGGGCCGTCGCGGCCTGCATCCGACTAGAAACCCAACCTATAGTTGGGTCAGATGCAGCCACAAGGTAATAGGCCCACAGGCGAGCTGACGAAATTAGGCCCAGAAGCCTGCTATAGAGAGGAGTTCAACAGAGCTGCCGCGCCGGGGCTTTTGAACAGGTGCGGGCGCCCCTCGGCTAGCGAGGTGGGACTAAACTTGCTCGCAGCGCACCTGCGCCAGCACACCCCCTTTAGTACCGGGTCTTGGCTCCAACCGGTACTAAAGGGGGGCATTTAGTACCGGTTGTAGCCACCACCCGGTACTAAAGAGGGTGCGCTTTCCGCCGCTTCGCCTGGCCAAAATAGACCTTTAGTACCGATTGGTGGCTCCAACCGGTACTAAAGATAGGTTCTATATAAGAAACTGCTTCAAAAAAATCAGTTTCTCATCTCTCCCTCTGCTTCTTCCCCTCTGCCCCGTCGCCCCCGCCCCTCGTCGTCGTCCCTGTCCCCGTCGCCGTCGCCGCCACCCCCGTCGCCGTCCGTCGCCGTCCCCTCTGCCTCGCCGTCCCGTCGCCTCTCCGTCGCCGTCGCTGTCGCCGTCACCTCGACCTCACCCGCGCTGTGAGCCCCTCTCCCCGTCCCCTCTCCTCCCTCCAATCGAAGCCGCCACGCCGCAGACGCCATAGGTGCACACGCGCTCGCACGCGCGCACACACATACACACGCACACACACACACACACGATTCTGTTTTTAGTTTTTTTGTTTTTTTTGTTTTTTTGTTTTTTATACAAATGTTTTAGATGAATTAGTTAATTAGATTAGATTAATGTCAAATAGTATATAGAAATGTTAGAAATTTTAGAAATGTTAGTTTTAGCTAGATGAATTAGATTAATTTCAAATTGTTATAGAAATGTTAGAAATGTTATAGAAATGTTAGTTTTTAGTTTCTTATAATTTTAGTAATAGAAATTTAGAATTTGCATATAAGAAATCACATCCAATCATTTAAAAATGTTACTTTTGCGGCGTATAGTATTTGTTCTCGACGATGCCCGGCCCGCATCCTCGCCAATGACCCGTTCGCGACGACGTCCTGCTTCAGAGGACCCATGTCCGGACTGGCTCCGCTGGCTGGCAATCGAGGTGCTACCTTCAGGGGCTCGCCGCTTGATGAGGAACCTGGGTCCCATCATCGACCCTGAGCTCCTTCGGTGGCGTTCCCGTGGGCCACTTTCGGTACGGAGGGAGCCGGCCCCACCGGAGGTGGTGCGTCACCGTGTCAGGGAGGAGGATGAGCACGTCCGTCGTTACATGGCTGCTATGGACGTCAGGTTCTCTAGTACCTGGCATGGTCTTTGGGGAGATGACCAGAGCTATGATCCTGTGATGGTTCCTTCTCTTTGGGTGTCCACCGCCCGCGCCTCAGGAACCGCGAGTGGCCTAGATTATTCTGTAGTATTCGATCTTTATTAGCTAGCTAGCTACTGATGTATTCAATATATAATATTCGAGACAATGTATTCAAGATTATATATTATTCGAGCCGATGCATATTATGTACTATGGTTCAGGATTTCCTTATTGATTGCATGCATGCATTGTAATTTGAATAGTAAATTGTTTTATATTTCTTCTGGATTAGTTAAATAAAAGCTATGGCGGACAATACCGGCAGAGAGGGAGAAGAGGCCCTATTCGAGATCATACACTCCCCTCGCGCGCCAGATGATCGAAATGAAGAAGATGACAGCTCCCAATATCTGAACAATACCGGGGAGGGTGATGATATGATATTCGATCGCGGCGACCGAATTGATGAATTCATGGACGACGACTTTGATTATGATGGCGAAAAAATTAATGATTATGATGGCGAAGAAAATGTTGATCTTGAAATAACAGAGACCGGCGAGGTATATTTATATAAGAAGCATCTGGTGATCATCACATGTTTTAAATGATTTGAAGATATAATAAAGAATCGATCTTTCTTCTTTCAGCCCTCTGGATCGAGCAAATCTTCTACAGACAGAGTACGAGGCCCGGGCAAAAAGTTGAAGGGGGGCGTAAAGTACAACATCGATGCCATGAAAACTAATGGCGAACCAATAACGCCTAAGAACATTGCGAACAAGTTCGTTCGTCAGTGCAGAGTTCTTGTGAAGGACCAACTCCCGATCTCCCTTCAAGAATGGAAAGAGCCATCAAAGCCCCATCCAGATCTTACTTTTGACGACGACAGAGCAAAAACTGTGCTTTGGGAAAATCTCATGAAACATTTCACCCTACCAGATCATTTCACAGCAGCAGATGTAGAGAAAGTCAAGGTGAAAAGGATCAAGATGGACCTAGAGGGGGGGGGGGTGAATAGGTACAATTACAAATTTTAATTATTACTAAGCAATTTTAGGCAATAATGCGGAATGTGAGAGTGAGCCTAACAATTGCAAGAGTAGTACTAAGTGGTAAGCAAGTAACACGAGTATGAAAAGAAGCAAGCACAATATGATATAAGTAAGTGCTAAGAGACAAGTAACCACAAGTAGGGGGTTAGGGTTAGGAATAACCGCAACTCCAGGAGACGAGGATGTATGCCGATGTTCACTTCCTTGGAGGGAAGCTACGTCACCGTTAGAGAGGTGGATGTTACCACGAAGGCACACCAACTCCACGAAGGCTCACCCTATTCTCCCTTTGAGACAACACCACGAAGGCGTTTCTCAATCACTAGTGGTAGACCTTGGGGTGGTCTCCAAACCCGCACAAACTTTTCCGGGGGTAATCACAATGGTCGATTCCTTTCCGAAGGACTCCTACCGCCTAGGAGTCTCCAACCTCCAAGAGTAACAAGAACGATGGGGAAAAGCTCAAGACTTGCTCAAATCACGAATTCCTTTGGTGCAAAGAAGGGGAAGGAGTGGATCTATCACTTGATCGGAGAACTTCTCTCAAATGTTCCTAAATCCCTTGGGGATCTAGGATTTGGTGTAGAGGATTGAGAGAGAGAGAGTGAAAAGTGTTCTTGGCAAGCTCAAAGTGAATGGTCAACCTCATCCCGTGAAAGGGAAAAGCCTATATATAGTTGGTGTGGAAAATGTGACCGTTTGAGCCACTTAAGTGCACAAGAGGGTTCGGACGTCCGGACAACCCCGGACGTCCAGCGGCACAAGTATGTCCGGACGTCCGACAGTTATCGGTCGTCCGGCCATTGGGAACAAATAAGCCATGAATCTGTGCATAGCACACGGACGTCCGATACGTGTCGGTCGTCCGGAGCCCGGACGTCCGGAGAGGCCCGGAAATCTGTAAATATGGTACTATGGTGGAAATACCGGACGTCCGAGACATGCCGGCCGTCCGGAGGTCGGACATCCAGAGTGTTTCGGAAATCCGTAAATAACTTTCTGTAAGGGGAACACCGGACGACCGGAGAGAGTCGGACGTCCGGACAGCTGAGAAGGACCGGACGTCCGTAGAGTACCGGACGACTGGATATACTTGATAAACATGATTAGTCCCAACATACATGTTGTCATCAACATCAAAATACGATTAAGGGTATGATTGCACTTTCAATCTCCCCCTTTTTGGTAGTTGATGACAACATATATGCACACACATAAAAATAGGAATCGAAAGGATTTGTTGTGAAGCTCAATAATCAAAGAATAAGCAAGGAGTGAGCTCCCCCTCAATATGATACCATAGAGAATAAACATGAAGAGAGCTCCCCCTCAATATGATACCAACACAACCAAATCTCATACACAAGATAATCAAGACAATAAGCTCCATATAGATTCATCACTCATAGCATAGAACACTCATAGCATAGAACATCAGTTTCTACAATCTCATAACATAAGTTCGATACAAGCTAATCAACAATCATAGCAATGAGTTTGATTACAAACTAACAAGCTAATGCCATAATATCATAGTGCATACACTACTGGAATCAGCTACTTTGCCATCTGCCAGCTCTTTGCCGTCTGCTAGCGGACGGCAAATAAGCTCTTTGCCATCAGCTATCCAAAAAGCGGACGGCAAAGAACTGGCTGATGGCAAAGACCAAGGTTACCATCAGTTCTTTGCCGTCATGACGGCAAGATTCGATACCGTCGGCTAGCGGACGGCAAAGAGGAGGGCCCCACTGACGAGTTGCAAAAAAAACCTAACGGGGCCCTCTGTGCCGTCCGCTAGCGGACGACAAAGACCAAGAAGGCGGACGGCAAAGGGTGGCGGACGGCAAAGAGGGAGGGCCCCACGTAACGTTAACGGGGCCGCGCCCCACCCCCCCTCTCTCTCTCTCTTTCTAACCCACCTCTCGCCAGCCCCTTCGCACCACCCGCGCCGCCCCCCCGCCCGTCGCCCCACCACCCGCCGCCACCAGCGCCCCCCCCGCTGCCCCGCCGCCTGCTCAGGCACGCCCGGCGCCCGGCACCTCCGCGCCGCCCGGCCGGGCCCGGCGCCCGCCGCCCTAAACCGCCCGCCCCTCCTCCGCCACCCAGGCCGCACCGCCCCCTCCTCCACCCTCGCCCGCCACCCGGCGCCCCCGCCCCGCTGCCACGCCCCGGTGCCCAGCACCTCCGCGCCCGCCGCCCGGCCGGGCCAGCGCCGCCGCCCAGCCGCCCAGACCACCGCCTCCTCCACCCTCGCTGCAGGTGAGTCTCTTCTTCCTTTTTTTTCCTTTTTCTGTTTTTAGTTTTAGGTTTATGTTTAGTTTTAGGTTTATAGGTTTAGTTTTAGTTTAGTATTAGGTTTAGTTTTAGTTTAGTATTAGGTTTAGATTTAGAAGAGGAAGAAGAAGAAGAAAAGAGGAGAGGAGGAGAAGAAGAAGAGGAAAAGGAAAGGAGGAAGAAGAAGAAGAAGAAGAAGAAGAAGAAGAAGAAGAAGAAGAAGAAGAAGAAGAAGAAGAAGAAGAAGAAGAAGAAGAAGAAGAAGAAGAAGAAGAAGAAGAAGAAGAAGAAGAAGAAGAAGAAGAAGGAAAAAAGGAAGAAAAGGAAAAGGAGGAAGAAGAAGAAAAGGAAAAAAGGAAGAAAGGAAAAGGAAGAAGAAGAAGAAGACACCCCGACCCCGAGAACCCGACCCGACCCGACCCCGACACCCCGACCCCGACTGACCCCGACACCCGACCTGCCCCGACCCGACCCGACACGGTACCTGCACCCGACCCGGCACCCGACACGACACCCCACCCCGAGACCTCGACTCCACCCCGAGACCCCGACCCGACACCCACCCCGACCCGACACCCCGACCCCCCAAGGCTGACCCGACACCCCGACCCCCCGAGCCTGACCCAACACCCCGACCCCGAGCCTGACCCGACACCCTGACCCCGACACCACACCCCGACCCCGAAACAACACCCCGACACCGACACGGCACTACCCCGACACCCCGACCCCGAAACAACTCCTCCTCCCCCATTAATTATTTGATCTATTCCGAAGAAACGTGATAGATAGCTATATATGTGTCTTGAATCATCAAGATATGTAATCAATATGTGTCTCCCGTTCGAAAGCGTCATAGTTATAAATATGCATGCATTTGCATATTTATAACCTTGATTCTTCGAATTGTCCAACGCTATCCATGGACAGCCAGTATGTGTAGATTGGGTTCGTTTTCCCATATGCTTTGCTCGATCCGACGCATATATTTAAATCGATTGCCTCCCCTGTTGTTCTCCGGTACACATCCTCTCTGCTTATTGCGTAGACGTGTATCGTGAGAACGGCGGGAGGTGCTGAAAATTTTAAGGCCGGATCTGGAGCATAGCATGGGAAAATAAACCCAATCTACACATACACGGGTGGGATTAGGACCTATCATTACCTATTAGAGTGTAGGTTGCATGGACGTAATAAAATTGACAAAGTAGATCAACTGATGAATATATACATGGTGAATTACATATATAATTGTTGTGTGTCCAAGAGCTCACGAAAGTCAAGATGAGTGACCGTGCTTGGATGTATACCGTCACACCGGTCGTAACAAATGGAGCAATCAATGGTTCACAAAAACTAAGGGGTTTGTGCAAGCCGCATTTGCAAATGGCCAAAAGAAAACCTGGTGCCCTGCTTCCGGTGCGGCAATTGGGAAAAGAAGACAGAGGCTGAAATGGGCAAACACCGCAGAAGAGTGGTTTTACGCCCGATTATATGGTGTGGACATTTCATGGTGAGTCTGCCCAACATGACCGAAGCTGAGGTGGATCGTCGTCGCACCGACGAGCATGGTACCGGATGGAAAACATGGTGCAAGGCTATGATGATGCTCGGGATTCGGACGAGGAGATGGAGGAATCTGCAAAGGCCTTCAATGAAATGTTGGAGTCTTCAAACGTCCGCTCCACGAGCACACCGAGCTTTGTCGGTTGGATGTCATCTCACAAGTAATGGCTCAAGGCTCAGTTCAACTTGGGCAGAGAATGCTATGACGCAATTATGACAAGTATTTGGACGCTTTCTACCCAAAGGCCATGTAATGCTCGCAAACCTGTACCAGTCGGACAAAATCCTCCGTTATCGAAGATGCCCTATGAGAAGATACATGCCTGTGAGAAAGGATGTGCCTCATTTAGGCTTGACTATGCGGACTTGAACTATTGTCCCATTTGCAAGTCTTCCGTATATTGTGGTAGACAACGGTATGGGTGAGAAGACACGGACCAAAATCCCGTTAGTGTTCTTCGGTATATGCCAATCGTACCAAGACTTCAACGCCTTTTCATGGTCGAAGAGACGGCCGACAGATGACATGGCACAAAACAGGCAAAAGAACCGAACTAGATGCGGATGGGAATCGATGATGGTACACACATCGGATGGTGTTGCGTGGAAAAAGTTTGATGAATTACATGTCGACAAAGCGGCAGATCCGAGGCATCCTCGAGTCGGCATCGACGGATGGGTTCGATGTGTTTGGTATGACGGCAGCCCAATACAGCTTGTTGGCCCGTATTTGTCTTTTCCACTCAATCTCCCCGGACAGATTATGCAAAGAAAGAACATTTTCCTGACGTTGATAATTCCAGGACCCAACTATCCGGGCAAAAATATGAATGTGTACATGCAGCCGCTTAAGGACGAATTGCAAGAAGCCTGGGATAATGGGTTTATGGACGCCGAATTGAGACAAGTCGCTAATGGTTTTGACTATAAGGTCCGTTCATTTGACAAGTACGACATCAACGGGTATCGCTTTCGTACCTATGGCAAAGAGCTATCTATGGCCGATCGAAAGTCAACAAATTGTTGTGTATCTGCTATCGGCGAAGGAGGTACCGAGTATTATGGGAGAGTTGAAGCAATTTATGAACTTCTGTTCTATGGTGAAAACCCACCGAATGTCGTAGTCTTCAAATGTTATTGGTTTCAGCCGAAGGAGACTAGAAGGACTCATGAACATGTAGGGCTAGTTGAAATCAATCAAAGCACTCATTTAGATGTTCCTGATGTCTATATTATGGCTCAACAAAGCACCCAAGTATTCTATCTACCGTGGGCCTGCCAAACTAATCCAAATCTGAAAGGTTGGGATGTCGTTTATGAAGTGTCGCCACGTGCTAGACTTTCTCCCCAAAGGAAGAGGATTATGAACCTCACATTAACCTGCATACATATGAAGGAGAATTCTTCCAAGAGACACGTCTTTCCAAAAAGCGTTTCAAGAACCGCTATACTTCACCCCAAAACATTGAAGTAGACAGCGACAATAAATCCGACATCACCCCGGAGGAGGAACAAGAAGAGCGGAACAAGAAGAGGTTATCTTGCGGATGACCTGTCAATGCTTGACCGACACGTCAAGGTGGCCTTGCACATGTTGATGCCAATGAACCCTATGAGCCCGTCATTGATTATAGTGATGATGATGATTATGCATTTATTGATGATACTGATCGAGATATTACATTTTTTTATGTTGTACTTGATGATGATACACTTAAGTGATACACATATTATTATTCATGTCGGTCTTTTTTATGTTGTACTAATTTCGTTTACTGTTTGTCATGGCAGGTGTTGAAAGATGGTGGGCGCTGGTCGGGAGCGTGGTCTCGAGGTGGTTGATTTTCCCTGATGGGGAGAGGTGCGTAAGTGCATTTAATATTTTTGTACCTTGTGCATTCACGTTTTTCAAATAACTAATGCGTTGGCCTTGTCATGCTGCAGAGGTTGGGACCACCATCATAGTGTCCGCCGCCCAACTCCGCCCTTGGAGTTCTTTGCCGCAAAACTTCCCGGGTTTGTCACGCTGTTCGGTGAGGGTCGGCTTCCGAGCTTGGATTGAGCTGGGAGCACTACGTGGCTGTTTCGCCCCGCCGGGATGAGATTATCGACGGTGTCGTGCGTACACGAGGCGGAACATGGTGATCGAAAGTTGGGTAATTTCTCCTTTACACATTTAAAATCTTCAACTAGCTAGTTATTAATTGTACTAATCAATATTGTCTCATTTGATTGCAGACATTCTACAGGTGTGAGGAGGGATACGAGGAGGACGCGGCACATGTTATCGAGAACGTCTGCAAGCGCCTACTCCAGAACTTACGGCACGAGGCTCGGGTGTAGGCTGTTCGAGACTACTACGCCTTGCATGGTATCAAGAAGACCAAGCCGGCGTGCCGCGATAAGTTCCTGAGTAAGGAGCAAGACATGTAGGTAATTCTTAAGGCCTTCTCTACTTAAGTTCCTTCATTTAGTAATTCTTAGCCGTAGCGCTCAAGTTTCTATTTGCTAACTTAGGCGCCTCCGAGATGGTGTGCGGATCGGATGGATTGTTGGGAGGTGTTGGTCGATGAGTTTCTATTTGCTACCGACACGAGCCACCCCGCTCCTACACCTCCTGGATCTTGGTAAGTTTATCTAGTGTTTTGCTTAACACATGCATAAAGACCTAGACTTAGCTTTATTTCCTCCAATGCTTACCATAATGACCTAGACTTAGCTTCTTCTCCTCCAAAATGACTTAATAAGCTTACTCGACCTCCAAAACCATCCATTTTACCTAAGTTAGCTCTAAAACGATCTGTACTTAGCTTACTTATGTCAAAAATTGCATAATTAGCTTAGTTAGCTCATAGACGATCCATTTTACCTAAGTTAGCTCTAAAATGACCCATTTTACCTAGGTTAGCTTATAAATGATCCGGTTCATCCAAGTTAGCTCAAAATGACCCATTTCACCTAAATTAGCTCTTAAATGATCCATTTCACCAAGTTAGCTACAAAACGATCCATTTCACCTAAATTAGCTCTTAAATGATCCATTTCACCTAAGTTAACTCAAAAAGATCCATTTCAACTAAATTAGCTCAAAAACGATCCATTTCAACTAAGTTAGCTCATAAAAGATCCATTTCAACTAAATTAGCTCATAAATGATCCATTTCAACTAAGTTAGCTCATAAATGATCCATTTCACCTTAGCTAGCTCATAAACGACCCATTTCAACTTAGTTAGCTCATAAATGATCCATTTCACCTTAGCTAGCTCATAAACCACCCATTTCAACTTAGTTAGCTCATATATGATCCATTTCACGTAAGTTAGCTCATAAATGGCATACTCTTCTTGTTCTAGTCTTCTTCTTGTTCTACTCTTCTTGTTCTAGTCTTCTTCTTGTTCTACTCTTCTTGTTCTAACTTTCTTATTTTTCATTTTGCAGATTTCATTCACTTGACGAAAGCTTGCATAGATGGAGTGCTCCTTATCCCTTTCTCTGTTTCTTTTGTATCGTTGAACTATGCATGTATCGTTGGATGAAACTATTGTAATATATATGGTTGGATGCCTCTATGTTGAACTTGTTATGTATGATGGAACTATGCATGTAATATATATGTTTGGATGATGAAGTTATGTGTTGGATATCTTATATGTTTGCTCAGAATGGCCTTTTGAAATATATCTATATATGTCATATATATTTGTGATGAAAATTGTTGGATTTAATAAAAAACAGATAAAAGAGCCAATATGCAGGCTCTTTGCCGTCAAGCTGTCGGAGCTCGCTGTTGTTGTTGCCGTCAAGGGTCGACGGCAAAGGATTTTGCCGTCCGCCATTCATGCCTTTGCCGTCCGCCATGGCAGACGGCAAAGTAGCTGATTCCTGTAGTGATAGTGCCTACTCCCCCTTGGCATCAAATACCCAAAAGGAGGTCATAACAGCATCTGAGAGCATCATCATCATCATCATGTGCACCACTGCCACCAGCCTCGTCAAAGAAGTCAGCCCACTCAGGACCGGAGGGAAAACCAAAATCAGAAGGTGGCTCATCAGGAAAACGGTCATCATCACTCACATCGAACACTCCAGAGTCTCTCAGACGAGTCTTCAGAGCATTCTTGGAGGTGATAAGGCGCGTGACAACAGCGTGATTTTTGGAGCAGTTAAACGAAACAGCCTTCATCAAGGCAGAGTGGGCCTTCCCCAGAAAGTGAGCAATGCGACCAAAGGGTGCAGATCCGGAGGTAGCAGAACGAGGGATGCTAGCAGCAGTGCGGCGCGGATGAGCAGAAGAGGAGGAGTCCTTGGGAACATAGTTATCATCCATGTGTGGGGAATGACCCATCGCTCATGCAAATGAGTGCGAGAAATAGGAAACGAAGCCACACTCTCGATGAAGGCCTGCAGAAAGGGAGCATGAGGAAAGGCCCGCTTGTGCTGAAAGGAAGCAAGGCGAATCTCATGCCATAGAAAATGAGGTACATTTATCTTCCCTTTCGGAGCCGCATAGAGGCGATGCATGAGATCGATGCAGTAGCTACTGCAGGACCCCTTATCACCCATCTTAGGATAAATGGTATGAATGGCACACTAATAGATAATGAAGAAAGGAGCACGCCAAATGGAAACTTGGTTAAAACCCTTATGTTTCTCATCATCAGTCAGTTGGGATAGGGGTTTGATAAGATCAGCACATGCATCAGGGCCCTTGGGTCTATGGTCGGGGTCATCATTATGAATTTTGAACCTGGTGTCAGGAAAACCAAGGGCAGTAACAAATTGAGAGTAGGATGCCGAGAGCTTTGTGTCGGCAGTCATCCAGTAACAGTGTTATTTGGACCAAAAAAGCATGTGGCATAAAATTGATGAATGGCGGCTTGGTTAAAGTCATGTTGAAATGCAAATGGGGCAGCAAGATTGGAGGACTCAATGAGCTCAATAGCCCCAGAATATTTTTCCGGATGAGTACAAATATGCTCTAAATCAATGCACAAATGCACAGACAGACCCTTAGGAATGATGATAGTGGTAAAAACGTCAGCTTGGACATTCGTACGAAAACGAGGGTCCCTAGAGTGACGAGCAACCGTGAATTGATCAACATCATGACGCAACTTAAGATAGGAGGCAGTGGGAACCACGTTGAACCGCTTAACGTGACAGTCGTGTGCTAGAGGAGGTTCAAGTGAGATATGACGAGCATCACCGTGAGGTTGGACCGGAGGAGGAGGAGGCTGGAAGGTGGGCCGACGAGTTCCCGGCTTGGGTGCGGAGGTGCGAACAGCCACAAACGCGGGCTACTCCAAATCATCCATTTCATCCTCATAGTCGGATCCCTCCGAGGATGAGTTGCTAGAAGAGTTGTGAGGACGGGCAGCGCGCTTCCGAGGACGAGCCCGCTCCTGGGAGTCATCGGAGCCACCATGAGGAGACGTGCGAGACGGCTGTCGGTGTCAAAACCGGCGGATCTCGGGTAGGGGGTCCCGAACTGTGCGTCTAGGCGGATGGTAACAGGAGACAAGGGACACGATGTTTTTACCCAGGTTTGGGCCCTCTCGATGGAGCTAAAACCCTACTCCCTTTCGATTAATATTGATGATATGGGTAGTACAAGAGTAGATCTACCACGAGATCGAGAGGCTAAACCCTAGAAGCTAGCCTATGGTATGATTGTTGTTCGGCCCCACGGACTAAAACCCTCCGGTTTATATAGACACCGGAGGGTTAGGGTTACATAGAGTCGGTTACAAATGGGAGGAGATCTACATATCCAGATCACCAAGCTTGCCTTCCACGCCAAGGAAAGTCCCATCCGGACACGGGAAGAAGTCTTCAATCTTGTATCTTCATAGTCCGTGAGTCCGCCAAAGGTTATAGTCCGCCATCCGGACACCCCTAATCCAGACTCCTCAAGAGCCTCGAACCAGGCTTCAATGACGACGAGTCCGGCGCGCAGCTTGTCTTCGGCATTGCAAGGCGGGTTCCTCCTCCGAATACTTCATAGAAGATTTTGAACACAAGGATAGTGTCCGGCTATGCAAAATAAGTTCCACATACCACCGTAGAGAGAATAATATTTGCACAAATCCAATCCGCTGACGTATTCCACAGCGTGACATCACACCACGGCCAACCCTTTATTCGAATCATTTTTACAGTCCCACCTCAGCGCACTTAGCGAGGCGGTTTCCTTGGCACGCCTTGTCGAAGCAGAGAACGTGTCCCCCTTATTCCGGGATTCTCATCAATACGGGCGTGGGTAACCCAACCGTGCCATTAATTACGGCGCTTGGGAGATAAGCGAGTTTTACCAGGTGGGTGGGGACGGGCAGTCTCGTCCGCCCATATAAGGGGATAAGGATCCACCTTTTTCATCTACGCCTTCTTCCTCCTTTGCTTATCCATTTTCACAAGACTCGAGCTCCAGACCCAAGTCCGCACATCCCACCTCAACCTTCTCCGCAATGTCCGGAGGCGGAGGCAAGTGGATGGCCTCCTCCGTCACGGAGGGACACATCAAGAAGCTGAGGAAAGACGGATACTTGTCCAATGACATCGCCACCGGCTCCCCGACAAGGCAGCTCATCCCCACCCCCAGGCCCCATGAGAGGGTGGTGTTCCTCACCCATTTCCTCCGCGAACTAGGTTTCCCACTTCACCCATTTGTCCGGGGACTCATGTTCTACTACGGCCTGGATTTCCATGATCTGGCCCCGAACTTCATCCTCAACATCTTGACGTTCATCGTCGTGTGCGAGGCCTTCCTCTGCATCCAGCCCCACTTCGGCTTATGGCTGAAGACCTTCAATGTCAAACTGAAGGTAGTGGGCGGCCCCCAAGCAGAGTGCGAAGGCGCCATGGTGGGAAAGATGCCCAACGTTACATGGCTCGAGTGCTCCTTCGTGGAGACCATAAAGGGGTGGCAATCGGGGTGCTTCTACATCACCGAGCCGCGTGACCCTGAATGGGCAGCGGCCCCCGAATTCTGATCTGGCATCCCCACACGGCTCACCTCCTGGAAAGAGACGGGTCTGTCGTGGGGTAATTCGGAGGAGCTGACCAGACTCCAAACCTGTGTCCAAAACCTAGTGAGCAAGAAGCTCAAACTCGTCAACGTAGTCTAGGTCATGCTCATCCACCGGATACTCCCGTGCCAACAACGGGCTTTCAGTTTGTGGGAGTTTGATCCGCACAGCACCGGTCTCGAGTAGGCTCTTCGACACTACGTACGAAGACGCCTGGAAGGTGTTGTTCAAGGGCGCCGAGGCACCCGCATCCGCTACCGAGGATCGCGGATTCAGCATGCAGCATCAAGCCAACGCGGTAAGCTATTTTACCCTTTACGGGATACTTGTTTTTCATAGTTTGACTCTATGCGGGATCTAAACTCCCTTTCCTTTGACAGGATTGGTAGAAGACGTCCGGGCAGATTGACTGTCCGGCTCCCTTGCCGAAGACCCAGCAGATGCCCGCTGACGGGTTGCTGGTTCCGCACCTTACGTGGTGCCGGAGAAAAAGGCCAAGAAGAAGGCCACGGGAACTCAAAAGAGTTCCCGGCGCCTGGTGGTGTCGGACTCATCGTCTGATGACTCCGAGGCGGACTCCTCCCACGAAGACAAGGAGGAGGAAGAAGAGGACTCTCCCCCTCCAGCGGGGGGAGGAACGAAAAGGAAGGCCGCCCCAACCGGGGGGGCCGGAGGGTCCAAGAAGGGGAGGACCCTTCCTCCGGACTACTCCACCAACGCCGACGACGGCAAAGAGGAGTGGCCATCCAGGGCCAAGCCCCAGGCAAAACAGTAAGTATCCGGATACTAGAATAACTCATGGCGTTCCTTTGTTGCACAGTATCTTCTGACGCTGAATATAATCATGCAGTCCGCCCAAGGCTGGGCTCGATGCTTCGTCGAGCGGCTCCCTGGGTTCGTTGGATGTGAATAGCACTTCACTTCCGCCCGCCTCCTCTCCTCGCGCTGCGGATGATGCCGAGGTGGAGTCCCAAAAGGGTCCAAGCCAGGAGGAGGTGGTCCTGGAGGCGCCGCAAGGCGACCTCCCGGACTCCAGGCGCAAAGGGGACAAAACCCCCAAGGGCTCCAAGTCCGGCCCTAGGCCGGACACCGCACCGGAACCTTCAGTGGTTCCGGAGTCCGGCAGGAGCCCCCCTAGTAAGAAGGGAAAGCCTACGATGCCGGTGACCTCCGTCCAACCGGAGGCACCGGATAATCTGCTGGAGGTGCTTAACGGTGCCTCCATCGACGAGGAGCGCCGCACTATTATGAGTGTGGTGATCCAGAATGTTCAGTCCGCCAAGAGCGGGCTGACTGAAGCCTGTGACAGCCTTCTAACATGCTTTGAGTTATGTATTTAAGATATGTAAAAATATTACCGCATAGACAGTAGCCCCTGATGCTCAGTTTGGTGTTCGGAAAGAAAAACCGAACTGAGGATCTAAAAGATATACGCAGGAGTCTAACATAAGTATGTCAATATGGGAATGCAGGCTGCGCCGTTGACCTCTGCCAAGACCGATCATGGAGGTCGATGCATTGAAGCAGAGCCTCGAGCGGTCCGAGAACGAGCTCGGCCTTGCCAAGAAGTAGCTCGAAGACAAGGAAGGTAAGTAATACCTTATGTAATTATATAAAAAGATGTGGTTGCAAAAAATGAAAGGACCAACGTGAGTATTACGGGGGCCACAACCGAGGTGGCGACCCTGAAGGAAGCATTGTCCAAGGCCGAAGACAAGGCGGCCGTGGAGCGCACCGAGCGAGAGAAGCTGGAGGCGCGGGTGGCGGAGGTGCAGCAAGAGCTCCAGGCTCTCGTGGAAAAACACGAGAGTTTGGAGCTTGAATCAAAGACTCGAGAGTCCGAGCTCGCCTCGGCCCTTGAGAGCGCCAAATCTGCCAAGGACGAAGCCCAAAAAGCCCTCCAGGAAATTGAGGCGATGAAGAAGATAGCGGCGGGTAAGGCATTCTTTATGCAAAGCAAGCACGTGAAAGTGAATTACTTGTTACTTACCCGAGTCCGGAGCTCTCCAGGAGCATTCGCAGATCTTCCCCGGAGTGTGTCCGACGCTGCCGCATTCTACCGATCCAAAGAGGGGAGCTCGATGGAGAAGGTGTTTTGGTCTCAGTATGTTGAGGCCGGACACTCGGTGCCCTTGAGCGACCAGCTGAAGCAGCTGGTCGAGCTCCATAAGGTGGCCGAACAGGCCATGAAGGGTCTCATAGTCCGGCTGTGGCCTGGGGAAGCCATGCCTGTGAGCTACTTTGGGCTGGTGAGGCGGCTGGTGGATGCCTGTCCATTGCGCTAAGCAACGCATTTGTGATCATGTACGCTGAAAACTTGTTCATATGCGCTAAGCAACGCTTTTGAATTTAAAATATTACCTTCTGTACGGCCGTATATTAAATTTGAGAGATGGCGATTCGTCGGCTTCTGCCCCCATGCCATGAAAGTCTTTGGGGTGTTCGATAAACTTGAGCGCGCTTTTTCCCATTCTTGGGTCCTTCGAGGGAGGCGCTCAACACAACGAACAAGGCAATCGGACTATAATGCTTGAACACTCTCACTTAGCCATAGAATTCTATAATTTTAAATTTCGACGAAGCCCCTAGTATTCGGAAGACCAAGTTCGGGGCGTTATCCACGCCTAGGCCGGACAAAGCCGACTCCTCTCTCTAAGCGGCATAAGTCTTTAGGGACTTGAAAACCTCTCGAACAGCGACCAGCTCTCGCCCTATCATGACGGTCAGTTTTAGCTTTCTCCACTGAGGTGCTTAGCCCAGCTCAACCGGGGCACAATCACAGTGGTTCTCCTAGCGCTACCTTAGCCGATATAACGGAACGTAAGGTACCAAAACATGGGAGCCGGGCAAACCCAATTATTGACACAAGACATGATTCGGAGCCGATGCATATAATGCAATAAGTTCAGGGTGCCGCACTTGTGAAAGTGTTCGGACTTATCACACCGTATGTTGGGGTACTTAAGCCCCTGGTGTATTTGGCCGTACCAAAGTGTACGGGTGCAGCATGTCATTAATGAACATATATAGATAAAAAAAGGGAATGCAATAATAGACAAAAGCTATGTATTGTTTATTCGAAAAGGCTGCGGTAAAAGCAGGACGATACAAATAGTGCAATAAGCAAGAGATGGGACTATTTGACATGTCCCCCTCCAGGGACGAGCCGCGGGATGATATGTGAAACAAGTATACTGCTCGTTATAGAGACCACCTGGACACTCGACGTAGCTTTCTGCCTCCCTGGCTATTGCATCGTGTGTTCGGCGATTGTACTGCCGGACAGGCCCTCCGTAGAGTGGAGTCCTGAAAGTAAGAAAAAGAATGACAAAATCGGGAGCCCCTAGTGCGGTGGAGCCGCATTTTGGGCATGCCGTGGTCGTGCCCCTCCCCCTGTGCCCATGGTATTTCCAGAGCGTAGTTATGTACGCGTAGTACTTGTTTCGCAATTTCGCAAGGGCTGGGGTTGGGGCCGCATTGCTACGCTTGCTCGGAACGTGCCAGGCGGTCTTGTTGCAGGTTACTCCGGGCGCGCTTGACGGTGTCCGAACGTTTAATAGACGTACTGAAGAATTTCCTTGGGAGGCTTCTTTGTACTTCCGCCACGAGGGCTGTCGTATGCTCCTCCGTTCGAAGAGAGCGTTCAGTGTTTCCATTGACCGTAATGACTCCTCGAGGGCCTGGCATCTTGAGCTTGAGGTATGCGTAGTGCGGCACCGCGTTGAACTTTGCAAAAGCGGTTTGTCCGAGTTGTGCATGATAGCCACTGCGGAACGGGACTATGTCGAAGATTAACTCCTCGCTTCGGAAATTATCCGGGGATCCGAAGACCACCTCAAGTGTAACCGAGCCTGTAGAGTTGGCCTCTACACCTGGTATGATGCCTTTAAAGGTCGTCTTTGTGGGTTTAATCCTTGAGGGATCTATGCCCATTTTTCGTGACCGTATCCCAATAAAGCGTGTTCAGTTGCTGCCACCGCCCATAAGGACTCTAATGAGGTGAAATCCGTCAATGATTGGGTCTAGAACCAATGCGGTGAATCCACCATGGCGGATGCTAGTGGGTGGTCCCTTCGATCAAAAGTGATCGGGCAGGAGGACCATGGGTTGAACTTTGGGGCGACTGGCTCCAACGCATATACGTCCCTGAGTGCATGCTTCCGCTCCCTTTTGGGGATGTGGGTTGCGTATATCATGTTCACTGTCCGCACTTGTGGGGGGAAGCCCTTCTGTCCCATATTGTTTGGCGGCCGGGGATCCTCCCCGTCATTGCTATGCAGCCCCTTGTCTTTGTTTTCGGCACTTAACTTGCCTGCCTGCTTGAACACCCAACGATCCCTGTTGGTGTGATTGGCTGGTTTTTCGGGGGTGCCGTGTATCTGGCACGAGCGATCGAGTATTCGGTCCAAACTGGACGGGCCCGGAGTATTTCTTTTAAATGTCTTTTTCTGCTGACCGGGTGTAGAGCCTCTGAATCCGGCATTAACTGCCATATCGTCAACATTGTTGCCGTTAATGCGGCGCTTGTGCTTGTTGCGACGCGGCCTGCCATTGCTGTCCTTGGTATCCGAATTACCAGGGCTCTTGGTCATGTTATTACTAAGAGCTAGCCAGCTGTCTTCTCCCGCACAAAAGCGGGTAATGAGTGTTGTGAGGGCTGCCATGGATTTTGGCTTTTCCTGTCCTAGGTGCGGGCAAGCCACTCGTCATGGATGTTATGTTTGAAGGCTGCAAGGGCCTCAAGGCCCGCATAATCGACTATTTGATTTTTTTTGGTTAGGAACCATGTCCAGAATTGTCCGCCGATTCCTCCGGCTGCTGAATTATGTGGCTTAGGTCATCGGCGTCTGGTGGTCGCACACAGGTGCCCTGGAAATTGTCGAGGAATGCGGCTTCTAGGTCCTCCCAACAACCAATTGATTCTGCTGGCAAGCTGTTAAGCCAATGCCAAGCTGGTCCTTTAAGCTTGAGTGGGAGGTATTTGATGGCGTGTAGATCATCAGCGCGGGCCATGTGGATATGAAGGAGATAATCCTCGATCCATACCGCAGGATCTGTTGTGCCATCGTGTGATTCGATGTTTACAGGTTTGAAACCCTCGGGGATTTGATGATCCATTACTTCATCTGTGAAGCATAGTGGGTGTGCGGCGCCTCTGTACTTGGCTATATCGCTACGTAGCTCAAACGAGCTTTGTCTACTTTGTTCGGCCCGGCCGGATTTACCATATCCGGCGTGACGGTTATCGTCACGTGTCGTGGGGCGCCCACGCGATCCATAGATCGATCTTGTTTGCGTTGCCTTGTCCTCCAATATATCTCGCAGATCTGGTGCATTTCCCCGTGCCTTGGTGTTCTTTGAGCGACGCCGGGGTGTGTCTAGAGTGGAGGGCCAAGAGGCCTCTCTGTCGCGGCCACAAGATGGCCGGTCGGCCATATCGTGCGCTGGTGATGTAGGTCTAGGTGCTTCCTCCTCTAATCGGGGTAGCAGCCTGCGTTTTGGGTAGCTCTTGGAGGGGCGTTCGAGTTCGTACTCTTGGACCGCAAGGACTTCAGTCCATCTCTCGGCTAGCAAGTCTTGGTCAGCTCTAAGATGTTGTTGTTTCTTCTTGAGGCTGCTCGCCGTGGCCATAAGCATGCGTTTGAAATGCTCTTGTTCGACGGGATCCTCAGGCACGACAAATTCGTCGTCGACGACGCTTGCCTCGTCTTCGGAGGGAGGCATGTAATTATCGTCCTCTACCTCTCTGTCTGCCGCTCTCTCATGAGGGCTGGTTTCTCCATCCTCCTGTGCTGAATCCTGCTGGAGGGGGTTGTCTTCGGCACTGTCCGGGGTGTTATTGTCTCCCGTGCCGGAATCACCGTTTTTGCTTTGGCGGGATTTAGAGCGGCGCCGCTGACGCCGGCGCTTAGGCTGCTTCATGGAGGGGTCATCCTCCGTTGTTCCATCGTCGTTCCCTTCTTTTGGGATGTCCACCATGTATATGTCATACGACGAGGTGGCCTTCCAGTGCCCTGTAGGCGCTGGTTCTTGGTCGTCTCCTACATCGGCGTCCATACTGTCGATGTCATCGGAGTCGAAGTCGAGCATGTCGGTTAAATCATCGGCGGTAGCTCTGAAGTGGGTGGTGGGTGGGCTTTGAATTTCTTTGTCGTCCAGTATCCCAACCTTGGAGACCATAGTCCGCCAGGCTCTCTGATAAAGAGAGAGACTTTAGTGAATTCAGAATGTCACCGAAGGCGAGTCTTTGAAAGATGTCCGCGGCGGTGAACTCCATGATCGGCGCCCAATCGGATTCGGTTGACAGGGGCGCGGAAGGTTCGGAGTCCGGAGGGGAGTCCGACACCTTGGAGTCACAAGCTTCGCAAAGGACAAGGCTGGTGTTCGGCTCGATCGCCGTAGAGATTGCAGCCCCCGAGGCGGTGTCCAGCCACCCGTCCTCGATTGGCGCAGTCGGCTCCGAGCTGAGGGTCGGAGCGGACACGGGTGCGGCCTCTAGGGCCTTTGACCGGTAGCAGAGCTAGATCATGCCCATCGTAATAAAGGCGGGCGCGGCCGGCTGTGGCTCGAACCCGTCAAGATCAAGTCTCCGTGGACGTCGGCCGTGTAGTTCAAACTTCCAAATCTGACTGATGGCCGGGAGTAGCTTCGATCCGCTCCAGATGGCCAAGCAAATTGGCCCGCAGCAGCAAAGCCGCCGAATACGAAGATCTGTCCGGGAGAAAAGTCTCACCCTGGACTGCATCGTTGTTGATGATTGGAGGAGCCATCGGGCCTAAAGATGACGACACAGAGGAACTCTCAATGAAAGCACCAATGTCGGTGTCAAAACCGGCGGATCTCGGGTAGGGGGTCCCGAATTGTGTGTCTAGGCGGATGGTAACAGGAGACAAGGGACATGATGTTTTTACCCAGGTTCGGGCCCTCTCGGTGGAGGTAAAACCCTACTCCTACTTGATTAATATTGATGATATGGGTAGTACAAGAGTAGATCTACCACGAGATCAGAGAGGCTAAACCCTAGAAGCTAGCCTATGGTATGATTGTTGTTCGCCCTACGGACTAAAATCCTCCGGTTTATATAGACACCGGAGGGGTTAGGGTTACATAGAGTCGGTTACAAATGGGAGGAGATCTACATATCCAGACGCCAAGCTTGCCTTCCACGCCAAGGAAAGTCCCATCCGAACACGGAACGAAGTCTTCAATCTTGTATCTTCATAGTCCAGGAGTCCGGCCAAAGGTTATAGTCCGGCCATCCGGACACCCCCTAATCCAGGACTCCCTCAACGGCCCACCGGTGACTTGATTGCGTGCGGAGTGCTTGGTCTTGGGCATCACGACCTTTGAGTGAGGAAAGCGGAGGGAGACGGCGACTGGAGCGAATCAGAGAACGGCCGAGTGGCTACAACGCGTGGTGTGACGACGGCGACCGAAGCTTGAGCGGGGACAGAGGCGACCCGAGCGGCCACAGCGAGTGGCGAGACCACGGCGAGGACCCCGAGCAGTGAGCGGCCTCGGCAAGGGGCACGGGCGGCGTGAGGCCCCGGCGAGGAGCCGCGGAACAGGAGCGGCAGCGGTGGGCAATAGAGAAGAGGGAGCGAGTGGATTAGGGTAACTGACCTGAAAACCTACCCCGCGCTATATATAGGTGCCTGAGAAATCGTTCGGACGACCGGAGGTCCACAGACGTCTGATGCCTGGGCCAGGGAAAAATGAACGGACGTCCGGATGGGTCGGACGACCGGACGGAGGTCAACAGAAAGCTTTTTACGGACGGCCGGAGTGCGACGGACGTCCGATGTCGGAGAGCCTGTCACGACCGGTTTTTCAATAAAAATATTTATTGAGCAACCGACCTATGAAATCCAGTATGAGGAAAATCCTCCATACCGGTAGACAAAACTTTGATACAATAAGCCAGTAGCATTAAAATATTACAGGGGTCGAGCTGAAGATGCCCAACCAATTATTACAAACACGCCAATAATTATACATAATGGCGGATATGACACAATGGTGTTGAGTGGCAATACTACTGACTCGAGATATGAGTGATTGGTGGAATCACACAGTGGGGGTGGATAATAAGACTACTACACTGGCGGCTCATCGAGCGTCGAGGTGAGGCTCGATGAATTTATTTGGGTAGCGGAAGCGGATATATCATGCTGACTAATCCAGGGTCGACGAGACTGACTGGGATTCCTCTAGGCGTCGGACTCGCTATCGAACTCTTCAACCATGAGGTCGCCTTCGTCAGCATCTGGCCAAAACAACAAGCCAGGTGAGTACTTTGAATGTACTCGCAAGACAGTTTGGACATAAGATATAACAAATGTATGCATGAATGCGACATGATTGATTTATAACAATGTGCTATCAAATCAGTATCACAAGTAAGTAAAAAGGGAATCGGCGGTAGTCCGCTCAAAAAACCAAAGAAGATAAACTCAAAACCGATCGGGTGTCTGAAGCGACGCCTCGAAGGGTGAACAAATAAGTAAAACATGCCACAGTCGGGCGTCTAAGCGACACCTCATAAAGGGCTTATATTGAAAGAAAAGACATGCGTGCCACAGTCGGACGTCGGAGCGACATCACAGAAAGGGCTTATAACAAAATTAAATACTAATAATGTCGCAGTCGGACGTCTGAGCGACATCGCAGAAAGGGCTTATAGTAAAAGTAAACAATAACAATGCCGCAGTCGGACGTCTGAGCGACATCGCAGAAAGGGCTTATAATAAAAGTAAATAATAACAATGCCGCAGTCGGACGTCTAAGCGAAATCATAGAAAGGGCTTATAACAAAAGTAAATAATAACAATGCCGCAGTCGGACGTCTGAGCGACATCGCAAGAAGGGCTTATAATTCATTTTACATAACTGACAAGAAATGGTGCTCCCGGAAAATATTCCTCACAAGGCAATAAGCGGGTTAGTCCATTCACAGGGAATAAATATTTAACACTCATATGGTTCTCAGGAGTTTCACACGTAGACTGACACTTGACAAGATAAGGTGAACACGGTACTCGGACATGGATAAGATGAAATTCAAGAATTTTGACTCTGCAGAGTTTGTACCAAAATTGTCCACAGCCGACGGATTTCCGTAGTCACGAAGGACTAGTTCCGTTTACGGAATTTCGGAGGAAACACAGCTTACCAGTACACACCCATCATACCTCACGTTGTTAGGAATCACCCTAGACAGCGTTCAAGAAAAACTTTGAGACGGGGAGATCACAATCTCGAATAGCATGGGATCAAATTTATTTATGCGCGCTCTAAGGGGTGCCCCCCTCTCGGTCCCAACCGGAAACACCCATGCCCCCTGACCAGATGAAAGGCTTTAATCCAGGGCCATGGAACCCTCATCCCGGCCTCTCGATTTGGTGTGTACCAGGAAGTGGTTTGCAGCTTACTAAGTTGTATCCCTTGTGGGAAACAGGTGGTAGTACGAAAGGGGAGATGGACGGGAATTTGACTGATTTATGTTGACACTGGGTCAACTATTTGGCATAAGCCTGGCATGCTACAACACTGCCATCTTACCCATACTCATGCCAACTCATGGCCATGCAACATGTTTCCAACAACTCATGGATTTTCTGAAACTCACTTGCCTCAATTCTTACGAGCTAAACTTTCATCGAGATACTCATGAACGTGCCATGATACAAAAATAATGCAAACATGCCCAAACACTCATCATTAAGTTCAAACATTGCTTGCATGGTTCGGAGTAGTCGGGGTCTAGCTCGGTGAAGTTCGCGGTTCCGTCACCTCCTTCGGTATCTACGGTACACAAAACACACGTGCTAACGTAAATACTGTGGGGTACATAAAAGTAATCCAAATATTTTTCAAATAAATATGATAAAAAACTAGACAAAATTTTTAATAGGACAGAAAAAGAATCACTCAAAAATTCCTTTCTGTTAAAAAGTTATAAGAGTTTTTGTCCAAGGACCCATCTGTAATGAAACAGAAAACCCTCAGGAGCCTAAGCAGAAAAGTGCAGAAAAACGGTTCGGAGTAGAAAGTGTATTTGCCAGAGTACGCTTTCAGAAAACGGTTCGAAAAAAACAACAGAGAGGCTGACGGGCGGGTCCCACCCGTCAGGTTTGAATATTTGAAAGAGGCGGCAGAGCACGACGGTGCCCGAGAGCCGCGGTGGTCGCCATCGGCGATCCACGGCGAGGCAGGGAGATCGGAAGGTACCTCCGTGCTCAGGGCGCCATTCCGCCCGGTGGGTGGTGGTGGTGGTCGCCGAGCACCACGCCGACGGCAGCTCTTACTCCGGCGGACGGCGGTTCGGGTGGTCGTGGGCCTCGCCCGAAGAGTGCTGCGGAGGTTAAATTGAGGTGGGGTTAGCCTCCTAGTGGTGCCACGAGGCTACGGGCAAGAGTAGGGCGGTGGAGGAGTTCTCACCGAAGAGAACGTTGCGGAGCCCGAGGCGGACGGAGTTGGCCGGAGTCGAGGAAGAAGGGCCCTCGAGGCTCCTCCAGTGGCTAGGGCGGGTCCGTGAGGTGGTGGAGTTGTGCGAGGGCGAGAGCAAGCTCAGGGGGTGCTATTTGTAGATGGCCCGAGGCGGTTGCCGTGAAAGGATAAGTCCGGCGAGTGTTACAGCGGCACAGGGCATTGGTCGGGGTGGTCTTAGGGTTGAGTGCCATCGTGGAGGTCAACTGATTCTGTTTAGGTGCTGAACGAGCCGGGATTTGGTTGCTTTGCGTATGCTCGATAGAACGGAGTGGCGCGGACCCGTCGGCGGCAGGGAGCATGTTCTATGCTTGCCGGGCCACGGCGACGGTGCCGCGGGCGTGCGCTGGCATGCATGAGCCATGCGGAGCGCTAGGGAGAGCTGGGCGGCGCAGAACGGCGTTGTGCTGGGGTGGTGCCTCCTGTCGACCGCCACGGGAGGTCCCGACGCCGCAGAAGACGCCGGCGAGGTTGGCCAGGGCGCCACCGATGCCAGGAACGAGCCAAGCGCTCGTGTGGTGCTCCGGACAGGGAGGAGGGGCTGTGAGCAACGTGCCAAGTGCACTGTCGACGCGTGACTGAACTCTGACGAAGGGAAACGACACTGAACTCTGAAACTCTGAACTTTTCTGAAAATGCAAAGAAACAGTGCCGGCCAGGTGTTCGACAGAATGATTTTGGCATGAGGGAGTTTCTTCTTGAGCTGATTTTTGGTGGAGTGGCCTCTCATTGCATATGGAGGCTGCCTGAATTTTTGTGAAATTTTTGGAGCGGTGAGGATATGAATTTCACCAAATTTGACAAATCTGGTCCAAACTTGCAGAGACTGAAATTTTCAACTTTTGGAAAGAAGAAGAGTGGATCTTGATTGTTCTAGCTTGTGGGTACCAAGGACTATCCAGGGGAGTTGGTTTGAGGTAAAAGCTCAATTTCATTTAGGTACTTGCTTTGCAAATCACCTAGGCTCAAAATAATGGACAGAAAAGATTTGGGAGGAGAAATAAATGAAATAAAATTCAGAAATGGATTGAACTTGTTGAGACAGAATGTTTGGATTGCCCTAAAGTGGAAGGAGAGATTTTTGGGAAGATTTTACCATGTGGTGCATGGTAAAATGATGAGTGGTTTCAATATTGGAGAAGATGCAAAACTCCTAGGGTTTTCTTTTTAAAAGAAAATAGAATCCAAAAAATTTGAATTTTGAGAAGACGGCAATCAGAAGAAAAGTTTAAAAACCAAACACCAGAGTTGAAGGAGATGCCAAAAATAAAATCCTTGCTAAAGGGAAAAAGTTTTTGAGAGAGAGATTTTTGGAAGGGTTTAAAAGACCTTCTTCAAATCCAACAAAGTTTTTGAAGAAAACCAAAAGAACATTTTTGGAGTGTCACAACACCTACCCCCTTAGGAAAAATCTCGTCCCCGAGATTCCAGCTGATCCTCAAATAAATGTGGGTGCTCTGTCCGAAGGAAATCCTCTCTTTCCCAAGTGGCTTCACTTTCGGTGTGGTTGCTCCACTGAACTTTGAAGAACTTGATGGTTTTCTCGTCGGGTTCTCCTTTCGCACTCTTCCAAGATTTTTATTGGATGCTCCCGATATGTAAGGTCTGGCTGCACGTCAATGTTTTCATGGGGTACTTGTTTCTCCTGGGTTGCTCACGCACTTCCTCAATTGTGAGACGTGGAACACGTCGTGGATGTCGGATAAATCTTCGGGTAAGTCTAGCTGGTAGGCTACCGTGCCTTTCCGTGCCACTATTCAGAATGGTCCGATGAATCTTGGGGCTAGCTTCCCTTTAATCTTGAATCGATGCAGGCCTCTTATAGGGGATACTCGTAGGTACACAAATTCACCGGGTTCAAAGCTGATTCCCCGATGTTTCTGATCGTAATAACTCTTCTGTCGACTTTGGGCTGTCTTGAGTCTGTCCTTAATCACCTTGACCTTATCTTCAGCCTCCTTGAGCATGTCTGGGCCGAAGATATGGATGTCTCCGGTTTTTGACCAATTTAGCGGGGTACGACATCTTCGCCCGTACAGAGCTTCAAATGGTGCCATTTGCAGGCTGGCCTGATAACTGTTGTTATATGCGAATTCCGCGTATGGTAAGCTCTCTTCCCAACTGGTCCCATAGGTGAGGACACATGCTCTCAGCATATCTTCTAGAATCTGGTTTACTCGCTCACCGCCCATCTGTCTGGGATGGTATGCGGCATCAATGCCACCGAGTTCCCAGAGCTTGTTGTAAGTGATCCCAAAATCGGGAGACGAATTGAGTGCCTCTGTCCGAGATTATTTTCTTTGGGACTCCATGTAAGCAAACGATACAGAAAGGTAGAGCCTAGCAAGCTTCGAGTGGTGTGGGTTGTCTTCACGGGATGATGTGTGCTTCTTTAGTCAGTCTATCAGTGTTGACCCATATGGCATCATGTCCGTGTCGTGACCGAGGTAGTCCAACAATAAAATCCATTCCAATGTCGTCCCACTTCCACTCGGGTATCTTATTTGGTTGCAATAGTCCGGGCGGTTTCTGGTGCTCGGCCTTGATGCATTGACATGAGTCACAACATGCAATAAACGTGGTTATGTCTCTTTTTATACCATGCCACCAAAATGTTTCTTGAAGATCTTTGTACATTTTTGTTCCTCCAGGATGGATTGAATACGGAGCGGTGTGGCCTTCAGCCAAGATTTGCTGTTTAAGGTCATGGATATTTGGTACGCAAAGTCTATTCCCGCATTCACAATATTCCTTGCTCATCGATAACGAATTCGAGGCCTTGCCCAAATTCATCTTCCGTTTTATGCCTTCAATGCTGGGGTGTCCACGTTGAGCCTCTTTAACCTTCTCTATCAGGGTAGGCTGTAACTCTAAGTTCGACACACTGCCTTCGGTGACCACCATTAGATTGAGCTTAGCAAGTTCCTGCTGGAATTCAGGTCTCAAGTTTGGCATGTTGTCGTTGTTCGGACTGGGGTTCGGACTCAGAGCATCTGCTACAACAATTGCTTTGCCTGGATGGTAGTGGATTCCAACATCATAATCCTTTACTAATTCCAACCAGCGTCGTTGCCGTAAATTGAGTTCTGGTTGTGTGAAAATATACTTGAGGCTTTTGTGGTCCATGTATATTTCACAACAATTTCCAAGTAAGAAGTGTCTCCATTCCTTGAGTGCATGAATAACTGCTGCTAATTCCGTGTCATGAGTAGGATAATTTTCCTCATGCTTGCGAAGTTGTCTGGAAACATATGCGACAACCTTGCCTTCTTGCATTAATATGCACCCGAGGCCCTTTCGAGATGCGTCACAATATACCTCAAAATTCTTGTGTATGTCCGCACAATTAATATCGGTCTGTCGTCGGTTTCCTCTTCGCTTCTTGGAAACTTTTCTCGCAAGCTTCCGTCCATTCAAACATCCTGACTTTCTTGAGTAGTTGCGTCATTGGCTTTGCTATGGTGTAGAATCCTTCAATAAATCTTCGGTAGTATAATGCAATTCCCAAGAAACTTCAGACATCCGTCACGGGCCGGGTGGCTTCCAGCCAAGTAAGGCCTTGACCTTTTCCGGGTTCACGGCGATACCTTCTTGGGTCAAGATGTGGCCCGTAAAACCTACTTGCTTTAGCCAAAATTCACACTTGCTGAATTTAGCGTACAATTGATGTTTCCTGAGTTCCCCTAGTACAATTCGGAGATGTTCAGCGTGCTCTTCTGGTGTTTTGGAGTATACCAGAATATCATCTATAAATACAACAACAAACTTGTCCATAAACTTCATGAATACTTTGTTCATGAGGTGAACAAAATATGGGGGGCGTTTGTTAGTCCGAATGGCATTCCGGTGAACTCATACAATCCGTATCTGGAGGTGAAAGCTGTCTTGGGAATATCTTCGGTTCGCACTTTCAGTTGATGGTATCCCGACCTCAAGTCAATCTTTGAGAACACCTTGGCTCGAAGCGAGTTGATCGAATAAATCATTTATTCGTGGCATCGGATAATTGTTCTTGATTGTGACCATGTTTAGCGCTCGATAGTCTATGCACAATCTCGTTGTTCCATCCTTCTTTTTGGCAAATAAAATTGGTGAACCCTGTGGTGAGGAGCTGGCTCGTGATATAACCCTTGTCCAAGAATTCTTTTATTTGCTTCTTCAGTTCTACCAATTCGGATGGTGCCATTCTGTATGGTTTCTTGTATATGGGAGCGGTTCCGGTGCTAGCTCAATGCTGAATTCTATCTCTCGGTCCGTGGCATGCCCGGTAGCTCTTCGAAATACATCCGAAATTCACACACTACGGAAACCTTGCTTAATTCAGAAATATCCACCTTGTTCAATCTCGGTTGCCGGGATATTTTTCTTTCCTTGGCTGAAACTTTTATGGTCTTCCCGTGGTGATGGGTGAGAATTACGGTCCTGTTGAAGCAGTCAATAAAACCTTTGTTGGTGGTTAACCAATCCATCCCTAAGATGACATCCAGTCCTTTATTTTCCAACACGATAAGATTTGCATGAAACTTCAACCCTTCAAACTCGATAACCACACCTCGCAATAATTCGGTAACTTGCTTAATTCCAGGGGACTTGACGACCATAGATTTTTCCAAGGGAAGCATCGAAAAATTATTTCACAAGGCAAAAAATTTCGAAACGAATGAGTGAGAAGCTCCAGAATCAAACAAAACCATGGCAGGTATTGTGTTGATGTGAAACGCATCGAGTACGATATCCGGGGCATTTTGTGCTTCCTCTTTGGTCACGTGGTTCGGATGACCCTTCCTGTGGTTGTTATTTGGGTTGAAATTGTTGCGCTTTTGGTGTCAATTATTGCCTCCGTTGTTCGGCTTTGGGGTCGAAGTTCCTTGGCTTGGGGCACCGCTTGGCATAGTGCCCTTCTTCTCCACAAAGCGTAATGTGTAACGCTCGGGCGGTATGTGAACTCCTTGTCCCTTGCATGAAAATTCTTGATTGGGCGTGAGATGCTTGTCATGGGTTTGGTGGCCAGTTTTTCTCGAACATCTGTCTTGCAATGTGGTTGCGGGCGTGATTAGTCTGGTCCCTCTTCCGCTATGGAAATCTTCTAAGCTGCGCCTCTCATTTTCCAAGGTAATGGCCTTATCCACCAGCGTCTTAAAATCTGGAAAGGTGTGTACGACCAATTGGCATTTAAGCCGGGTGTCGAGACCGTCTAGGAATTTCTCCATCTTTTGTTTTCCGACATACGCTCCTCGTTGGCGTGGCGAGACAGCAGAGTAAACTGACTGTTGTATTCTGACACCGTCATTGTCCTTTGCCTGAGGTCATCAAATTCTCTCTTTTTGATCCTCATAAGACTCTTAGGAATATGTGCCCCACGAAAACCTTCTTTAAATTCCTCCCATGTTATATTATTTTCGTTGGGGTGCATGTGCAGGAAATTTTCCCACCATGATGCGGCTGCTCCAAAGGAGATAGTGCGGAGCATAAAGCACTTTCTCAAGATCTGAACACTGGGCAATAATTAACTTTCTTTCCATGTCTCAAGCCAGTCTTGACTTCAAGAGGTTTGTCAGTGTGAGAAAAAGTTTGGGGTTGTGTCTTCTGTAGCTCAGATAACTTTGATTGCTGCTGATACTGTCCACGATGATTCCCCATATTGATGACTTGGTTCATTATTTCCTGATGTTGTTGCTGACTTTGCTCATAAAGACGGCACATTTGGGAAAGTGCCGCTTCACCGTCCTGTTGACTTGACTGCCTCGTGTGAAATTGTTGCTTGGGGTGTGCCAAAATTTTCTTCTCGGAGTTGGCATGGAGCGCCCCAAGGACGAGACATTGTTCACTCTGGGGATATGTTTTGCAACACTCATAAGGAAAGAAATTGAGTCGCAAAAATCAATAAATTCATGAAGACGAAAAAGAAAAATCGCAAATGCTCCAAGATTTTTCAAGAGAATAAACGTTTGCGTATGGAGAAGGACTGCTCATTACATATCTTACACGCAAGCAGTAATTATACAATACATCACTCAGGATATGCGTACATAATCCTGACATGTTATTTAGGCTAGTGCACTCCTCCAGTTCCTACATGATGCGCAAACAAGCTACTTCTCACAGCTTACGTACATAAAAACGTATCGCACCAGTCGGTACATCGCATGGCGGCTAAGCGTACTTAGTCGGAGATGGTAAGGATTTCCCTTGGCCTGCCAAGGGTGAGGCGCAGTGAGGCTGGGGACTCAACCTCCTCTTCGGTGATAGGCTCCAGACGTGAGGTGTTGCGCTGAGTTGGTGGAGCAGGTGCCCTATGCGGGACAACTCGAACATGAGCGGGCACGAGGGATGGGGCAGAACGAACCGGAGTAGGCGCAATGACATGGTTGAACTCCTTTGTGGTAGGCAGGCGACGACTAGTGGTGAGAGCAGTAGGAGCAAACGATGCTGGTGACGAGACGAAAGTCAGTGGCGGTGCGGCGCGCAGGAGCTCCCTCCTGTTGGCGGCACAACCATGGACTGAGTCCATGCGGGCAGCTACAAAGTCGTCCACCAGGTTGTCGAAGGCTGCCTCCAAAGCCCGGAGATACTCGATGAGCATCTCAAAAGCTTCGTCCCGTTTTCCTCTGGGGCAAGAGAACGCGTAGTGGTAGGTATATGGCACGTGACATGGCACGTAGCGGTAGCGACGAGTCTTTATTGAAGGAAGGATGTCCCTGAGACGAGCTATCGCCTCACGGGCTGCCATCTGCGGCATGCTTCTCCGTGGGCCTGGCTCTCCCCAAGAACCGGAAGCGGCGTAACTCAATACGCCCTCCCTTGAATTGCACCGCGGCTTGGTGCATGGTTAGACGGTCATTGACCTTGTGCTGAGAGTGTGAGAAGAATGGGCGCACAGCTGGCCCCATCGCGACTTGGACGATGAAGGAGAGAAGCTTGACGAACCCATCGAGCATGTTGGCGAACATCTGCGACTCGCAGTCGTTGCCAGCCATCTACAAAAGTAGGCAAAAATCCTGAGTAGTCAAATCATAAATTTATGCCGATCGCCGAAATTGACTACATTTGTAAAAATAATAAACAGCTCTATTCTGCTAATAACCGTTAGCGATCGCACCTAGTGGCTTCCCTACAGCCAGCCTGGCTCGGTACCAAGCTTGTCACGACCGGTTTTTCAATAAAAATATTTATTGAGCAACCGACCATGAAATCCAAAGATGAGGAAAATCCTCCATACCGTAGACAAAACTTTGATACAATAAGCCAAGAGCATTAAAATATTACTGTGGTCGAAATAAGATGCCCAACCAATTATTACAAACACGCCAATAATTATACATAATGGCGGATATGACACAATGGTGTGGAGTGGCAATACTACTGACTCGAGATATGAGTGATTGGTGGAATCACACAGTGGTGGTGGATAATAAGACTGCTACACTGGCGGCTCATCGAGCGTCGAGGTGAGGCTCGATGAATTTATTTGGGTAGCGGAAGCAGATATATCACAGTGACTAATCCAGGGGTCGCATGAGACTGACTGGGATTCCTCTAGGCGTCGGACTCGCTATCGAACTCTTCATCCATGAGATCGCTTTCACAAGATTCCGCCAAAACAACAAGCCAGGTGAGTACTATGAAAGTACTCGCAAGACAGTTCGGACAAAAGATATAACAAATGTATGCATGAATGCGACATGATTGATTTATAACAATGTGCTATCAAATCAGTATCACAAGTAAGTAAAAAGGGAATCGGCGGTAGTCCGCTCAAAAACCCAAAGAAGATAAACTCAAAACCGATCGGGTGTCTGAAGCGACGCCTCGAAGGGTGAACAAATAAGTAAAACATGCCACGATCGAGGCGTCTAAGCGACACCTCATAAAGGGCTTATATTGAACGAAAAGACATGCGTGCCACAGTCGGACGTCGGAGCGACATCACAGAAAGGGCTTATAACAAAATTAAATACTAATAATGTCGCAGTCGGACGTCTGAGCGACATCGCAGAAAGGGCTTATAGTAAAAGTAAACAATAACAATGCCGCAGTCGGACGTCTGAGCGACATCGCAGAAAGGGCTTATAATAAAAGTAAATAATAACAATGTCGCAGTCGGACGTCTGAGCGACATCACAGAAAGGGCTTATAACAAAAGTAAATAATAACAATGCCGAAGTCGGACGTCTGAGCGACATCGCAAAAAGGGACTATAATTCATTTTACATAACTGAAAAGAAATGGTGCTCCCGGAAAATATTCCTCGCAAGGCAATAAGCGGGTTAGTCCATTCACAGGGAATAAATATTTAACACTCATATGGTTCTCGTGGAGTTTACGCCACCGAGACAGACACTTGACAAGATAAGGTGAACACGGTACTCGGACATGGATAAGATGAAATTCATGAATTTTGACTCTGCAGAGTTTGTACCAAAATTGTCCACAGCCAACGGATTTCCGTAGTCACGAAGGACTAGTTCCGTTTACGGTATTTTGGAGGAAACACAGCTAACTAGTACACACCCATCATACCTCATGTTGCCAGGAGTCACCCTAGATAGCATTCAAGAAAAACTTTGAGACGGGGAGATCACAATCTCAAATAGCATGGGATCAAATTTATTTATGTGCGCTCTAAGGGGTGCCCCCTCTCGGTCCCAACAGGAAACACCCATGCCCCCTGACCGGATGAAAGGCTTTAATCCAGGGCCATGGAACCCTCATCCCGGCCTCTCGATTTGGTGTGTACCAGGAAGTGGTTTGCAGCTTACTAAGCCGTATCCCTTGCGGGAAACAGTGGTAGTACAAAAGGGGAGACGGACGGAATTTGACTGATTTATGTTGACACTGGTCAACGATCCGCATAAGCCTGGCATGCTACAACACTGCCATCTTACCCATACTCATGCCAACTCATGGCCATGCAACATGTTTCCAACAACTCATGGATTTTCCGAAACTCACTTGCCTCAATTCTTACGAGCTAAACTTTCATCGAGATGCTCATGAACGTGCCATGATACAAAAATAATGCAAACATGCCCAAACACTCATCATATCAAAAGTTCAAACATTGCTTGCCTGGTTCGGAGTAGTCGGGGTCTAGCTCGGTGAAGTTCGCAGTTCCGTCACCTCCTTCGGTATCTACGGTACACAAAACACACGCGCTAACGTAAATACCATGGGGTACAGAAAAGTAATCCAAATAATTTTCAAATAAATATGATAAACAACTAGACAAAATTTTGAAGAGGACAGAAAAAGAAACTCAAAAATTCCTTTTTGTTAAAAAGTTATAAGAGTTTTTGTCCAAGGACCCATCTGTAATGAAACAGAAAACCCTCAGGGGCCTAAGCAGAAAAGTGCAGAAAAACGGTTCAGAGTAGAAAGCGTATTTGCCAGAGTACGCTTTCAGAAAACGGTTCGAAAAAAACAGAGAGGCTGACGAGCCGCGGTGGTCGACGGCGGCGATTCACGGCGAGGTAGGGAGATCGGAAGGTACCTCCGTGCTCAGGGCGCCATTCCGCGTCGGTGGGTGGTGGTGGTGGTCGCCGGCGAGCACCACGTCGACGGCGGCTCTTGCTCCGGCGGACGGCGGTTCGGGTGGTCGTGGGCCTCGCCGGAGAGTGCTGCGGAGGTTAAATTGAGGTGGGGGTCAGCCTCCTAGTGGTGCCACGAGGCTACGGGCAAGAGTAGGGCGGTGGAGGAGTTCTCACCGAAGAGAACGTTGCCGGAGCCCGAGGCGGACGGAGTTGGCTAGAGTCGAGGAAGAAGGGCCCCTCGAGGCTCCTCCGGTGGCTAGGGCGGGTCCGTGAGGTGGTGGAGTTGTGCGAGGGCGAGAGCAAGCTCGGGGGTGCTATTTATAGATGGCCCGAGGCGGTTGTCGTGAACGGATAAGTCCGGCGAGTGTTACGGCGGCGCAGGGCATTGGTCGGGGTGGTCTTAGGGTTGAGTGCCATCGTGGAGGTCAACTGATTCCGTTTAGGTGCTGAACGAGCCGGGATTTGGTTGCTTTGGGTATGCTCGACGGAACGGAGCAGCGCGGACCCGTCGGCGGCAGGGACCACGTTCTGTGCTTGCCGGGCCATGGCGACGGTGCCGCGGGCGTGCGCTGGCATGCATGAGCCACGCGGAGCGCTAGGGAGAGCTGGGCGGCGCAGCACGGCGCCAGGTGCCGGGTGGTGCCTCCCGTCGACCGCCACGGAGGTCTCTCGGACGCCGCAGAAGACGCCGGCGAGGTTGGGCCAGGGCGCCACCGACGCCAGGAACGAGCCAAGCGCTCGTGTGGTGCTCCGGACAGGGAGGAGGGGCTGTGAGCGACGTGCCAAGTGCACTGTCGACGCGTGACTGAACTCTGACGAAGGGAAACGACATTGAACTCTGAAACTCTGAACTTTTCTGAAACTGCAAAGAAACAGTGTCGGCCAGGTGTTCGACCGAATGATTTTGGCATGAGGGAGTTTCTTATTGAGCTGATTTTTGGTGGAGTGGCCTCTCATTGCATCTGGAGGCTGCCTGAATTTTTGTGAAATTTTTGGAGCAGTGAGGATATGAATTTCACCAAATTTGACAAATCTGGTCCAAACTTGCAGAGACTGAAATTTGAAATTTTTGAAAAGAAGAAGAGTGGATCTTGATTGTTCTAGGTTGTGGGTACCAAGGACTATCCAGGGGAGTTGGTTTGAGGTCAAAGCTCAATTGCATTTAGGTACTTGCTTTGCAAATCACCTAGGCTCAAAATAATGGTCAGAAAAGATTTGGGAGGAGAAATAAATGAAATAAAATTCAGAAATGGATTGAACTTGTTGAGACAGAATGTTTGGATTGCCCTAAAGTGGAAGGAGAGATTTTTGGGAAGATTTTACCATGTGGTGCATGGTAAATTCATGAGTGGTTTCAATATTGGAGAAGATGCAAAACTCCTAGGGTTTTCTTTTTAAAAGAAAATAGAATCCAAAAAATTTGAATTTTGAGAAGAGGGCAATCAGAAGAAATGTTTAAAAACCAAACACCAGAGTTGAAGGAGATGCCAAAAATAAAATCCTTGCTAAAGGGAAAAAGTTTTTGAGAGAGAGATTTTTGGAAGGGTTTAAAAGACCTTCTTCAAATCCAACAAAGTTTTTGAAGAAAACCAAAAGAACATTTTTGGAGTGTCACAGAGACGTCCGGACGACCGGGAATCCACGGTCGTCCGGTGCCTGGGCCAGGAAAAAAATGAACGGACGACCGGGCTGAGCTCAACAGAAGGTATTTTACGGACGTCCGGTACATAACGGATATCCGGATGCATATAAGAATTTTTTAGAGGAGTAGGGTGCAATTATGAGGACATGATGATGGCCTTATGTAGTAAGAATTTCTATTAAGCAACGAGTATCCTATGCCAACAATAATAAAACATATGCCGCTCATTTATTATTCTAATGACAAGAGTGGTGGCTACTGCCACCATGTATGAGTATATGTGACATGGCACGGAAAGATTGGAACTTTGAGTGCAGAATCACTACTCCATCATGGAAAGCACATAGTCCGAGAACCATGATAACTTTGAGAGTGTTTGTTATTTTTATGCATTATGTAGGGTGAGCATATTCATGAATTGAATGTCTCCCCCTAAATATATGCCTACATCAAGACAAAACATTATGAAAATGCATGCATGGGTACTAGATTTCACATAATGTTGTCAAGCTCCAAGATACCAAGTTCACGCCTAAGTCTACAAAACCTTACTTCATCCAATGGTTTGGTGAAAATATCTGCAAGTTGCAAATCTGTACCAACATGATCGATGTGAATATCACCCTTTTCCACATGATCTCTCAGGAAGTGATACCTAATATCAATGTGCTTGGTGCGGAGATGTGTTACGTCTTGAGCTTGCGTTGGTTTTCCCCGAAGAGGAGATGATGATGCAGCACAGTAGCGTAAGTATTTCCCTCAGTTTTTGAGAACCAAGGTATCAATCCAGTAGGAGGCCACACGCAAGTCCCTCGTAACTGCACAAAATGATAGCTACTCGCAACCAACGCGATTAGGGGTTGTCAATCCCTTCACGGTCACTTAGGAGAGTGAGATCTGATAGAGATAATATTTTTGGTATTTTTGGTATAAAGATGCAAAGTGAAAAGTAAAAGGCAAATAAAAAATAAAGCAAGTATAAAAGTGATAGAGATTGATATGATGAGAATAGACCCGGGGGCCATAGGTTTCACTGGTGGCTTCTCACAAGAGGATAGATATTCTATGGTGGGTGAACAAATTACTGTTGAGCAATTGACAGAATTGAGCATAGTTATGAGGTTATCTAGGTATGATCATGTATATAGGCATCACGTCCGTGACAAGTAGATCGAAACAATTCTGCATCTACTACTATTACTCCACTCATCGACCGCTATCCAAAGATGCATCTAGAGTATTAAGTTAAAACAAGAGTAACGCCTTAAGCAAGATGACATGATGTAGAGGAATAAATTCATGCAATTTGATAAATACCCCATCTTGTTATCCTCAATGGCAACAATACAATACGTGCCTTGCAACCCTTTTCTTCACATCGGGTAAGGACACCGCAAGATTGAACCCAAAGCGATGCACTTCCCCCATTGCAAGAACTACCAATCTAGTTGGCCAAACCAAACGGATAATTCGAAGAGACTTGCAAAGATAAATCAATCATACATAAAAGAATTCAGAGAAGATTCAAATATTATTCATAGATAAGATGGATCATAAACCCACAATTCATCGGTCTCAACAAACACACCTCAAAAATAAGATTACATCGAATAGATCTCCACTAGAAAGGGGGAGAACATTGTATTGAGATCCAAAAATAGAGAAGAAGCCATCTAGCTACTAGCTATGAACCTGAAGGTCTGAAGTAAACTACTCACACTTCATCGGAGGGGCTATGGTGTTGATGTAGAAGCCCTCCGTGGTGGATGCCCCCTCCGGCGGAGCTCCGGAACAGGCCCCAAGATGGGATCTCGTGGGTACAGAAGGTTGCGGCGGTGGAATTAGGTTTTTGGCTCCTGTTCTGATCGTTTGGGGGTACGTAGGTATATATAGGAGGAAGGAGTTCCTCGGTGGAGCTTCGAGGGGCCCACAAGGCAGGGGGGCGCGCCCAAGGGGGCGCCCTCCACCCTCTTGACCGCCTCGTGGCTTTCTTGACGGAGGGTCCAAGTCTCCTGGGTCTTATCTGATGAGAAAATCATGTTTCCGAAGATTTCATTCCGTTTGGACTCCGTTTGATATTCTGCTTTCTTGAAATAATGAAAAAGGCAAAAAACAGCAATTCTGGGCTGGGCTGCCGCTAATAGGTTAGTCCAAAAATAATATAAAAGTGGAAAATAAAGCCCATTATAGTCCAAAACAATAGATAAAGTAGCATGGAGCAATCAAAATTATAGATACGTTGGAGATGTATCAGCATCCCCAAGCTTAATTCCTGCCGCCCTCGAGTAGGTAAATGATAAAAAGAGAATTTTGATGCGGAGTGATACTTTGGCATAATTTCAATGTAAATCTTCTTAATCATGGTATGAATATTCAGATCCGAAAGATTCAAGACAAAAGTTCATATTGACATAAAAATAATAATACTTCAAGCATACTAACCAAAGTAATTATGTCTTCTCAAAATAGCATGGCAAAAGAAAGTTCATCCCTACAAAATCATATAGTTAGGCCATGCTTCATTTTGGTCACACAAAGATGTTCCCAACTTCTATACCCCCGATCACAAGCCAAGCAATTGTTTCATACTTAAATGATCTTAAACTTTTTCAACCTTCACGCAATACATGAGCGTGAGCCATGGATATAGCACTATGGGTGGAATAGAATATGATGATGGGGATTGTGTGGAGAAGACAAAAAAGGAGAAAGTCTCACATTGACGAGGATAATCAACGGGCTATGGAGATGCCAATCAATTGATGTCAACATGAGGAGTAGGGATTGCCATGCAACGGATGCACTAGAGCTATAAATGAATGCTCAACAAAAGAAAACTAGTGGGTGTGCATCCAACTTGCTTGCTCATGAAGACCTAGGGCATTTGAGGAAGCCCATCGTATAAAAAGACAACTTATGAGACTCACTATAATGAAAAACATGGTTCTACTTTGAAGCACAATATATGAGACTCACTACATGAAGAACAAGGTGCTACTTTGAAGCACAATATATGAGACTCACTACATGAAGAACAAGGTGCTACTTTGAAGCACAAGTGTGGAAAGAGATAGTAGCATTGCCCTTTTTATTTATTTTCTTTTTTTTGGGCCTTTTTTTGCCTTTCTCTTTTTTTTGGGCAATGCTCTAATAATGATGATCATCACACTTCTATTGATTACAACATAAGGATTACAACTCGAAACTAGCGCAAGGTATGACTCTATATGAATGCCTCCGGCGGTGTACCGGGATGATGCAATGAATCAAGAGTGACATGTATGAAAAATAATGCATGTTGGCTTTTCCACAAATACGATGTCAACTACATGATCATGCAATGGCAATATGACAAAAGTAATGTATGTCATGATGATGATGAACGGAACGGTGGAAAGTTGCATGGCAATATATCTCGGAATGGCTATGGAAATGCCATAATAGGTAGGTATGGTGGCTGTTTTGAGGAAGATATAAGGAGGTTTATGTGTGAAAGAGCGTATCATATCACGGGGTTTGGATGCACCGGCAAAGTTTGCACCAACTCTCAAGGTGAGAAAGGGCAATGCACGGTACCTAAGAGGCTAGCAATGGCGGAAAGGTAAAACTGCGTATAATCCATGGACTCAACATTAGTCAAAAGAACTCATATACTTATTGGAAAAATTTAGAAGTCATCAAAAATCAAGTACTACGTGCATGCTCCTAGGGGGATAGATTGGTACGAAAAGACCATCGCTCGTCCCCGACCGCCACTCATAAGGATGCACAAGCCAGGTACACTTCATGTTTCAAATTTGTTGCACAACTTTAACCATACGTGCATGCTACGGGATTTGCTAGCTTCAACACAAGCATTTCTCAAATTCACAACTACTCCCTCCGTCCCAAAATGTAAGACGTTTTTTCACACTAGTGTAGTATCAAAAAACGTCTTACATTATGGGACGGAGAGAGTACTCAACTAGCACGACTTTGATATTATCGCCTCCATATCTCAAAACAATTATCAAGCATCAAACTTATCTTAGTATTCAACGCACTCAAAAGAAAGTTTCATATATCTTGAATACCAAGTATATTAACATTAAGCAAATTACCATGCTATTAACGACTCTCAAAATAATCTAAGTGAAGCATGAGAGATCAAGTTTCTTTAAAACAAATCCACCACCATGCTCTAAAAGATCTAAGTGAAGCACTAGGGCAAAAATTATCACGCTCAAAAGATATA
Source organism: Aegilops bicornis (assembly GCA_021605145.1). Taxonomy (NCBI): domain Eukaryota; kingdom Viridiplantae; phylum Streptophyta; class Magnoliopsida; order Poales; family Poaceae; genus Aegilops; species Aegilops bicornis. Next base: position 707,389,558 of record CM038673.1, on the reverse strand, counting down.
ATTGAAGCACTATGAGCAAACTATCAAGCTAAAAAGATATAAGTGAAGCACATAGAGTATTCTATCAAATTTCAATTCATGTATGGCTCTCTCAAAATGTGTGTACAGCAAGGATGATTGTGGTAAACTAACAAGCAAAGACACAAATAATACAAGACGCTCCAAGCAAAACACTTATCATGTGGTGAATAAAAATATAGCTCCAAGTAAATTACCGATGGAAGTAGATGAAAGAGGGGATGCCTTCCGGGGCATCCCCAAGCTTTGAATTTTGGTGTCCTTGGATTATCTTGGGGTGCCATGGGCATCCCCAAGCTTAGGCTCTTGCCACTCCTTGTTCCATAATCCATCAAAAGAATTCACCCAAAACTTGAAAACTTCACAACACAAAACTCAATAGAAATCTCGTGAGCTCCGTTAGAGAAAGAAAACAAAAGACTATTTTAAGGTACTGTAATGAACTCATTCTTTATTTATATTGGTGTTAAACCTACTGTATTCCAACTTCTCTATGGATTATAAACTATTTTACTAGCCATAGATTCATCAAAATAAGCAAACAACACACGCAAAACAGAATCTGTCAAAAACAGAACAGTCTGTAGTAATCTGTAACTAACGCAAACTTCTGGAACTCAAACAAATTCTACCAAAATTAGAAGACCTGGAAAATTTGTTTGTTGATCAGCAGCAATTGGAATCAGTATTTTATCACGTTCTGGTGATTTTTAACAATTCGGGCACTGAGAACAAAGTTTCTGGAAATTACAGCAAGATCAAATAACTATCATCCAAGAAGATCCAATAGGTCTAGCTTGGCACAAACACTAATTAAAACATAAAACCACATCTAAACAAAGGCTAGATGGATTATTTATTCCTAAACAGAAGCAAAAGCAAAAAAAAATTGGGTTGCCCCCCAACAAGCGCTATCGTTTAACGCCCCTAGCTAGGCATTAAAATTTCAATGATGCTCACGTGAAAGACAAGAATTGAAGCATAAAGAGAGCATCATAAAACATGTGACAAACACACTTAAGTCTAACATACTTACTATGCATAGTCATCTTATAGGCAAACAAATTATCAAGGCAAGCAAAAACTAGCATATGCAAGGAAGCGGAAAGAAACAATAGCAATCTCAACATACCGAGAGGTAATTTAGCAACATGAAAAATTCTACAACCATATTCTCCTCTCTCATAATAATTACATGTAGGATCATAAGCAAATTCAACAATATAGCTATCACAAAACATATTCTCAACACGATCCACATGCATGCAAAGTTGACACTCTTCCGAAATAGTGGGATTAATATTAACTAAAGTCATGACCTCTCCAAACCCACTTTCAATATTATTGCAAACAATATTATCAATCTCATATTCATCATGGGGATTAAGTAAATTTTCAAGATCATAAGAAGAATCACCCCAATCATGATCATTGCAACAAGTAGTAGTCATAGCAAAACTAGCATCCCCAAGCTTAGGGTTTTGCATATTATTAGCACAATTTACATCAATAGAATTTATAATAAAATCATTGCAATCATGCTTTTTATTCAAAGACCTATCGTGAATCGTTTACAAAGTACTTTATCACAATTTTTAGATTCATGAAATTCGGGCAAAACCTCATAAAGATAATCTAGTACACTCAACTCACTAGCAATAGGTTCATCATAATTGGATCTCTTAAAGAGATTAGCAAGTGGATGAGGATCCATAAACTCTTAGAAAGCGAAGATGCAAGCAAGAAGAAGGCACATGGTAACACAAGATTGAACGGAGGAAGGGCGAATAGAACGGCAAGGGTGAAGTGGGGGAGAGGAAAATGAGAGGCAAATGGCAAATAATTTTCTTTCGCGAATACGCAAGCCGTGTATCTTTGTATTGATAGAAGGAGATAGTAGCATGGGATTACAACGCATACAAGTCCATGTACGCATAGGCATGGTGCACAAGCGTTGGAGCAGACTAGAACAAGGGGCTGCTCAGCCCTAGGTGACTCCGCTAGCAACCACGCCGCCAGAATGATGTTAAGCAGTCCGTTGGCGCCTGCCTTAGCCCATAGGCGCGCCTCGTCTTTGATGGTGTTGGAGATCAGCGAGAGCGAAGAGGTGGCCCGGTCGAAGATACACGCGTTGCGGTGTTTCCATAGCCACCATGCTGTGAGGATGATGAGGGACGACAACCCTTTTCGAACAGGCGCCGGTGAGCGGTCAAGGCAGGAAGTCCACCAAGTCTGGAAGGGGGTGTGGGCATCAGGGAGGTCAACGGCCATGCGAGCCCATCTGAGGATGTCATGCCAGACCTGGCGCGAGAAGGGGCAGGCCGCGAGGAGGTGATGCATGGACTCTAGCGCCTGATCGCAGAACGCACAAGAGTCCGCGTGTGGCAGGCCGTGGCGGGCCAGGCGCTCGAGGTCCAAAGCAGCGGTCTTGCATGGCAAGCCAGAGGAAGAATCTGACGCGTAGGGGCGCCCAAGGACGCCAAGTGAGCCGCCAGTGGGGGTCCTCACATGCGCCAACGAACAGGGCCTTGTAGCAGGAACTCGCGGAGTATACGCCGGAGGCTGTCCAACGCCAGGTGAGCACGTCCGGTGTGGGGTAGAGCGGCGTGTGGCGCACGAGCCGCCAGAGGTTGACGTACTGAACCATGGCCGCAGGGCCGAGCGCACCGCGGATGTCGTGGACCCAAGAACGCAGGTGAAGGCCGTCTCGCACAGTGCGGTCTTTTCGTAGGCGGCGTGGGACGAGAGCATAGACTAGAGGAGCGATCTCAGCCGCGGATCTGCCATCTATCCAGTGGTCGGTCCAAAAGCGGCAAGTGGCGCCCGAGCCAAGCCGCCAGCTTGTGGAGGCGCGGAAGATGGCCTTCGCGTCAGCGTCGTGAGGGACGGGGAGGTGGCTCCACGGACGCGAGGGGTCAGTGCGCTGGAGCCATAACCATCGAACACGCAAGGACAGCCCCATGCGATAGATGTCTCGGATGCCAAGGCCACCAAGGGAGATAGGGCGGGACACTCGCTGCCAATTGACGCGACATTGGCCTCCGTTTGCCTCCTTGTGACCCGCCCAAAGGAATCAGCGGATGATCCGGTTCACCTTCTTGATTGCCGATTTGTTGAAGGCAATGGCCGTGAGGAAGTGGGTGGGTATGGCGCAGAGGACATGCCGCGTGGCGCGAGGCGATCACCCCGAGAGAGCATGGAGGCGCCGCTGTGGAGAGCTTGAGGCCTAGCTTGTCGAGGATCGGCTCCAAACTCGTCGAGCCGGCCTTGCGGATGGCGAGAGGAAGCCCCGGGTAGGGGATCGGGAAGTGCTTCACCGGGCATTGCATCTCGGAGGTGATCGTGGCAATATGGTCGTCGGTGCATCGGATCGGGGTCGCCAAGCACTTGCTGAAGTTGGTATGAAGCCCGGAGGATTCGCCGAAGACATGGAGGAGGGTGCGCACGGCAGCGATGTCATGGCTGTCCGGATGGCAAAAAATGACGACGTCGTCCGCATAGAGTGATATGCTGGATGCCGCGTGCCGGGTAGTGAGGCGATGCAGGAGGCCTGCGTCCACAGCGCGTAGAAGCACGGAGTTGAGGACGTCGATCACGATTGTGAAGAGCATGGGAGAGACCGGATGGCCCTGCCGCAGCCCATGGGCATGGTCAATCGGGGGACCCGGGTGCCCATTGATAAGCACCCTCGTCGAGGCCGTGGAGAGAAGGATGGAGATCCACTCACGCCATCGAGGCCCGAATCCAAGATGTGTCAGGATCTGGAGCAAAAACGGCCAGGACACACAGTCAAAGGCCCGCGTGATGTCGAGCTTGAGAAGCATACGTGGCGCCTTGAGGTTGTGGAGGAGACGAGCCGTTTGTTGCACAAGCATGAAGTTGTCGTGGATGCACCGCCCGCCGATGAACGCACTTTGGTTGGTGGAAACCATGGAGCCAAGATGGGGGGCTAGCCGGAGGGAGAGCAGTTTAGCGACAAGCTTAGCGAAGATGTGGATGAGGCTGATTAGCCGGTAGTCGTAGAGAGACCGTGCGTCAGCACGTTTCGGGAGTAGAGTAAGGAGTGCCTCGTTGAGCTTCTGGAAGCATTGGTCGTTCATGGAGTATAGTTTGTCGAAGGCCTCGCGGAAATCGTGCTTTATCGTGTCCCAACAAGCAACGAGGAACTCGGATGTGAAGCCATCGGGGCCAGGCGCCTTTCCGGTCGGTAAGCTTTTCACGGTGGCCCATATCTCGTCCGTCTGCGTGAACGGAGCGCCCAGCCCGAGCAGGTCGAATCATGGGACATGGAGAGCATGGAGGTCAAGCATGATTGCGCGCTCAGAAGCGGTGCCGAGCACATCGGAGAAGTGGTCGAAGGCGGCGGTGACCATATCGTCGTGATCAGTGATGGTGGCGGATCCCACCTAGAGGCTCGTCATAATGTTGCGCTGCTTGCGGTGGGCCGCGTGGATCTTGAAGTAGGAAAGTGCAGCGTCGTCGCTACGGAGCCAGGAAAGGCACACTCGTTGCCACGTGATCGATCTCTCGAGGAGGCCAGACCCAGGTACGATGCCTTGAGCTTCCGGCGCAACCAGGTCTCGAGGGGGGAGAGTGGTCTGGAGTCTTGCGCCGCGTCAAGACGCGCAATGAGCTCACGCGCAACCTTGAGCTGCAAGGAGACGTTGCCGATCGTGCGAGCGCTCCAGCTCTGCAACTGCCTCGCCGTGGTCTTGAGACGTGTCACGATCCTTCTGAAAGGGTCGGCGTCAGGCGCGGAGGAAGTCCAAGCCGTAGAAACCACGTCGTTGAAGCCTTCGAGCTTAGGCCAGAAACGCTCGAAGTGGAATCGTTTAGCACCGGGCGGCCGCGCCACACAATCGATCAAAAGCGGGCGGTGGTCGGAGGCGGCCGAGGAGAGGCACCGGAGAAGGCAAAGGGTGGGCGCCTCCCATCCGGAGGTGCGAGAGGATGCGGTCGCTGCGGACAAGGGTCGGGTTATCGCGCTCGTTGGACCATGTATAGCGGCGGCCGTGCATATATAAGTCATGGAGCTCCTCATTCGCAATGAATCGGCGAAATCTGCCCATGATGCGATGGTTGATGTTCGCGTTGCTTTTCTCGGCCGCCGAGAGGATCATGTTGAAGTCCCCGCCGAGGAGCCATGGGCCTATGCGGGAGTCACGAACATCGTGCAGCTCGGCCAGGAACTCGATATTGTCGTCGTCGTCTTGGGGCCCATAAACCCGGTGATCCACCAAAGGGCCCTCGCCAATGGGGTAACCAGAGCCGTGACATGGTGCGTGCCAACGATCGGGTGGGAGAGGGAGAGGTCCGAACGGCGCCAGGCAAGCAGAATGCCCCCCCGGGTGCCGGCGGCGGGGAGGAAGAAGTAGTCTTCGTAGAGAGGGCCGAGCGTGTCTAGCACGATGGAATCAGTGACGAGCGCGAGTTCGGTCTCCTGAAGACAAACGATGGAAGGGGAGGCAGCGGTGATCACGCTGCGGACAACCATTCGCTTGGCGCTGGAGTTGAGGCCACGCACGTTCCAGAATATCGCTTTAAAGTTGTAATCCATAGAGGGATGAAGAGGGCGTTGATGTACAAGAACAGTAGCACTAAGCCTCGATGTTGCGTGCTAGACGCGTGGGCATCCTCCGGGAGCTGCCAACCGAAGAAGTCCGCGAAGGCCTGGAGCACATCCAAGGCTAGGGGCTGCTCAAAGAGGAGGGCATATTTGTCGAGTACGTCGCTGGGGATGGTGGAGTCGTTGCCGGCAATGAGGCCAAGGCGCTTTGAGAAGGACTCGTTTAGCCTTCATCTCCAGCCGAGACCTAGATCGGCCCGGGCGATCCGGAAGCTACGCCGCGGCGTGAAGTTAGCTGGTAGTTCCTTGCGTCTACGTCGTGGCTTGGGAGTAGGCAGGACGGAGGAGGCCCTGACGGTAATCGCGTCGACAAAGGAGGCCAGGGGGGCGTCGTGAGCGGCCGATTGCATGGGCTGCATGGCCAGGCTGGGCGTAGCTGGTTCCTGGTTGGGTGGCGTCGCGTCAGAAGGAGCAGCCGGGCCCGAGCTGGGGCCGGGCGGGGCAGCAGCGGGCGAAGGAACGAGCTCCATGCATGTTTCCTAGCATGGGGTGGCGGGGCATGCGCCAATCAGCAGCGGGGTGGGCGCGGGCCCGGGTGTCACGCCCTCGATGCGGCTATATCTCCCACGTGTCGAAGCACGACTTAGAGGCATAACCGCATTGAAAGCAATGTCGCAAGTGAGGTAATCTTCACACAACCCATGTAATACATAAGGGAAAGAGATACATAGTTGGCTTACAATCGCCACTCCACACAATACATGAGTAAAGCATTACATCATACAGATACAATCAAGGTCCGACTATGGAACCAAAAATAAAAGAAGACTACCCCAAATGCTACAGATCCCCGATCGTCCCCAACTGGGCTCCACTATCGATCAACTGAAACGAAACAACACAATGAACAAGATCTTCATCGAGCTCCTCCTTGAGCTCGGGTGCGTCACCTGCACGGTTTCATCGGCACCTGCAAACTGGGTTTGGAAGTATCTTTGAGTCACGGGGACTCAGCAATCTCACACCCGCGAGATCAAGACAATTTAAGCTTATGGGTAGGAGAAGGTAGTGAGGTGGAGCTGCAGCAAGCGACTAGCAAATCTGGTGTCTAACATACGCAAATGAGAGCGAGACGAGAAGGCAAAAGCACGGTCGAACAACTATGATCAAGAAGTGATCCTAGAACAACCTACGTCAAGCATAACTCCAACACCGTGTTCACTTCCCGGACTCCGCCGAGAAGAGACCATCACGGTTACACACGCGGTTGATGTATTTTAATTAAGATCAACTTCGGGTTTTCTACAACCGAACATTAAGAAATTCCCATCTACCTCATAAATCATGCACGGCTTTCGAAAGATAATACCTCGCAGGGTGTCCCAACTTAGCCCATTATAAGCTCTCACGGTCAACGAAGGATATTCCTTCTCCCGGAAGACCCGATCAGTCTCGGAATCCCGGCTACAAGACATTTCGGCAGAATAAAACAAGACCAGCAAAGCCGCCTCGAATGTGCCGACAAATCCCGATAGGAGCTGCACATATCTCGTTCTCGTGGCACACCGGATGAGTAGTCCGTGACAACTAAAACCAGACCCCAAGTTTCCTTGAGGGGCGCTGCAAAGCGCTCTAGTTTGGGCCAACACTCGTGAGGAGCATTGGCCCGGGGTTAAATAAAGATGACCCTTGAGTCTGCAGAACCCAAGGGAAAAAGGCTTAGGTGGCAAATGTTAAAACCAATGTGGGGCCTTGCTGGAGGAGTTTTATTCAAAGCGAACTATCAAGGGGATCCCATAAATCACCCAACCGTGTAAGGAACGCAAAATCAAGGAACATAACACCGGAATGACGGAAACTAGGGCGGCAAGAGTGGAACAAAACACCAGGCATAAGGCCGAGCCTTCCACCCTTTACCAAGTATATAGATGCATTAATTAAAGAAGATATATTGTGATATCCCAACAAGTAAACATGTTCCAACAAGGAACAACATCTCCATGTTCCAACAAGGAACAAACTTCATCTTCACCGCAACTAACAACGCTTATAAGAGGGGCTGAGCAAAGCGGTAACATAGCCAAACAACGGTTTGCTAGGAAAGGATGGTTAGAGGCTTGACATGGCAACATGGGAGGCATGATATAGCAAGTGGTAGGCATCGTAGCATAGGCATAGCAAAAGAGCGAGCATCTAGCAAGCAAAGATAGAAGTGATTTCGAGGGTATGGTCATCTTGCCTGAAATCCCGCAAGGAAGAAGAACGAGTCCATGAAGAAGACAAACGGACGTAGTCGAACGAATCCTCACAACTCGAAGGAAACCGGCTAACGAGAGAAGCAACCCGGAAAGAAACAAACAACATAGTAAACAACCATCACATAAACATGGCATGATGCGCAAACAAGTATGATGCATGACCGGTTTAAATAGCATGGCATGGCAATATGCACAAACAAAACTACAAGTTAAATGGAGCTCAATATGCAACGAGTTGCACATTGACAAAACACCACATCAATTATTTAGTTCTCTCTCGGTTATGTACTCAACAATATTAAATATTGGTTAACATGGCAAGAGGTGAAGCAGAAGTAAACTAACTATTTAGGCAAGTTTAAATGAGGCCGGAAATAAGAAACAACAATTCCGATAAATCCTCATGAGCAATATTCGAATTTGGTACTGTTCTGCCTATTACATAATTTTAGAGTTGTTAAACAGGAAAATAAAGTGCACCATGTTAAGCTAGGCATTTTCTACCCCATTTACATATATAATTTATTAAATTTGGAGCTACGGTTATTTAGTTATGAAATAAATCATTTTAACATGGCATTTGAGCAAATTTAAACAAACAGCATTTTAAACCTTTTAAACATAGATGAAAATAGCAGATTATGAAACTAGATGAAAAACTAAGCATTTTCCATATATAAAACATTTTAATCCGATGCACCATTTGTGAGTTATTAAATGCATGATCTAGGGGACTATTTCAGAAACTGACAGACTCTGGAAAATTGATTAAACGTCCAGAACTGAAAAAAAAACGTTGCGGGCTGAAACTGGAGGCTGAGGGAGCTGCTCACATTGGGCCAAGCCCAGTCGGTGGAGAGGCAGGGCTTTGAGGCCAGGGGCGCACTGGGCCTGGGGTGGCTGTGACCCAGCCGGATCGGTCAATGGGCGAGCGAGGGGTCGGGCGAAGGTTGCTCGCTTGCTTCAAGAATGAACGATCACGCCCATGGCGATGCAGAGACGGCGGCAGCGGGACTTGCAGGTCGGCGCTGCGACGAGGAGGCCCGGACGGTGAGGTCGCCGGCCCTGGGCGGCGGCGAGGCAAAACGGCGGGGCGGGACGGAGCTGCATCTGCTTCCCGGCGTGGTAGGGGACTTGGCGCGGGCCTCATCCTCGGCAGAGGAAGCAGGGTCGACAACGCCGCCGAACCGGATGAAGCAGAGGCGATGGCGAGGAACTTGGCGCGGGGGTCGTAGGGGCTCCGTTAGCAGGGAGGCGCGTCCAAGGCGAGGCAGGGGCAGTCGACGCGGTCGTGCGTGGCTGCCGGAGCTCCTCGAGCAGAGAAGAAGTCGGCGGTGGCTGGGTCGTCAGTTACCTCGTCGGCGGCACGAACAGGAGGGGAATGCCCAGGATCCAAGGCGGAGGACGTAAGGGTTTGTCTGGTCCCCTGTCCCCATTTAAGAGAGACAGAGGGAGGTGAGACAGAGAGAGGGAAAGGAAGAGAGGGTGCGAGGGAGGCCCGGCAAGCGTGACTGGAAGTGCCGGTGAGCCCCTGCAACGACGAACAGCAGGAGGCCGACCTTGGAGCACTGGGTGCTCGAGGCGAGGAGCATCTCCTCGAGGAGGAGGAGGAGGGCGCCATGGAAGAAGACCCCGGATAGAGGAGGCCATCGGCGTGAGGTGCAGAGTCGGCGCTCGGGCTCCTAGCGACGCAGCGATAGAAGGGGTGCAAGGGCTGGATGGGCTGCTCAGTGACCGGCCGGCGAGGTCAGATGGCGGCCTCGGTCTGGGAGCAGAGGAGAAACTCGGGCAGGAGGCTCTGGTTGGTGGGGAGAGATCGAGAGGTGGAGGGCTATGGGTTGGAGGCGGAGAGGATTTTTGGATCAGGGATTTGGCTGCTGGTAGGTGGGGAAGGATCCCGAGGGGAACTGGTCAAGGCGGCTTGATGGGACAAACTCCCTAGAAGTTAGGGTTTGGCCTAATTTAGACTAGGGAGTATTTATATAAGGAAAGAGGAGATTAGGATAGGTTTGGACCCTCCGATCGTAATCGGACGGTCGAAGATAAATGTCTTAGGGGAGTCCAACAAATAAACGCAGATGTTTAATAGATGTTTGGGGATGATCCGAATCTAACGGAGATGACTGAGCTGGTCAGGTTCGGGCAGGTTTTCGACGCACGCAAGAGGGGTCGGTGGTTGTGCAGAGAGGTTAGGTGGTCGACAAGAGGGACTCAAAAACCTGGTTGGTCTCGAAACGATCAACGAAAGCAAGGGGGGACGCGGCAACTACGAACGGGTGCAAGCTTTATGGAAACATATGGATGCAATGCACATGATGCCATGAGATGAGATGCAAGACATGAACAAAATGCAAAACAAAAGACAAAAACCCAACAACGAAGGAAATAACATATCACATCTCCGTAAAAGGCAAGAGTTGGAGTTACGAATATGGAAAGTTGCATCCGGGGCGTTACACCGGGGATGGGCGCGGGCCCTGGTGATGGGACGGGGATATGCACGTCGCTCCCAGGGGCCTGAACCATCGCGGGGGCGGCATCCGATGCAGGGTCCGCGTCCGGTGGGGCCTCCAAAGCAGGGCCGACCGTCCAATCAGGGCCATGCGAGATCAGCGCGGGATCCGAGGGCGCGGTGTCGAGGCAGTTGGAGGTAGGCGTGGATGGGAGGGGCGAGGCATCCGGACCAACGGGGTCACGCGCGGAAGGCACGGCAGCCATTGGCCCGTTTGAAACGCGCCTGTCTCCACCCTCCTGGGTCCCGCACGAAAGAACAGGAGTGGATGGGTGGGCCCCATCCGATGGCAGCGGGGTGTCGGGACGGGCCAACGGGCGGACCGGAACAGCGTCTGCCGCAGGTCCCAGCCTTTGACGCGCGGGGACCCGGTCAAAAGGCGCGAGACAGCCTGGGTGGGGCCCGAGGATGCCGGCTGAAACGCGGCACGGCGGTGGCGCTGCGGCGCCGCGGCGACCACGCGGTGCTCGCCCGACGAGGGGGACGCGAATCTGGCCGGGCGGGGGAAGTCGTGTTGCCGCGCCACCGGGGAGAGGGGTGAGCTCGCCTGGTCAAGACGCCGCGGACGGCGGCGGAGGCGGAGGCGGAGAGTGGCGGCGGTAGTCGAGGCAGGAGGCGACGTGGATGCGGATGGGGAAGCGCGCCAGCCCAAGGGCGAAGCGCTCCACGCGGTCCGGGTCGGCATCGGGATCCACCGCGTCATCGTCCTGCACGAGAAGCTCGGAAGAGCGCGGAATGGCGGAGGGGTTGATGGTCCAGGCCGAGAGCCTGAAAACGGACATGTCGGACATGTCCCGAGTCTCCGGCACGAGGTGCTCAATCTTGCAGAACGGAGAGAGCAGGGACTCGGCGGCGGAACGATGCCAGGCGTGGTCAGGGACGCTGAAGAGCTCCAGCGAAACGAGGAAGAGGGCCTTCACCGGCTCGGACCGCGTCCGCCCTGTGGATGGAAGATGAGGCGGAAACGCGCGCGGCGCACGCTGGAGGTGGCGACGGGCACGCAGCGACGGGTCGTTGAAGCGGACGAGGAAATCTTCCGGAGCGTGCCGGTGGACGGAGAAGTCGCCGTCGGCGAGGCCGCACTGGGAGCGAAGGGCCGTGGCAATCTCTTCGCGAGAAACACCAGTGCGCCGGCCCGCGACGATGAACAGGAGCGCGCGCCCAGAAAGCGCCGCGGCAATGACCTTCCCCGGAACGGCTAAGGTAGCAGACGGCCGCAAGGGGCGGGAAGCCGGGTGGCTGTGAAGAGGGGTGGCGACGGAGGAACCCACCGAGGCTGCCGAGGGTGGGCGCGAGGACGCCGCAGGAGCCGAGGCTGCCGGTGAGGGGGCGGTTGCCCCGACGAATCCACCCGGAGGACGCGGGGGATGACGACAAGGGGCGCAGGCCGGCGCTGCCAACCGACCCGGAGGACGCGGGTGTGAGCAGCCCGGACGAGGAGCGGGTGGACGCCGCCGAGTCAGCAGATGTCGGGCGGCCGATGACCGCCGGCGGGGAGGGGACGCGACGCCGTAGTGGAGGGGGGAGCGGCCGTCGGACGAGGGAGGGGCAACACGGGGGAGAAGGCATTGCTTGGCGATGTGGCCGAAAAAGCGACACCTTGCGCAGCGGATGTCCTTCCTGCACTCCAAGCCGGGGTGGGCATCGAGGCAGCGCGGGCAGTCCCCATCCCGCAGCCAGGAGGGGCGCGGGCGAGGCCGGGCCTCGGCAGCCCGGCGGTGGCGGCGGGGCTCACGCGGGCGCGGGCGCTTGCGTCCCCGAGCAACCTGCCAGGCGTCGATCTCGCCCCCCTCCGAAGGCATCCGGCAGATCTCGGAGCGGACGGGGGGCCGAGCAGCATGCGGCGAGGGGCGCGCAGCGGGCGGGGAGGACGAGGGGCGCGGCGCCGGAGGGGAGGGCGCTTGAGCCGGGCGAAGCGGTACATGGCCTGGCGGTAGGTGGGAGGGGGTCCGTCGGTGGAGGGGCTGGACTCGAGCAGCCGGTCTCAAGGGAGCGACCGGCAAGGGGAGGGGAGGGGAGAGGGCATGTCGGCGAAGCTGGGCGGCGTGGCTGGGTGGCTGGGCGCCGAGGCGGTGGACGCCGGGCCGAGTGAGGACCGGGCGTGGGGGCTAGGAGCGGGTACCTCAGACTGGGTGAAGCCGAAAGCTAGCGTTCTTAAGGGAATATTAATGCGAGAGATAGGGATTGTGATGGGTACTTGGTATGTTGACTTTTGCGTAGAATCCCCGGCAACGGCGCCAGAAATCCTTCTTGCTACGTCTTGTGCTTGCGTTGGTTTTCCCCGAAGAGGAGAGGATGATGCAGCACAAGAGCGTAAGTATTTCCTCAGTTTTTGAGAACCAAGGTATCAATCCAAAGAGGCCACGCCGCAAGTCCCTCGTACCTGCACAAAACGATAGCTACTCGGAACCAACGCGATTAGGGGTTGTCAATCCCTTCACGGTCACTTACGAGAGTGAGATCTGATAGAGATAATATTTTTGGTATTGTTGGTATAAAGATGCAAAGTGAAAAGTAAAAGGCAAAGAAAAAACAAAGCAAGTATAAAAGTGATAGAGATTGATATGATAAGAATAGACCTGGGGGCCATAGTTTCACTAGTGGCTTCTCTCAAGAGCATAGATATTCTATGGTGGGTGAACAAATTACTGTTGAGCAATTGACAAAATTGAGCATAGTTATGAGGTTATCTAGGTATGATCATGTATATAGGCATCACGTCCGTGACAAGTAGATCGAAACAATTCTGCATCTACTACTATTACTCCACTCATCGACCGCTATCCAAAGATGCATCTAGAGTATTAAGTTAAAAACAGAGTAACGTCTTAAGCAAGATGACATGATGTAGAGGAATAAATTCATGCAATATGATAAATACCCCATCTTGTTATCCTCGATGGCAACAATGCAATACGTGCCTTGCAACCCTTTCTGTCACTGGGTGTCGGTGTACAAAAAGAGGGGTACACCTTTTAACTGTGCACGGGCAGTCTGAGCCGCGGGCGCCGCCACACTGAGCAAGGCAAGGGAGGTGAGCCAAGGTAAAGCCGAAGCTCAAGAGGAACAGAACAACACCAAGACCAAGACCACAAAGAGCAAAGGGGACGAAGCAAACTCCCCCGGCAAGATTCTTGTCGGGGTGCGGGTTTAGCAAACCCGGCAAGGCCCTTGCCGGGGCGGCTCGCCCCACGCCTACGGGGCAGATCACCCTTGAGTCCACTGCCCCCATGGGGCAAAGGATTCGGGAGACATCCCCGTGGTGGCATGCAGATCTTTGTGAAGACATTCAAGATCAGATACACACTATAGAAGACGACGGCCCTTGGCGGGATCCCAGCCAAGGAAGACCACAAGGCCCCCGGCAAGAGCCTTGCCGGGGACGACACCAGGCGCCGCGGCAAGACCCTTGTCGGGGCTGCGGCGAGGCCCTTGCCAAGGACACTCGTAGGGCCACCATCAGGCCCGCGCAAATCAAGCCTTCACCATACAGCTGCCAACCCAACCAGTTGGGCAGGCACCTGCGTGGCGGCAAGCGAACCTTCATGGAGACCCACCGCTGCGCCACCTCAGCTGCCTGCCTGCCTACATGGCACTGCGAGCACCGCTGGCCAGGACGCGTGTCAAGACGGAAGGGAGCGGCGACGGACGCGACTGGGCTCTCCCCCGTCCCCGATAAAGTAAGGACACCTAAGCAAGACGCATTAAATGCACCTTGTCATGTAATGCGAGGGATAAACTCGCATCATTGTACCCTTTCCACCTCCTGTGTGCCACTATGGCGACCCCTTTCCCTATAAATGGAGGCCCAAGGCCACCGGGAGGAGGATTCGGCTTTTTGGAGCTCATCACGCCCCATAGGTAGCTCAAGAACGCAGATAAACAAACCACCAGAGCAGGAGTAGGGTTTTACGCATCCTCGTGGCCCGAACCTGGATAAAGAACCCATGTGCTATCTGTTTGATCCGCTCTTCTCACGACCCCGCGCCCCGCAACCATAGTAGGGATTCTTGTGATCCCATAGGTGTCGTCTCTGCACCGACATCTTTGGCGCGCCAGGTAGGGGAGCGCAGTTGTGAGAATCAGCTCTAGCAGTTAGTTCGACGCTTCTTCATCGCCATGGCGCCCAAGAAGAAGACGACGGTGGCGGTTGGCCCGTCGGAAACCGTACACCCTGTCCCGACGCGGGCGAGAAGCAGACCGGTCGCAGAAAGAACCCGGGGCGCTGTTCGTGAACACCAACACCGTCCTAGCAGCCGAAGTCTGGGAGGCGGCGATGTTCGTGCGCCTGGTAACGGGCCGCACGCCGCCAAATCCAAAGACGGAGCCAGGCCCCCCGCGGGTGGCGCGGGGCCTTCCAAGATTGCTGCCATCCCGCTCGCAGGCGACGCGAGGGCCTCCAAGACTCCCACGCCGGCGCCGACGGCGCGCTCCTCTCAAGCGGCGTGCGACGAACGGCGTAATCACGCCGAGGACCCCAGGCGCCGCCGTGGAAAGAGCCCCGAGCGCCACTCCCGGGATTTAGAAGACCTGCCCGTTCGCCAAGGCGCTGGTGAAGATGGCATGCGGTTGCGGGGTCGTGATAGAGCTCCTTCTAACATGGTCAGAAGTCAAAGCGCGTCGCGATCCGTGCAGGTTTCGCTGCCACCAACGCCAGCAGAAGCCCTGGCGCGCGCAGTTGCTCCTCGATTCCCCCCCCCCCCCCCGCTACGGGGAAACTCGACGAATGGAGAGCCACCATCCGAAGCCTTGTTGCGGTGGCCAACAAAGACAAACCGAGTACGGTGGAGCCCCCGGGTCGACGCTCCGACGGAGTCCCACGCACCAGTGGCGGGAGAGCCGACGGCGCCTCGACCACGGTGCACTCTATATGCAAAGCAAGCATGTGAAAGTGAATTATCTGTTACTTACCCGAATCCGGAGCTCTCCAGGAGCATTCGCAGATCTGCCCCGCAGTGTGGCTGATGCTGCCGCATTCTACCGAGCCGAGGAGGGAAGCTCGACAGAGAAGGTGTTCTGGTCTCAGTATGTTGAGGCCGGACACCCGGTGCCCTTGAGCGACCAGCTGAAGCAGCTGGTCGAGCTTCATAAGGTGGCCGAACAGGCCATGAAGGGCCTCATAGGTCGGTTGTGGCCCAAGCAACCCATGCCTGGGAGCTACTTCGGGCTGGTGAGGCGGCTGGTGGACGCCTGTCCATGGGTTAAAGTCATCAAGCGATCCGTCTGCATCGAAGGTGCCCGTAGGGCCCTTGCCCTTGCTAAGGTGCATTGGGGCAAGATGGACGCTGAGAAGCTTGTGACGGACGGACCACCATCGAAGAAGGAGCATCGTAAGCCTGAAATGTATTATGAGGGCGTCCTGAAGGGTGCCTGCCTTATAGCGGATGGATGCTCCAAAGATATTATTTTTTAGTAGACTCGCATTTGTTATCCTGTACGCTGAAAACTTGTTCATATGCGCTAAGCAACGCTTTTGAATTTAAAATATTACCTTCGGTGCGGCCGTTTATTAAATTTGAGAGATGGCGAGTAGTCGGCTTCAGCCCCCATGCCACGAGTGCTGGGGTGTTCGGGATAAACTTGAGCGCTCTTGTTCCCATTTTTGGGTCGTTCGAGGGAGGCGCTCAACGCAACGAACAAGGCAACCGGACTATAATGCTTGAACACTCTCACTTAGCCATAGAATTCTATAATTTTAAATTTCGATATCCACGCCTAGTATTCGGAACAAGTTCTATAATTCTATAGAACAAGCCCCTAGTATTCGGAAGACCGAGTTCGGGGCGCTATCCACGCCTTAGGCCGGACAATGCCGACTCCTCGCTCTAAGCGGCATAAGTCTTTAGGGACTCAAAAACCTCTCGAACAGCGACCAGCTCTTGCCCTATCATGACGGTCAGTTTTAGCTTTCTCCACTGAGGTGCTTAACCCAGCTCAACCGGGGCACAATCGCAGTGGTTCTCCCAACGCTACCTTAGCCGATATAACGGAACATAAGGTACCAAAACATGGGAGCCAGGCAAACCCAACTATTGACCCAAGACATGATTCGAAGCCGATGCATATAATGTTATAAGTTCGGGGTGCCGCACTTGTGAAAGTGTTCAGACTTATCACACCATATTGCGGGGTACTTAAGCCCCTGGTGTATTGCCCGTACCAAAGTGTACGGTTGCACAATGTCATAAATGAACATATATATATAGAAAAAAGGGAATTCAATAATAGGCAGAAGCTATATATTGTTTATTCGAAAGAGCTGCAGTAAGAGAAGAACGATACAAATAGTGCGATAAGCAAGGACGAGACTTTTAACATGTCCCCTCCGTGGGTAAGCCAGCGGGATGGTGTGTAAAATGTATATATTGCTCGTAATAGAGACCACCGACACTCGGCGTAGCTTTCAGCTTCCTGGCTGTTGCATCGTGTGTTCGGTGATTCTAATGCCGGACAGGGCTTCGTAAGAACGGAGTCCTGAGAAGAAAAAAAAGAAAAAGAAAAGAATGAGACAATGTGGAGCCCCTGGTGCGGTTAAGCCGCATTCTGGGCATGCCGTGGTCGTGCCTTTCCCCCTCTGCCCATGGTATTTCCAGAGCGTAATTATGTACGCATAGTACTGGTTTCGCAATGTCGCGAGGGCTGGGGTTTGGGCCGCATTGCTATGCGTGCTCGGAACGTGCCAGGCGGTCTTGTTGTAGGTTACTCCGGGCGTGCTTGACTGTATCCGGGCGTTTAATAGCCGGACTCAAGAATGGCCTTAAGAGGCTACTTTGTACTTCCTCCGCGAGGGCCGCCGTATGCTCCTCCATCCGGAGAGAGCGTTCAGTGTTTCCATTGACCGTAATGACTCCTCGAGGACCTGGCATCTTGAGCTTGAGATATGCGTAGTGCGGCACCGCATTGAATTTTGCAAATGCGGTTCGTCCGAGCAGTGCGTGATAGCCGCTGCGGAACGGGACTATGTCAAAGATTAACTACTCACTTCGGAAGTTATCCGGGGATCCGAAGACCACTTCAAGTGTAACTGAGCCTGTACAGTTGGCCTCTACACCTGGTATGACGCCTTTAAAGGTCGTCTTCGTAGGTTTAATCCTTGATGGGTCTATGCCCATTTTGCACACTGTATCCTGATAAAGCAGGTTCAGGCTGCTGCCGCCATCCATTAGGACTCTAGTGAGGTGAAATCCGTCAATGATTGGGTCTAAAACCAATGCGGCGAATCCACCATGGCGGATGCTGGTGGGGTGGTCCCTTCGATCAAAAGTGATTGGGCAGGAAGACCACGGGTTGAACTTTAGGGCGATCGCTCCATCGCCAGATATCGCCCCTTTAGTGCACGCTTCCGCTCCCTTTTGGGTATGTGGGTTGCGTATATCATGTTCACCGTCAAGACTTGTGGGGGAAGCCCTTCATCCTCTATTGTTCGGCGGCCGGGCTCTTCCTCGTCATCGCTATGCAGCCCCTTGTCATTGTTTTCGGCATTTAACTTGCCTGCCTGCTTGAACACCCAACAATCCCTGTTGGTGTGGTTGGCTGGCTTTTCGGGGGTGTCGTGTATCTGGCACGAGCGATCGAGTATTCGGTCCAAATTGGATGGGCCCGGAGTATTTCTTTTAAATGGCTTTTTCTGCTGACCGGGTTTAGAGCCTCTGAATCCGGCATTGGCTGCCGTATTCTCAGCATCATCGCCGTTAATGCGGCGCTTGTACTTGTTGCGACGTGACCTGCCATTGCTGTCCTTGGTATCCGAATTACCAGGGCTCTTGGTCATTTTGTTACTACGAGCTAGCCAGCTGTCCTCTCCCGCGCAAAAGCGGGTCATGAGTGATGTGAGGGCTGCCATGGATTTCGGCTTTTCCTGTCCTAGGTGCCGGGCAAGCCACTCGTCACGGATGTTGTGTTTGAAGGCTGCAAGGGCCTCTGCGTCCGGACATTCGACGATTTGATTTTTCTTGGTTAGGAACCGTGTCGTAATTGTCCGCCGATTCCTCTGGCTGCTGAATTATGTGGCTTAGGTCATCGGCATCCGGTGGTCGCACATATGTGCCCTGAAATTGTCGAGGAATGCGACTTCCAGGTCTTCCCAACAACCAATTGACTCACCGGGCAAGCTGTTAAGCCAATGTCGGGCTGGTCCTTTAAGCTTGAGTGGGAGGTATTTGATGGCGTGTAGATCATCACCGCGGGCCATGTGGATATGAAGGAGATAGTCCTCGATCCAAACCGCAGGATCTGTTGTGCCATCGTATGATTCAATATTTATGGGTTTGAAACCCTCGGGGATTTGATGATCCATTACTTCATCTGTGAAGCACAGTTGGTGTGCGGCGCCTCTGTATTGGGCTATATCACAACGCAGCTCAAATGAGCTTTGTCTACAGTGTTCGGCCCGACTGGAGTTGCCATATCCGGCGTGACGGTTATCGTCACGTATCGTGGGGCGCCCACGCGATCCGTAGATCGATCTTGTTTGCCTTGCCTTGTCCTCCAATATATCTCGCAGGTCCGGCGCATTTCCCCGTGCCTTTGTATTTTTTGAGCGGCGCTACGTGCGGCTTGAGTTGAGGGCCGAGAGGCCTCTTCGCCGCGCCACGCAGGTGGCCGGTCAACCATGTCATGCAATCGGTGATGTAGGTTTGGGTGCTTCCTCCTCTAATCGGGTAGCAACCTGCGCCTTGGTAGTTTCCCCGGAGGGGCGCCGAGTTCATACTCTTCGCCGCAAGGACTTCAGTCCATCTGTCGCCTAGCAAATCTTGGTCAGCTCTAAGTTGTTGCTGCTTTTCTTGAGGCTGCTTGCCGTGGCCATGAGCCTGCGTTTGAAACGCTCTTGTTCGGACGGGATCCTCGGCACGCATTTAATTCGTCGTCGTCGAGGCTTGCCTCATCTTCGGAGGGAGGCATGTAATTATCGCCCTCTACCTCTTTTATGCCGCTCTCATGAGGGTTGGCTTCTCCATCCTCCCGTGCTGAATCTTGCCGGAGGATGTTGTCTTCGCACCGTCAGGGTGCTATTGTCTCCGTGCTGTAATCACCGCTTTTTCTTTGTGGCGGGATTTAGAGCGGCGCCACCGACGCCGGGCGCTTAGGCTGTTTCTTGGAGGGGTCATCCTCCGTTGTTCCATCGCCATTCCTATCTTTTGGGATGTCCACCATGTATATGTCGTATGACGAGGTGGCCTTCCAGTGCCCTGTGGGCGCTGGTTCTTGGTCGTCTCCTGCATCGGAGTCCATACCGTCGATGTCTTCGGAGTCGAAGTCTAGCATGTTGGTTAAATCGTCGACAGTGGCTACGAAGTGGGTGGTGGGTGGGTTTTGATTTTCTTCGTCGTCCGCATCCCAACCTTCCTGACCATAATCCGGCCAGGGCTCTCCTGATAAAGAGAGAGACTTTAATGAATTCAGAATGTCGCCAAAGGGCGAGTGCTGAAAGATGTCCGCGGCAGTGAATTCCATGATCGGTGCCCAATCGGATTCGATTGGCAGGGGCGCGGAAGGCTCGGAGTCCGGAGAGGAGTCCGGCACCTTGGAGTTACGAGCTTCGCAAAGGACGGGGTAGGTGTACGGCTCAATCGCCGTAGGTATCGCAGCCCCCGAGGCGGTGTCCAGCCACCCGTCCTCGATCGGCGCGGTCGGCTCCGAGCTAAAGGTCGGAGCGGACTCTGGTGCGGCCTCCAGGACACTGTTTGGCGGCAGAGCTAAATCATGCCCCTCGTGACAGTGCGGCGCGCTTGGCCGTGGCTCGAACCCATCGAAGATCAACTCTCCGCGGATGTCAGTCGTGTAGTTCAAACTTCCAAATCTGACCTGATGGCCAGGGGCGTAGCTTTCAATCTGCTCCAGATGGCTGCTTAATTGGCCCACAAAGGCAAAGCCGCCAATACGAAGATCTGTCCGGGAGGAAAGTCTCACCCGAGCACATCGTTGTTGATGATCGGAGGAGCCATCGGGCCTAAAGGTGACGACACGTAGGAACTCTCAATGAAAGCACCAATGTCGGTGTCAAAACCGCGGATCTCGGATAGGGGGTCCCGAACTGCAAGGCCTTGGCGGATGGTAACAGGAGACAAGGGACACGATGTTTTTACCTGTGTTCGGGCCCTCTCGATGGAGGTAAAACCCTACTCCTGCTTGATTAATATTGATGATATGGGTAGTACAAGAGTAGATCTACCACGAGATCGGAGAGGCTAAACCCTAGAAGCTAGCCTATGGTATGATTGTTGTTCGTCCTATGGACTAAAACCCTCTGGTTTATATAGGCACCGAATAGGGTTAGGGTTACACAGTCGGTTACAATGGGAGGAGATCTACATATCCGTATCGCCAAGCTTGCCTTCCACACCAAGGAAAGTCCCATCCGGACACGGGACGAAGTCTTCAATCTTGTATCTTCATAGTCCAGGAGTCCGGCCAAAGGTCATAGTCCGGCCATCCGGACACCCCCTAATCCAGGACTCCCTCACTCACCCTGTTCTCCCTTTGAGACAACACCACGAAGGCGTTTCTCAACCACTAGTGGTAGACCTTGGGGTGGTCTCCAAACCCTCACAAACTTTTCAGGGGAAATCACAAAGGTCGATTCCTCTCTGAAAGACTCCTACCGCCTAGGAGTCTCCAACCTCCAAGGGTAACAAGAACGATGGGGAAAAGCTCAAGACTTGCTCAAATCACGAATTCCTTTGGTGCAAAGAAGGGGAAGGAGTGGATCTATCACTTGATCGGAGAACTTCACTCAAATGTTCCTAAATCCCTTGGGGATCTAGGATTTGGTGTAGAGGATTGAGAGAGAGAGTGAAAAGTGTTCTTGGCAAGCTCAAAGTGAATGGTCAACCTCATCCCATGGAAGGGAGAAGCCTATATATAGTGGGTGTGGAAAAAGTGACCGTTTGAGCCACTTAAGTGCACAGGAGGGTTCGGACGTCCGGAAAACCCCGGACGTCCGGCGGCACAAGTATGTCCGGACATCCGATAATTATCGGTCGTACGGCCACTAGGAACAAATAAACCATGAATCTGTTCACAGCACACGGACGTCCGAGACCTGTCGGTCGTCCGGAGCCCGGACGTCCGGAGAGGCCCGGAAATCCGTAAATATGGTTCTGTGGTGGAAATACCGGACGTCCGAGACGTGCCGGCCGTCCGGAGGTCGGACGTCCGGAGTGTTTCGGAAATCCGTAAATAACTTTCTGTAAGGGGAACACTGGACGACCAGAGAGAGCCGGACGTCCGGACAGCTGAGAAGGACCGGACGTCCGTAGAGTACCGGACGACCGGAGAGAAAAACAGGAGTTGTCGGCTTGAGCAAGTCTTTCACTAGATCCAACGATCCCCTCTTAATAGTGTGGGATCCCTATACTCAAGAACAAACAGTAAACAAAGCCAAGGCTAATGTCTTGTATCTCCAATCTTGAGTTATATGCATTTGTCCCTAGTCATGATCCACACACGGCCTTTGAGACATAATCCTGAGATATACTTGATAAACATGATTAGTCCCAACATACATGTTGTCATCAACATCAAAATACGATTAAGGGCATGATTGCACTTCCACAAGGACGTTGCTCTTAGGAAGATGGCAATTGCATTCAACAAACACAAGAAAACTGTATGGAATAACTACGTCAAAGGAGGAAAGAAGACTCCAGAATTCAAGGGAACACTGGAGAAGCAAAGAGAACACTGGGACGCTTTTGTGAAATTCAAGGAATCAGAATTATCTAAGGAACGGTCCAAAAGAAACAAGGCCAATGCCGCAAAAAAGAAGCAATTCCATAGGCTGGGGCTAGGTGGCTACGCGGTGGCAATGTCTAAGTGGGATAAGTCTGAGCAAGAGATGCTGGCTGCATAGGTCACTCCAGTTACATTGAGCTGGCCCCCCAGGTGCAGAACTTCGTTCTATGCGCATGGGGGGCGTTGGACCCGAAGACAGGCAAGGTTTCGAAGAAGGCATGTCTTAAAGGAGCCGATGTTAAGTTAGTTGAAGCAATAGAAGAAGCTCGAAAGGGCGTGTTCACGCCCAACAGAGAGAACGATGAGCTTACGCGCGCCCTGGGAAATCCTGAACACTCGGGAAGAACACGAGGCAAGGGCGTTGTTCCGTGGTATGAGGGCTTTTTTGAGTGGAACGCCGACTACAGAAGCCGTGCGAGAAGGAAGATTGAGGAGAAGAAGAAGAAGAAGAAGCTGGAGGACGAGTAGAGGAAGCAGGAAGCGGAACGCCTTCAAGTCCTAGAATCAGCGCATGCGGACTTGGCACTCAAATTCCAGCGGCAGCAGCAGCAGAACAACTCACTTAGCCAAGAAAGGGGGTCTCAGCAGCGGCCGCAGCTAGCAGATGATACGTCACAACGTAACTGGATGATTATAAAGGAGCTCTACAGGTGTCATCAATGGTACTTGTTGAGTTGGCATAGATCAAGATTAGGATTTGACACTCCGTGTTTCGGAGAGGTATCTCTGGGCCCTCTCGGTAATGCACATTGCTACGTCTTGAGCTTTTGTTGGTTTTCCCCGAAAAGGGGAGGATGATGCAGCAGAGTAGCGTAAGTATTTCCCTCAGTTTTTGAGAACCAAGGTATCAATCCAGTAGGAGGCCACGTGCGAGTCCCTCGTACCTACACAAAGCAAATAGCTCCTCGCAACCAACACGAATAGGGGTTGTCAATCCCTTCACGGTCACTTACGAGAGTGAGATCTGATAGAGATGATAGATAATATTTTTGGTATTTTTGGTATAAAGATGCAAAGTAAAAATAAAAGGCAAAGTAAAGAGAAAAGCAAAAATAAAGCGTAGGAAGATTAATATGATGAAAATAGACCCGGGGGCCATAGATTTCACTAGTGGCTTCGCCAAGAGCAGTATTTTACTATGGTGAACGAATTCATCATTGACCAATTAATGTAATCGAGCATAGTTATGAGAGTATCTAGGTATGATCATGTATATAGGCATCACGTCCGAGACAAGTAGACCGACTCCTGCCTGCATCTACTACTATTACTCCACTCATCGACCGCTATCCAAAGATGCATCTAGAGTATTAAGTTAATGAAAACAGAGTAACGCCTTAAGCAAGATGACATGATGTAGAGGAATAAATTCATGCAATATGATAAATACCCCATCTTGTTATCCTCGATGGCAACAATACAATATGTGCCTTGCTGCCCCTACTGTCACTGGGAAAGGACGCCGCAAGATTGAACCCAAAGCTAAACACTTCTCCCATTGCAAGAACTACCAATCTAGTTGGCCAAACCAAATGGATAATTCGAAGAGACTTGTAAAGATAACTCAATCATACATAAAAGAATTCAGAAATGATTCAAATATTGCTCATAAATAATCTTGATCATAAACCCACAATTCATCGCTCTCAACGAACACACCGCAAAAAGAAGATTACATCGAATAGATCTCCACGAGAGAGGGGGAGAACATTGTATTGAGATCCAAAAAGAGAGAAGAAGCCATCTAGCTACTAACTATGGACCCGAAGGTCTGAGGTAAACTACTCACACTTCATCGGAGAGGCTATGATGTTGATGTAGAAGCCCTCCGTGGTGGAATCCTCTTCCGGTGGAGCTCCGGTATAGGCCCCAAGATGGGATCTCGTGGATACAGAAAGTTGCGGCGGTGGAATTAGGTTTTTGGCTCCGTATCTGATCTGACGGGGCATGAGGTATATATAGGAGGAAGAAGTACGTCGGTGGAGCCTCGAGGGCCCATGAGGTAGGGGGCGCGCCTAGGGGGTGCGCGCCCTCCACCTCGTGGGCGCCTCGAGCTTTCTTGACGGAGGGTCCAAGTCTCCTGGGTCTTATCCGATGAGAAAATCACGTTCCTCAAGATTTCATTCCGTTTGGACTCTGTTTGATATTTCGCTTTCTTCAAACATCAAATAGGCAAAAAAACAGCAATTCTGGGCTGGGTCTCCGGTTAATAGGTTAGTCCCAAAAGTAATATAAAAGTGGAAAATAAAGCCCAATATAGTCCAAAACAATAAATAATATAGCATGGAGCAATCAAAAATTATAGATACGTTGGAGACGTATCAGGCATCCCCAAGCTTAATTCCTGCTCGTCCTCGAGTAGGTAAATGATAAAAAGAGAATTTTTGATGCGGAGCGCTACTTGGCATAATTTCAATGTAATTCTTCTTAATTGTGGTATGAATATTCAGATCTGAAAGATTCAAGACAAAATTTCATATTGACATAAAAATAATAATACTTCAAGCATACTAACAAAGCAATTATGTCTTCTTAAAATAACATGGCCAAAGAAAGTTATCCCTACAAAATCATATAGTCTGGCTATGCTCTATCTTCACCACACAAAGTATTTAAATCATGCACAACCCCGATGAAAAGCCAAGGAATTGTTACATACTTTTGACATTTTCAAAACTTTTTCAATCTTCACGCAATACATGAGCGTGAGCCATGGATATAGCACTATATGTGGAATAGAATGGTGGTTGTGGAGAAGACAAAAAGAGGGAAGATAGTCTCACATCAACTAGGCGTATCAACGGGCTATGGAGATGCTCATCAATAGATATCAATGTGAGTGAGTAGGGATTGCCATGCAACGGATGCACTAGAGCTATAAGTATATGAAAGCTCAACAAAAGAAACTAAGTGGGTGTGCATCCAACTCGCTTGCTCACGGAGACCTAGGGCAATATGAGGAAGCCCATCATTGGAATATACAAGCCAAGTTCTATAATGAAAAATTCCCACTAGTATATGAAAGTGACAAAACGAGAGACTCTCTATTATGAAGATCATGGTGCTACTTTGAAGCACAAGTGTGGTAAAAGGATAGTAACATTGTCCCTTCTCTCTTTTTCTCTCTCTTCTTTTGTTGGGCCTTTCCCTTTTTTTTGGCCTCTTTCTTTCTTTCTTTTTGTCTGGGGTCTCATCCCGACTTATGGGGGAATCATAGTCTCCATCATCCTTTCCTCACTTGGGACAATGCTCTAAAAATGATGATAATCACACTTTTATTTTTCTTACAACTCAACAATTACAACTCGATACTTAGAACAAAATATGACTCTATATGTGTGCCTCTGGCGGTGTACCGGGATATGCAATGATTCATAAGTGACATGTATGAAAGAATTATGAACGGTGGCTTTGCCACAAATACGATGTCAACTAAATGATCATGCTAAGCAATATGACAATGATGGAGCATGTCATAATAAACGGAACGGTGGAAAGTTGCATGGCAATATATCTCGGAATGGCTATGGAAATGCCATCATAGGTAGGTATGGTGGCTGTTTTGAGGAAGGTTTAAGGTGGGTGTATGATACCGGTGAAAAGTGCGCGGTATTAGAGAGGCTAGCAATGGTGGAAGGGTGAGAAAAGTGCGTATAATCCATGGACTCAACATTAGTCATAAAGAACTCATATACTTATTGCAAAAATCTACAAGTTATCAAAGCAAAGTATTACATGCATGCTCCTAGGGGATAGATTGGTAGGAAAAGACCATCGCTCTTCCCGACCGCCACTCATAAGGAAGACAATCAATAAATAAATCATGCTCTGACTTCATCACATAACGGTTCACCATACGTGCATGCTACGTGAATCACAAACTTTAACACAAGTATTCCTCAAATTCACAACTACCCAACTAGCATGACTCTATTATTATCACCTCCATATCTCAAAACAATTATCAAGCATCAAACTTTTCTTAGTATTCAACGCACTCAAAAGAAAGTTTTACAAATCTTGAATACCAAGCATATTATTATTAAGCAAATTACCATGCTATTTAAGACTCTCAACATAATCTAAGTGAAGCATGAGAGATCAATAGTTTCTTTAAAACAAATCCACCACCGTGCTCTAAAATATATAAGTACTAGAGCAAAACTATCAAGCTCAAAAGATATAAGTGAAGCACATAGAGCAAAACTATCAAGCTCAAAAGATATAAGTGAAGCACATAGAGTATTCTAACAAATTCCAATTCATGTATGGCTCTCTCAAAAGGTGTGTACAGCAAGGATGATTGTGGTAAACTAACAAGCAACGACGCAAATAATACAAGACGCCCAAGCAAAACACATATCATGTGGTTAATAAAAATATAGCTCCAAGTAAAGTTACCGATGGAAGTGGATTTAAAGAGGATGCCTTCCGGGGCATCCCAAGCTTTGACTTTTTGGTGTCCTTGGATTATCTTGGGGGTGCCATGGGCATCCCCAAGCTTAGGCTCTTGCCACTCCTTGTTCCATAATCCATCAGAAAATTTCACCCAAAACTCCATCAAAACATTTCACCCAAAACTTGACAACTTCACAACACAAAACTCAACATAAATCTCGTGAGCTCCGTTAGCGAAAGAAAACAAAAGATCACTTCAAGGTACTGTAATGAACTTATTCTTTATTTATATTGGTGTTAAACCTACTGTATTTCAACTTCTCTATGGAGCATAAACTATTTTACTAGCCATAGATTCATCAGAATAAGCAAACAACACACGAAAAACAGAATCTGTCAAAAACAGAATAGTCTGTAGTAATCTCTAACTAACGCAAACTTCTGGAACTCCAAAAATTCAGCAAAAATAGGAAGACCTAGGCAATTTGTTTTATTGATCAGCAGCAATTGGAATCACTATTTTAGCACGTGCTGGTGATTTTTAACAATTGTTTTCGTGAACCGAAAGTTTCTGGAAACTACAGCAAGATCAAAGAACTATTATCCAAGAAGATCCTATAGGTTTAACTTGGCACAAACACTAATTAAAACATAAAACCACATCTAAACAGAAGGTAGATGGATTATTTATTCCTAAACAGAAACAAAAACAAAAAACTAAAAATAAAATTGGGTTGCCTCCCAACCAGCGCTATCGTTTAACGCCCCTAGCTAGGCATAAAAACAAGGATAGATCTAGGTATTGCCATCTTTGGTAGGCAATCCATAAGTGGATCTCATAATAGATTCATATGGTAATTTCTATTTTCTTTCTAGGGAAGTTTTCCATGCCTTTCTTTAATGGAAATTGGAATCTAATATTCCCTTCCTTCACATCAATAATTGCACCAATCGTTCTAAGGAAAGGTCCACCAAGAATAATAGGACATGAAGGATTGCAATCTATATCAAGAACGATAAAGTCTACGGGCACATAATTCCTATTTGCAACAATAAGAACATCATTAATTCTTCCCATAGGTTTCTTAATAGTGGAATCCGCAAGGTGCAAATTTAGAGAGCATTCATCAAAATCACGAAAATCTAGCAAATCACACAAAGTTTTGGGAATAGTGGAAACACTAGCACCCAAATCACATAAAGCATAAAATTCATGATCCTTAATCTTAAATTTAATAGTTGGTTCCCACTCATCATACAGCTTTCTAGGGATGGAGACTTCCAACTCAAGTTTTTCCTCATAAGATTGCATCAAGGCATCAACGATATGTTTAGTAAACGCTTTATTTTGACTATAGGCATGCGGAGAATTTAGCACGGATTGCAACAAGGAAATACAATCAATTAAAGAGCAACTTTCATAATAAAATTCCTTGAAATCCAAAATAGTGGGTTTAGCAACATCTAAGGTTTTACTTTCAATCCCACTTTTATCAATTTTAGCATCATACTCTAAAAGCTCCGAATTTTTAGAACACCTTCTAGGTAAAGGTGACTCATATTCAATATCATCATTATCAAGATTCATATTGCAAAACAAATATTTAATGGGAGACACATCAATAACTTTTAGATCTTCATCTTGATTTTCATGGAAATTGGAAGAACACGCTTTAATAAAGGCATCTTTCATAGCACGCATCCTAGCGGTTCTTTTCTTGCACTCATCAATGGAAGTTCTCATGGATTTGAGAGACTCATTGATATCATGCTTAGGAGGAATAGATCTAAGCTTTAAAGAATCAACATCAAGAGAAATTCTATCAACGTTCCTAGCCAATTCATCAACTTTAAGTAATTTCTCTTCAAGCAAAGCATTAAAATTCTTTTGTGAACCCATAAACTCTTTAACACTATTCTCAAATTCAGAGGGAATCTTATTAAAATTTCCATAAGAGTTGTTGTAGGAATTTCCATAATTATTAAAGGAATTACTAGGATAAGGCCTAGGATTAAAGTTTCCTCTATACGCGTTATTACCAAAATTATTCCTACCAACAAAATTCACATCCATAGATTCATTATTATTCTCAATCAAAGTAGACAAAGGCATATCATTAGGATCAGAAGAAACACTTTTAGTAGCAAATAATTTCATAAGTTCATCCATCTTTCCACTCAAAACATTGATTTCTTCTATCGCATGCACTTTTTTATTAGTAGATCTTTCAGTATGCCATTGAGAATAATTAACCATAATATTATCTAGAAGTTTAGTAGCATCTCCTAAAGTGATTTCCATAAAAGTGCCTCCCGCCGCCGAATATAAAAGATTTCTAGAAGCAATATTCAATCCGGCATAAAAATTTTGTATAATCATCCACAAATTCAAACCATGAGTAGGGCAATTACGTATCATTAATTTCATTCTCTCCCAAGCTTGTGCAACATGTTCATGATCAAGTTGCTTTAAATTCATAATATCGTTTCTAAGAGAGATGATCTTAGCGGGAGGAAAATACTTAGAGATAAAAGCATCTCTGCACTTGTTCCAAGAATCAATACTATTTTTAGGCAAAGACGAAAACCAAGCTTTAGCACTATCTCTAAGTGAAAAAGGAAATAGCTTCAATTTAACAACATCATTGTCAACATCTTTCTTCTTTTGCATATCACACAAATCCACGAAGCTATTTAGATGAGTAGCGGCATCTTCACTAGGAAGGCCGGCGAATTGATCTTTCATAACGAGATTCAACAAAGCAGTATTGATTTCACACGATTCAGTATTGGCAAGAGGAGCAATCGGAGTGCTAAGGAAATCATTATTGTTGGTATTGGTAAAGTCGCACAATTTGGTATTATCTTGAGCCATAGTGACAAGCAAGCAATCCAACACACGAGCAAACAGAAAAAGGGCAAGCGAAAAGAGAGGAGGATATTGGGAAAGAGAGGGTGAATAAAACGGCAAGGGTGAAGTGGGGGAGAGGAAATTGAGAGGCAAATGGCAAATAATGTAATGCGAGAGATAAGGGATTGTGAAAGGTACTTGGTATGTTGACTTGTGCGTAGACTCCCCGGCAATGGCGCCAGAAATCCTTCTTGCTACGTCTTGAGCTTGCGTTGGTTTTCCCCGAAGAGGAGAGGATGATGCAGCAGAGTAGCATAAGTATTTCCCTCAGTTTTTGAGACCAAGGTATCAATCCAGTAGGAGGCCACGCGTGAGTCCCTCGTACCTACACAAAGCAAATAGCTCCTCGCAACCAACGCGAATAGGGGTTGTCAATCCCTTCACGGTCACTTACGAGAGTGAGATCTGATAGAGATGATAGATAATATTTTTGGTATAAAGATGCAAAGTAAAAATAAAAGGCAAAGTAAAGAGCAAAGCAATAAGAAAGCGTAGGAAGTTTAATATGATGAAAATAGACCCGGGGGCCATAGATTTCACTAGTGGCTTCTCTCAAGAGCATAGGTATTTTACGGCGGGTGAATGAATTACTGTTGAGCAATTGATGTAATTGAGCATAGTTATGAGAGTATCTAGGTATGATCATGTATATAGGCATCACGTCCGAGACAAGTAGACCGACTCACCTGCATCTACTACTATTACTCCACTCATCGACCGCTATCCAGCATGCATCTAGATTATTAAGTTAATGAAAACAGAGTAACGCCTTAAGCAAGATGACATGATGTAGAGGAATAAATTCATGCAATATGATAAATACCCCATCTTGTTATCCTCGATGGCAACAATTCAATACGTGCCTTTCTGCCCATACTGTCACTGGGAAAGGACACCGCAAGATTGAACCCAAAGCTAAACACTTCTCACATTGCAAGAACTACCAAACTAGTTGGCCAAACCAAACGGATAATTCGAAGAGACTTGTAAAGATAACTCAATCATACATAAAAGAATTCAGAAAAGATTCAAATATTTCTCATAAATAATCTTGATCATCAACCCACAATTCATCGGTCTCAACAAACACACCGCAAAAAGAAGATTACATCGAATAGATCTCCACGAGAGAGGGGAGAACATTGTATTGAGATCAAAAAACAGAGAAGAAGCCATCTAGCTACTAACTATGGACCCGAAGGTCTAAGGTAAACTACTCACACTTCATCAGAGAGGCTATGATGTTGATGTAGAAGCCCTCCATGGTGGAATCCTTCCCATGACCTCCTAACAGGCCCCAAGATGGGATCTCGTGGATACAGAAAGTTGCGGCGGTGGAATTAGGTTTTTGGCTCCGTATCTGATCTGACGGGGGTACGTAGGTATATATAGGAGGAAGAAGTACGTCGGTGGAGCCTCGAGGGGCCCACGAGGTAGGGGGGCGCGCCCTAGGGGGGGCGCGCCCTCCACCCTCGTGGCCGCCTTGGAGCTTTCTTGACGGAGGGTCCAAGTCTCCTGGGTCTTATCCGATGAGAAAATCACGTTCCCGAAGATTTCATTCCGTTTGGACTTCGTTTGATATTCCGTTTCTTCGAAACACTGAAATAGGCAAAAAACTGCAATTCTGGGCTGGGCCTCCGGTTAATAGGTTAGTCCCAAAAGTAATATAAAAGTGGAAAATAAAGCCCAATATAGTCCAAAACAATAGATAATATAGCATGGAGCAATCAAAAATTATAGATACGTTGGAGACGTATCACACATCACTATAAGCCTTGCAAGCAATGTGACTAATGAGTTAGTTGCGGGATGATGCATTACGGAGCGAGTAAAGAGACTTGCCGGTAACGAGATTGGACTAGGTATTGAGATACCGATGATCAAATCTCGGGCAAGTAACATACTGATGACAAAGGGAACAACGTATGTTGTTATGCGGTTTGACCGATAAAGATCTTTGTCGGTGTCAAAACCGGCGGATCTCGGGTAGGGGGTCCCGAACTGTGCGTCTAAGGCTAATGGTAACAGGAGGCAGGGGACATGATGTTTTACCCAGGTTCGGGCCCTCCCGATGGAGGTAATACCCTACTTCCTGCTTGATTGATCTTGATGATAGGAGTATTACAAAAGTAGATCTACCATGAGATCGTAGAGGCTAAACCCTAGAAGCTAGCTTATGATGATTATGATTGTCCTTGTCCTATGGACTAAACCCTCCGGTTTATATAGACACCAGAGGGGGCTAGGGTTATACGGAGTCGGTTACAAAGAAGGAGATCTAACATCCGGACCGCCAAGCTTGTCTTCCATGCAAAGGAGAGTCCCATCCAGACACGGGACAAAGTCTTGAGTCTTGTATCTTCACTGTCCAACAGTCCGGCCGAAATATATAGTCCGGCTGTCCGGATACCCCCTAATCCAGGACTCCCTCAATCTTCGTAGAATATGTAGGGGCCAATATGAGCATCCAGGTTCCGCTATTGGTTATTGACCAGAGACGTGTCTCGGTCATGTCTACATAGTTCTCGAACCCGTAGGGTCCGCACGCTTAATGTTCGATGATGATCGGTATTATGAGTTTATGTGTTTTGATGTACCAAAGGTAGTTCAGAGTCCCGGATATGATCACGGACATGACGAGGAGTCTCGAAATGGATGAGACATAAAGATCAATATATTGGATGACTATGTTTGAACTTCGGAAGGGTTCCGAGCAAGTTCGGACAAATACCGGAGTATCGGGGGGTTACCGGAACCCCCCGGGGAGTGTAATGGGCCTATTGGGCCTTAGTGGAGAAGAGGAGGGGCGTCCAGGGCAGGCCGCGCGCCCCCTCCCCCTCTAGTACGAATTGGACAAGGAGGCGGCTCCCCTTTCCTTCCCCCCTCTCCTCCTACCATCTCTCCTACTCCTACTCTTGGAAGGGTTGGAGTCCTACTCCTGGTGGGAGTAGGACTCCCCTTGGGGCGCGCCTAGGAGGGCTGGCCCCTCCCCCTCCTCCACTCCTTTATATACGGGGGAGGGGGCACCCCATAGACACACAAGTTGATCATTGATCTTTTAGCCGTGTGTGGTACCCCCCTCCACCATAATCCACCTCGGTCATATTGTAGCGGTGCTTAGGCGAAGCCTTGCATCGGTAGCTTCATCAACACCGCCATCACGCCGTCGTGCTGACGGAACTCTCCCTCGAAGCTCTATTGGATCGTGAGTTCGTGGGACGTCACCGAGCTGAACGTGTGCAGATCGCGGAGGTGCCATGCGTTCGGTACTAGGATCGGTCGGTCGTGAAGACGTACAACTACATCAACCGCGTTGTCATAACGCTTCCGCTTACGGTCTACAAGGGTACGTGGACAACACTCTCCCCTCTCATTGCTATGCATCACCATGATCTTGCGTGTGCGTAGGACATTTTTTGAAATTACTATGTTCCCCAACAGTGGTATCCGAGCCAGGTTTATGCGTAGATGTTATATGAACGAGTAGAACACAAGTGAGTTGTGGGCGATACTAGTAATACTGCTTACCAGCATGTCATACTTTGATTAGGCGGTATTGTTGGATGAAGCGGCCCGGACCAACATTACGCGTACACTTACGCGAGACTGGTTCTACCGACATGCTTCGCACACAGGTGGCTGGCGGGTGTCAGTTTCTCCAACTTTAGTTGAATCGAGTGTGGCTACGCCCGGTCCTTGTTGAAACTTAAAAACAGCACTAACTTGACAAAATATCGTTGTGGTTTTGATGCGTAGGTAAGAACGGTTCTTGCTCAGCCCATAACAGCCACGTAAAACTTGCAACAACAAAGTAGAGGACGTCTAACTTGTTTTTCCAGGGCATTTTGTGATGTGATATGATCAAGACATGATGCTATATTTTATTGTATGAGATGATCATGTTTTGTAACAAAGTTATCGGCAACTGGCAGGAGCCATATGGTTGTCGCTTTATTGTATGCAATGCAATCGTCCCGTAATTGCTTTACTTTATCACTAAGCGGTAGCGATAGTCATAGTAGCAATAGTTGGCGAGAAGAAAACGATGCTTCGATGGAGAGCAAGGTGTAAAGATGGTGACGATGGTGATCATGACGGTGCTTTGGAGATGGAGATCAAAGGCACAAGATGATGATGGTCATATCATATCACTTATATTGATTGCATGTGATGTTTATCCTTTATGCATCTTATTCTGCTTTGATTGACGGTAGCATTATAAGATGATCTCTCACTAAATTTCAAGGTACAAGTGTTCTCCCCAGTATGCACCTTTGTTGCCAAAGTTAAATCGTGGCGAGACACCACGTGATGATCGGGTGTGATAAGCTCTACGTTCACATACAACGGGTGAAAGCCAGTTTTGCACACACAGAAATACTCGGGTTAAACTTGACGAGCCTAGCATATGCAGATATGGCCTCGGAACACCGAGACCGAAAGGTCAAGCGTGAATCATATAGTAGATATGATCAACATAGTGATGTTCACCATTGAAAACTACTCCATTTCACATGATGATCGGACATGGTTTAGTTGATTTGGATCACGTGATCAGTTAGATGATTAGAGGGATGTCTATCAAGTGGGAGTTCTTAAGTAATATGATTAATTGAACTTTAATTTATCATGAACTTAGTCCTGATAGTATTTTGCAAATAATGTTGTAGATCAATAGCTCGCGTTGTTGCTTCCCTATGTTTTATATGTGTTCCTAGAGAAAACTAAGTTGAAAGATGATAGTAGCAATGATGCGGACTGGGTCCGTGATCTGAGGTTTATCCTCATTGCTGCACAGAAGAATTATGTCCTTGATGCACCGCTAGGTGACAAACCTATTGCAGGAGTAGATGCAGACGTTATGAACGTTTGGCTAGCTCAATATGATGACTACTAGATAGTTTAGTGCACCATGCTTAACGGCTTAGAATCGGGACTTCAAAGCCGTTTTGAACGTCATGGACCATATGAGATGTTCCAGGAGTTGAAGTTAATATTTCAAGCAAATACCGAGTTGAGAGATATGAAGTCTCCAACAAGTTCTATAGCTAAAAGATGGAGGAGAATAGCTCAAGCAGTGAGCGTGTGCTCAGATTGTCTGGGTACTACAATCGCTTGAATCAAGTGGGAGTTAATCTTGCAGATAAGATAGTGATTGACAAAGTTCTCTAGTCACCATCACCAAGTTAGTAGAATTTTGTGATGAACTATAGTATGCAAGGGATGATGAAAACGATTCTCGAGATTTTCGTGATGATGAAATCGATGAAGGTAGAAATCAAGAAAGAGCATCAAGTGTTGATGATTAACAAGACCACTAGTTTCAAGAAAAGGGCAAAGGGATAGAAAGGGAATTTCATGTAGAATGGCAAGCAAGTTGTCACTTCCGTGAAGAAGCCCAAAGCTAGACTAAAGCCTGAAACTGAGTGCTTTTAGTGCAAAGGAAATGGTCACTGGAAGCGGAAATGCCCTGAATATTTGGTGGATAAGAAGGATGGCAAAGTGAACAAGGGTATATTTGATATACGGGTTATTGATGTGTACCTTACTAGTGTTTATAGTAGCCCCTGGGTATTTGATACTTGTTTGGTTGCTAAAAATTAGTAACTCAAAACAGGAGTTATAGAATAAACAGAGACTAGTTGAGGGTGAAGTGACGATGTGTGTTGGAAGTGGTTCCAAGATTGATATGATCATCATCGCACACTCCCTATACTTTCGGGATTAGTGTTAAACCTAAATAAATGTTATTTGGCGTTTGCGTTATTCATTTAAAGTTATTCATTTAAAGTTATTCATTTAAAGTTAGAGAATAATTGTTGTTCTGTTTACATGAATAAAACCTTCGATGGTCATACACCCAATGAAAATAGTTTGTTGGATCTCGATCATAGTGATACACATATTCATAATATTGATGCCAAAAGATGCAAAGTTGGTAATGATAGTGCAACTTATTTGTGGTAATCGCCGTTTGGGTCATATCGGTGTAAAGCGCATGAAGAAACTCCATAAAGATGGACTTTTGGAATCACTTGGTTATGAATCATTTGATGCTTATAACCGTGCCTTTTGGGCAAGATGACTAAAACTCCATTCTCTGGAACAATGGAACGAGCTACTGACTTGTTGGAAATAATACATACTGATGTATGCGGTCCAATGAGTGTTGATGCTCGTGGTGGGTATCGTTATTTTCAGACCTTCATAGATGATTTGAGCAGATATGAGTATATCTACGTAATGAAGCACAAGTCTGAAACATTTGAAAAGTTCAAAGAATTTCAGAGTGAAGTGGAGAATCATCGTAACAAGAAAATAAAGTTTCTACGATCTGATCGTAGAGGAGAATATTTGAGTTACGAGTTTGGCCTTCATTTAAAAACAATGTGGAATAGTTTCACTGCTCACGCCACATGGAACACCACAGCATAATGGCGTGTCCGAACATCGTAACCGCACTTTATTGGATGTGGTGCGATCTATGATGTATCTTACCGATTTACCACTATCGTTTTGGGGTTATGCATTAGAGACCGCTACATTCACTTTAAATAGGGCACCATCAAAATCCGTTGAGATGATGCCTTATGAACTGTGGTTTGGCAAGAAACCAAAGTTGTCGTTTCTAAAAGTTTGGGGCTGTGATGCTTATGTGAAAAAGTTTCAACCCGATAAGCTCGAACCCAAATCGGAGAAGTGTGTCTTCATAGAATACCTGAAGGAAACTGTTGGGTATACCTTCTATCACAGATCCAAAGGCAATATATTCATTGTTGAGATGGATCCTTTCTAGAGAAGGAGTTTCTCTCGAAAGAAGTGAGTGAGAGGAAAGTAGAGCTTGATAAGGTAATTGTACCTTCTCCCGAATTGGAAAGTAGTTCATCACAGAAATCAGTTCCAGTGATTCCTACACCAATTAGTGAGGAAGCTAATGATGATGATCATGAAACTTCAGATTAAGTTACTATAGAACCTTGTAGGTCTTCCAAAGTACAGTCCGCACCAGAGTGGTACGGTAATCCTGTTCTGAAAGTCATGTTACAAGACCATGATGAACCTACGAACTATGAGGAAGCGATGATGAGCCCAGATTCCGCGAAATGGCTTGAAGGCCATGAAATCTGAGATGGGATCCATGTATGAGAACAAAGTGTGGACTTTGGTGGACTTGCCTGATGATCGGCAAGCCATAGAAAATAAATGGATCTTCAAGAGGAAGACAGACGCTGATAGTAGTGTTACTATCTACAAATCTCGACTTGTCGCAAAAATAATTTCGACAAGTTCAAGATGTTGAATACGATGAGGTTTTCTCACTCGTATCAATGCTTAAGTCTGCCTGAATCATGTTAGCAATTGCCACATTTTATGAAATCTGGCAAATGGATGTCAAAACTGCATTCCTTAATGGATTTATTAAAGAAGAGTTGTATATGATGCAACCAGAAGGTTTTGTCAATCCTAAAGGTGCTAACAAAGTGTGCAAGCATCTCGGAGTTGGAATATACGCTTTGATGAGTTGATCATAGCATATAGTTTTATACAGACTTGCGGTGAAGCCTATATTTACAGGAAAGTGAGTGGGAGCACCATAGCCTTTCTGATAAGTATATGTGAATGACATATTGTTGATCAGAAATAATGTAGAATTTTCTGGAAAGCATAAAGGAGTGTTTGAAAGGAGTTTTTAAAAGAAAGACCTCGGTGAAGCTGCTTACACATTGAGCATCGAGATCTATAGAGATAGATCAAGACGCTTGATAAGATTTTTCAATGAGTACATACCTTGATAAGATTTTGAAGTAGTTCAAAATGGAACAGTCAAAGAAGGAGTTCTTGCCTGTGTTGCAAGGTGTGAAGTTGAGTAAGACTCAAAACCCGACCATGGCAGAAAATAGAAAGAGAATGAAAAGTCATTCCCTATTCCTTAGTCATAGGTGTTGGGGAACGTAGCAGAAATTCAAAATTTTCTACGCATCACCAAGATCAATCTATGGAGTAAACTAGCAACGAGGGAAAGGGGAGTGCATCTACATACCCTTGTAGATCGCTAAGCGGAAGCATTGCAAGAACGTGGATGAAGGAGTCGTACTCGTAGCGATTCAGATCGCAGTTGATTCCGATCTAAGCGCCGAATCATGGCGCCTCCGCGTTCAACACACATGCAGCCCGGTGACGTCTCTCATGCCTTGATCCAGCAAGGAGAGACGGAGAGGTTGGGGAAGACTCCGTCCAGCAGCAGCACGACGGCGTGGTGGTGGTGGAGGAGCGCCACTCAGCAGGCTTTGCCAAGCACTACGAGAGACGAGGAGGGAGAGAGGTAGGGTTGCGCCTTGGGAGAGAGAGGCTCATGTGTTAGGCAGCCCCAAAACCTCCACTATATATAGGGGCAAAGGGGAGGGGAGGCGCCCTAGGGTTTCCCTAGGGGCGGCCAGGCAGATGGGATCTCCCCTTGGGTGACTTGGCCCCCAAGCCAGGAGGTGGGAACCCTAGATGGGTCGCCCCAAACCCCCTGTCACGTGGGAATAGGTGAGGGGGTGCACAACCCCTTAGTGGCTGGTTTGCCCCCTTCCCTTGGCCCATGAAGCCCCCCAACACTTTTCGGGGCTCCTGAAACACCTTTCGGTCATGCTGGTCATCACCCGGTACCTCCGGAACACTTCCGGACT
The DNA here is from genome assembly GCA_021605145.1 of Aegilops bicornis. Classification (NCBI taxonomy): domain Eukaryota; kingdom Viridiplantae; phylum Streptophyta; class Magnoliopsida; order Poales; family Poaceae; genus Aegilops; species Aegilops bicornis. The sequence continues at coordinate 707,351,490 of CM038673.1, read as the reverse complement.
CCAAAACCCTTCGTCCAATATATCAATCTTCACCTCCGGACCATTCCAGAACTCCTCGTGATGTCCGGGATCTCATCCGGGACTCCTAACAACATTCAGTAACCGCGTACATACCTTCCCTATAACCCTAGCATCATCGAACATTAAGTGTGTAGACCCTACGGGTTCGGGAACCATGCAGACATGATCGAGACGTTCTCCGGTCAATAACCAACAGCGGGATCTGGATACCCATGTTGGCTCCCACATGTTCCACGATGATCTCATCGGATGAACCACGATGTCAAGGATTCAAGCAATCCCGTATGCAATTCCCTTTGTCTACGGGTATAGTACTTGCCCGAGATTCGATCGTCGGTATCCCGATACCTTGTTCAATCTCGTTACCGGCAAGTCTCTTTACTCGTTCCGTAACACATCATCCCGTGATCAACCCCTTGGTCACATTGTGCACATTATGATGATGTCCCTATCGAGTGGGCCCAGAGATACCTCTCCGTCACACGGAGTGACAAATCCAGTCTCGATTCGTGCCAACCCAACAGACACTTTAGGAGATACCCGTAGTGCACCTTTATAGCCACCCGATTCGTTGTGACGCTTTGGTACACCCAAAGCATTCCTACGGTATCCGGGAGTTGCACAATCTCATGGTCTAAGGAAATGATACTTGACAATAGAAAAGCTTTAGCATACTGAACTACACGATCTTTGTGCTAGGCTTAGGATTGGGTCTTGTCCATCACATCATTCTCCTAATGATGTGATCTCGTTATCAACGACATCCAATGTCCATGGTCAGGAAACCGTAACCATCTATTGATCAACGAGCTAGTCAACTAGAGGCTTACTAGGGACATGGTGTTGTCTATGCATCCACACATGTATCTCAGTTTCCTATCAATACAATTATAGCATGGATAATAAACGATTGTCATGAACAAGGAAATATATAATAATAATAACTAATTTATTATTGCCTCTAGGGCATATTTCCAACAGTCTCCCACTTGCACTAGAGTCAATAATCTAGTTCACATCGCCATGTGATTAACACTCACAGGTCACATCGCCATGTGACCAACATCCAAAGAGTTTACTAGTGTCAATAAACTAGTTCACATCATCATGTGATTAAGACTCAATGAGTTCTGGGGTTTGATCATGTTTTGCTTGTGAGAGAGGTTTTAGTCAACGGGTCTACAACATTCAGATCCGTATGTACTTTGCAAATCTCTAGGTCATATTGTAAATGCTGCTTCCACGCTCCACTTGGAGCTATTCCAAATGGTTGCTCCACTATACGTATCCGGTTTGCTACTCAGAGTCATTCGGATAGGTGTTAAAGCTTGCATCGACGTAACCCTTTACGCCCAACTCTTTATCACCTCCATAATCGAGAAATATGTCCTTATTACTCCAAGGACAATTTTGACCATCGGTCCAATGATCCATTCCTGGATCACTCTTGTACCCCTTGCCGGACACGTGGCAAGGCACATATCAGGTGCGGTACAAAGCATGACATATTGTATAGAGCCTATGGCTAAGGCATAGGGGTGACATTCGTCCTTTCTCTTTCTTCTGCCGTGGTCGAGCTTTAAGTCTTAACTTCATACCTTACAACTCAGGCAAGAACTCCTTCTTGGACTGATCTATCTTGAACACCTTCAAGATCATGTCAAGGTATGTGCTCATTTGAAAGTACCATTAAGCGTTTTGATCTATCCTTACAGATCTTGATGCTCATTGTTCTAGTAGCCTAATCCAGGTTTTCCATTGAAAACACTTTTCAAATAACCCTATATGCTTTCCAGAAACTCTACATCATTTCTGATCAACAATAGTCAACAACATATACTCATCAGAAATTCTATAGTGCTCCCACTCACTTCTTTGGAAATACAAGTTTCTCATAAACTTTGTACAAACCCAAACTCTTTGATCATCTCATCAAAGCGTACATTCCAACTCCGAGATGCTTACTCCAGTCCTTAGAAGGGTTCTTTGGAGCTTTGCATACTTGTTAGCATCTTTCAGGATTGGCAAAACCTTCTGGTTGTATCACATACAACCTTTCCTCAAGAAAATTGTCGAGGAAACAATGTTTTGACATCCTATCTGCAAGATTTCATAAATAATGCAGTAACTGCTAATCCAATTCCAATGACTCTTAGCATCGCTACGGTGAGAAAGTCTCATCGTAGTCAACTCCTTGAACTTGTCGGAAACATCTCAGTGACAAGCCGAGCTTTCTTAATGGTGACACTTACCATCATTGTCCGTCTTCCTTTTAAAATCCATATGTACTCAACAGCCTTACGACCATCGAGTAGTTCTTCCAAAGTCTACACTTTGTTTTATACATGAATCCTCTCTCGGATTTTATGGCCTCGAGCCATTCATCGGAATCCGGGCCCACCGTCGCTTCTCCATAGCTCGTAGGTTCATTGTTGACTAGCAACATAACCTCCAAGACAGGATTAAGTACCACTCTGAAGTAGTGTGCATCCTTGTCGACCTACGAGGTTTGGCAGTGACTTGATCCAAAGTTTCATGATCACTATCACAAGCTTCCACTTCAATTGGTGTAGGTGCCACAGGAACAACTTCATGTGCCCTACTACACACTAGTTGAAGTGACGGTTCAATAACCTCATCAAGTCTCCACCATCCTCCCACTCAATTCTTTCGAGAGAAACTTTTTCTCGAGAAAGGACCCGTTTCTAGAAACAATCACTTTTGCTTCCGGGTCTGAAATAGGAGGTATACCCAACTGTTTTTGGGTGTCCTATGAAGATGCATTTATCCGCTTTGGGTTCGAGCTTATCAACCTGAAACTTTTTCACATAAGCGCCGCAGCCCCAAGCTTTCTAGAAACGACAACTTAGGTTTCTCTAAACCATAGTTCATACGGTGTCATCTCAAAGGAATTACGTGGTGCCCTATTTAAAGTGAGTGCGGTTGTCTCTAATGCCTAACCCATGAACGATAGTGATAATTCGATAAGAGACATCATGGTACGCACCATATCCAATAGGGTGCAACTATGATGTTCGGACACACCATCACTCTATGGTGTTCCAGGAGGTATTAATTGTGAAACAATTTCCACAATGTCTTAATTGCGTGCCAAAACTCGTAACTCAGATATTCATCTCTATGATCATATCATAGACATTTTATCCTCTTGTCACGAAGATCTTCAACTTCACTCTGAAATTACTTGAACCATTCAATAATTCAGACTTGTGTTTCATCAAGTAAATATACTCAGTATCTACTCAAATCATCTGTGAAGTAAGAACATAATGATATCCATCACGTGCCTCGGACTCATTGGACTGCACACATCAAAATGTATTACTTCCAACAAGTTGCTTTCTTGTTCCATTTCACTGAAAATGAGGCTTTCAGTCATCTTGCCCATATGGTATGATTTGCATGTCTCAAGTGATTCAAAATCAAGTGAGTCCAAATGGTCCATCTGCATGGAGTTTCTTCATGCGTATATACCAATCGACATGGTTCACATGTCTCAATCTGTTCAAAAACGAGTGAGTCCAAATATCCATCAACGTGGAGCTTCTTCATGCGTTTTATACCAGTATGACTCAAATGGCAGTGTCACAAGTATGTGGTATTATCATTACTATCTTATATCTTTTGGCATGAACATGTGTATCACTACGATCGAGATTTAATAAACCATTCATTTTAGGTGCAAGACCGTTGAAGGTATTATTAAAATAAACAGAGTAACCATTAATCTCCTTAAATGAATAACTGTATTGCGATAAACATAATCCAATCATGTCTATGCTCAACGCAAACACCAAATAACAATTATTTAGGTTTAACACCAATCTCGATGGTAGAGGGAGCATGTGATGCTTGATTACATCAACCTTGGAAACACTTCCAACACACATCGTCATCTCACTTTTAGCTAGTCTCCGTTTATCCCGTAGCTTTTTATTTCCAGTTACTAACACTTAGCAACCAAACCGGTATTTAAATACCCCTGGTGCTACTAGGAGTACTAGTAAAGTACGCATCATAATGTATATCCAATATACTTCTGTCGACCTTGCCAGCCTTCTCATCTACCAGGTATCTAGGGTAATTACGCTCCGATATTTGTTCCCCTTATTACAGAAGCACTTAGTCTCGGGTTTGGGTTCAACCTTGGGTTTCTTCACTAGAGTAGCAGCAGATTTGACGTTTCATGAAGTATCCCTTCTTGCCCTTGCCCTTCTTGAAACTAGTGGTTTCACTAACCATCAACAATTGATGCTCCTTCCTGATTTCTACTTTCGCGGTGTCAAACATCGCGAATATTTCAAGGATCATCATATCTATCCCTGATATGTTATAGTTCATCATGAAGCTCTAGCAGCTTGGTGGCAATGACTTTGGAGAAACATCACTATCTCATCTGGAAGATTAACTCCCACTTGATTCAACTGATTGTTGTACTCAGACAATCTGAGAACAAGGGTGGGGCGCCCACGCCCCCGGCGCGCCCCCTTCCTCGTGGGGACCCCGTAGCTCCACCGACGTACTCCTTTCACCCATATATACCTACGTACCCTAAAATTTCCAGAACAGAGATTAGATCGGGAGTTCCGCTGCCGCAAGCCTCCAGAGCCACGAAAAACAAATCGGGACCCTGTTCCAGCACCCTGCCGGAGGGGGATCCATCACCTGTGGCCATCTTCATCATCCCGGCGCTATCCATGACGAGGAGGGAGTAGTTCACCCTCGGGGCTGAGGGTATGTACCAGTAGCTATGTGTTTGATCTCTCTCTCTCTCGTGTTCTCTCTCGTGTTCCCTCTATGGCACGATCTTGATGTATCCCGAGCTTCGCTATTGTAGTTGGATCTTATGATGTTTCTCCCCCTCTACTCTCTTGTGATGAATTGAGTTTCCCCTTTGAAGTTATATTATTGGATTGAGTCTTTATGAGAACACTTGATGTATGTCTTTGACGTATGTTTTGGTGATCAACTTGCGGGTTTCGTGACACTGGGAACCTATGCATAGGGGTTGGCACACGTTCTTGACTCTCCGATAGAAACTTTGGGGCACTCTTTGAAGTACTTTTATGTTGGTTGGATGAATCTGAGATTGTGTGATGCATATCGTATAATCATGCCCACGGATACTTGAGGTGACATTGGAGTATCTAGGTGACATTAGGGTTTTGGCTGATTTGTATCTTAAGGTGTTATTCTAGTACGAACTCTAGGGCTGTTTGTGACACTTATAGGAATAGTCCAACGGATTGATTGGAAAGAATAACTTTGAGGTGGTTTTGTACCCTACCATAATCTCTATGTTTGTTCTCCGCTATTAGTGGCTTTGGAGTGACTCTTTGTTGCATGTTGAGGGATAGTTATATGATCTATCTATGTTATTATTGTTGAGAGATCTTGCACTAGTGAAAGTATGAACCCTAGGCCTTGTTTCCTATCATTGCAATACCGTTTACGCTCAGTTTTATCGCTCGCTACCTTGCTGTTTTTATATTTTCAGATTACAAATACCTTTATCTAGCGTCCATATTGCACTTGTATCACCATCTCTTCGCCGAACTAGTGCACCTATACAATTTACCATTGTATTGGGTGTGTTGGGGACACAAGAGACTCTTTGTTATTTGGTTGCAGGGTTGTTTGAGAGAGACCATCTTCATCCTACGCCTCCCACGGATTGATAAACCTTAGGTCATCCACTTGAGGGAAATTTGCTCTCTCCTACAAACCTATGCACTTGCAGGCCCAACAACGTCTACAAGAAGAAGGTTGTGTAGTAGACATCAAGCTCTTTTCTGGCGCCGTTGCCGGGGAGGCTAGGTAAGTGAAGGTAAATCTTTAGATCTTGCAATCGAATCTTTTTGTTTCTTGTTTTAGCACTAGTCTAGTTTATAAAAGAAAATTACAAAAAAAATGGAATTGAGTTTGTCTCATACGCTTCATCTTTTTAATATCTTTCGTGAGTATGATGGAAAGGAAATTTGTGCCAAAGTGTTAGAAGAAGAATGCATTAAATTGTTTGGCACTAAATCTTTGAATGATGAGCATGATTGCAATGTTGTTAGTATGAATTCCTTGAATATCCATAATGCTAATGATATGCAAAGCCACAAGCTTGGGGAAGCTATGTTTGATGAAGATGATATTTTTTGTCCCCCAAGCTTTGATGAGCAAAATTACTATGATGAAAGCATGCTTCCTATCTATGATGATTATTGTGATGACACGTATGCTTTAAAGAATAATGATGACCATGAAACTTGCCATCTTGATCTTAATTGTCAATCACATGATAGCTATTTTGTTGAGTTTGCTCCCACTATTATTCATGAGAAGAATTTTGCTTATGTGGAGAGTAGTAAATTTTCTATGCAAGTAGATCATGAAAAGAATGCTTTAGGTGCTGGTTATATTGTTGAATTCATTCATGATGCTACTGAAAACTATTATGAGGGAGGAATATATGCTTGTAGGAATTGCAATAATATCAAGTTTCTTCTCTATGTGCTTAAAGTTTTGAAGTTATGCTTGTTTCACCTTCCTATGCAAGTTGATTATTGTTCCCATAAGTTGTTTGCTCACAAAATCCCTATGCATAGGAAGTGGGTTAGGCTTAAATGTGCTAGACATATTCTTCATAATGCTCTCTTTATATTTCAATTCTTATCTCTTATGTGAGCATCATTGAAATCATCATGCCTAGCTAGGGGCGTTAAACGATAGCGCTTGTTGGGAGGCAACCCAATTTTATTTTAGTTTCTTTTTTTTTGGTTATGTTTAGGAATAAATAATCCATATAGCCTCTGTTTAGATGTGGTTTTCATGTTTTAATTAGTGTTTGTGCCAAGTAGATGTTGGGGAACGTAGTAATTTCAAAAAAATTCCTACGCACACGCAAGATCATGGTGATGGCATAGCAACGAGAGGGGAGAGTATTGTCCACGTACCCTCGTGAGACCGTGTGAAGCGTTATGACAACGCTGTTGATGTAGTCGTATGCGTCTTCACGATCCAACCGATCCAAGTACCGAACGTCTGGCACCTCCGAGTTCAGCACACGTTCAGCTCGATGACGATCCCGGACTCCGATCCAGCAAAGTGTCGGGGATGAGTTTCGTCAGCACGACGGCGTGGTGACGATGATGATGCTCTACCGGCGCAGGGCTTCGCCTAAACTCCGCGACGATATGACCGAGGTGGAATATGGTGGAGGGGGGCACCGCACACAGGTAAGGAACGATCCGTAGATCAACTTGTGTGTCCATGGGGTGCCCCCTGCCCCCGTATATAAAGGAGTGGAGGAGGGCAGGGCCGGCCCTCTCTATGGCGCGCCCTAGGGGAGTCCTACTCCCACCGGAAGTAGGATTCCCCCTTTCCTAATCCAACTAGGAACCCTTCCATGTAGTAGGAGTAGGAGAGAAGGAAAGGGAAGAGAGAAGGAGAAGGAAGGAAGGGTGCGCCCCCCCTCCCTAGTCCAATTCGGACTAGTCCAAGGGAAGGGGTGCGGCCACTCTTTTGGCCCTTTCTCTCCTTTCCCGTATGGCCCAAAGAGGCCCAATACCAATTCCCGTAACTCTCCGGTACTCCCAAAAATACCCGAATCACTCGGAACCTTTCCGAACTCCGAATATAGTCGTCCAATATATCGATCTTTACGTCTCGACCATTTCGAGACTCCTCGTCATGTCCCCGATCTCATCCGGTACTCCGAACTCCTTCGGTACATCAAAACTCATAAACTCATAATAAAATTGTCATCGTAACGTTAAGCGTGCGGACCCTACGGGTTCGGGAACTATGTAGACATGACCTAGAACTATTCTCGGTCAATAACCAATAGCGGAACCTGGATGCCCATATTGGCTCCTACATATTCTACGAAGATCTTTATCGGTCAAACCACATAACAACATACGTTGTTCCCTTTGTCATCGGTATGTTACTTGCCCGAGATTCGATCGTCGGTATCCAATACCTAGTTCAATCTCGTTCTTGGCAAGTCTCTTTACTCGTTCGTAATGCATCATTCCGTAACTAACTCATTAGCTACATTGCTTGCAAGGCTTATAGTGATGTGCATTACCGAGAGAGCCCGGAGATACCTCTCCGACAATCGGAGTGACAAAACCTAATCTCGAAATACGCCAACCCAACATGTACCTTTGGAGACACCTGTAGTACTCCTTTATAATCACCCGATTACGTTGTGACGTTTGGTAGCACCAAAGTGTTCCTTGATGGCGGTAGTTGCATAATCTCATAGTTACAGGAACATGTATAAGTCATGAAGAAAGCAATAGCAATATACTAAGCGATCAAGTGCTAGGCTAACGGAATGGGTCATGTCAATCACATCATTCTCCTAATGATGTGATCCCATTAATCAAATAACAACACATGTCTATGGTTAGGAAACATAACCATCTTTGATTAATGAGCTAGTCAAGTAGAGGCATACTAGTGACTATATGTTTGTCTATGTATTCACACATGTATCATGTTTCGGTTAATACAATTCTAGCATGAATAATAAACATTTATCATGAAATAAGGAAATAAATAATAACTTTATTATTGCCTCTAGGGCATATTTCCTTCAGTCTCCCACTTGCACTAGAGTCAATAATCTAGTTCACATCATCATGTGATTCAACACTAATATTCACATCTGTATGTGATTAACACCCATAGTTCACATCGTCATGTGACCAACACCCAAAGGGTTTACTAGAGTCAATAATCTAGTTCACATCGCTATGTGATTAACACCCAAAGAGTACTAAGGTATGATCATGTTTTGCTCGTGAGTGAAGCTTAGTCAACGGGTCTCATCACATTCAGAGTCGTATGTATTTTGCAAATATTATATGTCTACAATGCTCTGCACGGAGCTACTCTAGCTAATTGCTCTCACTTTCAATATGTATCCGGATTGAGACTTAGAGTCATCTGGATCAGTGTAAAAAGCTTGCATCGATGTAACTCTTTCTGACGGGCTCTTTTATCACCTCCATAATCGAGAAATATTTCCTTAGTCCTCACTAAGGATGTTCTTGACCAATGTCCGGTGATCTACTCCTAGATCACTATTGTACTCCTTGCCAAATTCAGAGCAAGGTATACAATAGGTCTGGTACATAGCATAGCATACTTTATAGAACCTATGACTAAGGCATAGGGAATGACTTTCATTCTCTTTTCTATTTTCTGCCGTGGTCGGGATTTGAGTCTTACTCAATTTCACACGTTTGCAACACAGGCAAGAACTTTTCTCTGACTGTTCCATTTTGAACTACTTCAAAATCTTGACAAGGTATGTACTTATTGAAAAACTTATCAAGCGTCTTGATCTATCTCAATAGATCTTGATGCTCAATATGTAAGTAGATTTCTTGAGGTCTTTCTTTTAAAAAACTCCTTTCAAATACTCCTTTATGCTTTGCATAATAATTCTACATTATTTCCGATCAACAATATGTCATTCACATATACTTATCAGAAATGTTGTAGTGCTCCCACTCACTTTCTTGTAAATACAGGCTTCTCCAAAAGTCTGTATAAAACCATATGCTTTGATCACACTATCAAAGCGTTTTATTCCAACTCCAAGATGCTTGCACCAGTCCATAGATGGATCGCTGAAGCTTGCACATTTTGTTAGCTCCTTTAGGATTGACAAAACCTTTTGGTTGCATCATATACAACTCTTCTTTAATAAATCCATTAAAGAATGCAGTTTTGACATCCATTTGCCAGATTTCATAAAATGTGGCAATTGCTAACATAATTGAGACAGACTTAAGCATCGCTACAGCTTGAGAAAATCTCATTGTAGTCAACACCTTGAACTTGTCGAAAACCTTTTTGTGACAAGTCGAGCTTTGTAGATAGTAACACTACTATCAGTGTCCGTCTTCCTCTTGAAGATCCATTTATTTAATATGGCTTGCTGATCATTGAGCAAGTCAATCAAAGTCCATACTTTGTTCTCGTGCATGGATCATATCTCAGATTTTATGGCCTCAAGCCATTTCGTGGAATCCGGGCTCATCATCGCTTCCTCATAGTTTGTAGGTTCATCATGGTCTAGTAACATGACTTCCAGAACATGATTACCGTACCACTCTGGTGCGGATCTTACTCTGGAAGACCTACGAGGTTTGGTAGCAACTTGATCTGAAGTTTCATGATCATCATCATTAACTTCCTCACTAATTGGTGTAGGAATCATGGAACTGATTTACGTGATGCACTACTTTCCAATTCGGGAGATGGTACAAATTACCTTATCAAGCTCTACTTTCCTCCCACTCACTTCTTTTCGAGAGAAACTTCTTCTCTAGAAAGGATCCATCTTAACAACGAATAACTTGCCTTCGGATCTGTGATAGAAGGTGTACCCAATAGTTACCTTTGGGTATTCTATGAAGACGCACTTCTCCGATTTGGGTTCGAGCTTATCAGGTTGAAAACCTTTATCATATAAGCATCGCAACTCCAAGCTTTAAGAAACGACGACTTAGGTTTCTTTGTTAAACCATAGTTCATATGGTGTCGTCTCAATGGATTTAGATGGTGCCCTATTTAAGCGTGAATGCATTTGTCTCTAATGCATAACCCCAAAATAATAATGGTAAATCAATAAGAGACATCATAGATCGCACCATATCCAATAAAGTGTGGTTCTGACGTTCGGACACACCATTAAGCTGTGGTGTTCGGTGGCGTGAGTTGCGAAACTATTTCACATTGTTTTATATGAAGGCCAAACTTCGTAACTCAAATTTTCTCTTCAACGATCAGATCGTAGAAACTTTATTTTCTTGTTACGATGATTCTCCACTTCACTCTGAAATTCTTTGAACCTTTCAACTATTTCAGACTTATGTTTCATCAAGTAGATATACCTATATCTGCTCAAATCATCTTGTGAAGTTCAGAAAATAACGATACTTGCCACGAGCATCAACACTCATTGGATCGCATACATCGGTATGTATTATTTCCAATAAGTCAAGAGCTCGTTCCATTGTTCCGAGAACGGAGTTTTAGTCATCTTGCCCAAAAGGCACGGTTCGCAAGCATCAAATGATTCATAACCAAGTGATTCCAAAATCCATCTTTATGGAGTTTCTTCATGCGCTTTACACCGATATGACCCAAACGGCGATTGCCACAAATAAGTTGCACTATGATTATTAACTTTGCATCTTTTGGCATCAATATTATGAATATGTGTATCACTACGATCGAGATCCAACAAACTATTTTCATTGGGTGTGTAACCATCAAGGTCTTATTCATGTAAACAGAATAACAATTATTCTTAAACTTCAAATGAATAACCGTATCGCAATAAACATGATCAAATCATATTCATGTTCAACGCAAACGCTAATTAACATTTATTTAGGTTTAACACTAATCTCGAAAATATAGGGAGTGTGCGATGATGATCATATCAATCTTAGAACTACTTCCAACACTCATCGTCACTTCCCCTTCAACTAGTCTTTGTTTATTCTGTAACTCCTGTTTTCGAGTTACTAATCTTAGCAACCGAACAAGTATCAAATACTCAGGGGTTACTATAAACACTAGTAAGGCACATATCAATAACCTGTATATCAAATACACCCTTGTTCACTTTGCCATCCTTCTTATCCACCAAATATTTAGGGCATTTCCGCTTCCAGTGACTATTACCTTTGCGATTAAGCACTCGGTTTTGAGCTTTGGTCCAGATTTGGCCTTCTTCACGGGAGTGACAACTTGTTTGCCATTCTACGAAGTTTCCTTTCTTTCCTTTTCTTGAAACTAGTGGTCTTGTCAATCATCAACACTTGATGCTCTTTTCTTGATTTCTACCTTCGTCGATTTCAGCATCACGAAGAGCTTGGGAATTACTTTTGTCATCCCTTGCATATTATAGTTCATCACGAAGTTCTACTAACTTGGTGATGGTGACTAGAGAATTCTGTCAATCACTATCTTATCTGGAAGATTAACTCCCACTTGATTCAAGCGATTGTAGTACCCTGCATAATCTGAGCACATGCTCACTGCTTGAGCTATTCTCCTCCATCTTTTAGCTATAGAACTGGTTGGAGACTTCATATCTCTTAACTCGGGTATTTGCTTGAAATATTAACTTCAACTCCTGGAACATCTCATATGGTCCATGACGTTCAAAACGTCTTTGAAGTCCTGATTCTAAGCCTTTAAGCATGGTGCACTAAACTATCAAGTAGACATCATATTGAGCTAGCCAAACGTTCATAACGTCTGCATCTGCTCCTACAATAGGTCTGTCACCTAGTGGTGCATTAAGGACATAATTCTTCTGTACAGCAATGAGGATAAACCTCAGATCATGGATCCAATCCGCATCATTGCTACTAACATCTTTCAACACAATTTTCTCTAGGAATATATTAAAATAAACATATGAAAGCAACAACGCGAGCTATTGATCTACAACATAATTTGCAAAATACTACTGGGACTAAGTTCATGATAAATTAAAGTTCAATTAATCATATTACTTAAGAACTCCCACTTAGATAGACATCCCTCTAATCCTCTAAGTGATTACGTGATCCATATCAACTACACCATGTCCGATCGTCACGTGAGATGGAGTAGTTTCAACGGTGAACATCAATATGTTGATCATATCTACTATATGATTCACGCTCGACCTTTCGGTCTCCGTGTTCCGAGGCCATATACATTATATGCTGGGCTCGTCAAGTTTAACCTGAGTATTCCGCGTGTGCAACTGTTTTGCACCTGTTGTATTTGAACGTAGAGCCTATCACACCCGATCATCACGTGGTATCTCAGCACGAAGAACTTTCGCAACGGTGCATACTCAGGGAGAACACTTCTTGATAATTAGTGAGAGATCATCTTAAAATGCTACCGTCAATCAAAGCAAGATAAGATGCATAAAAGATAAACATCACATGCAATCAAACTATGTGACATGATATGGCCATCATCATCTTGTGCCTTTGATCTCCATATCTAAAGCATCGTCATGATTTCCATCGTCACCGGCATGCCACCATGATCTCCATCATCTTGATCTATATCAATGCGTCACATGGTCGCGTCTCGCCAACTATTGCTCTTGCAACTAGTGCTATCACATAGCGATAAAGTAAAGCAATTATTTGGCGCTTGCATCTTATGCAATAAAGAGACAACCATAAGGCTTACGCCGATTGCCGATAACTTCAACAAAACATGATCATCTCATACAAAAACTTATATCTCATCACGTCTTGACCATATCACATCACAACATGCCCTGCAAAAACAAGTTAGACGTCCTCTACTTTGTTGTTGCAAGTTTTACGTGGCTGCTACGGGCTTAGCAAGAACCGTTCTTACCTACGCATCAAAACCACAACGATAGTTTGTCAAGTTGGTGTTGTTTTAACCTTCGCAAGGACCGGGCGTATGCCACTCGGTTCAACTAAAGTGAGAGACAGACACCCGCCGGTCACCTTTAAGCAACGTGTGCTCGCAGCGGTGAAACCAGTCTCGCGTAAGCGTCTGGCGTAATGTCGGTCCGGGCCGCTTCATCTCACAATACCGCCGAACCAAAGTATGACATGCTGGTAAGCAGTATGACTTGTATCGCCCACAACTCACTTGTGTTCTACTCGTGCATATAACATCAACGCATAAAACAAGGCTCGGATGCCACTGTTGGGGAACGTAGTAATTTCAAAAAAATTCCTACGCACACGCAAGATCATGGTGATGGCATAGCAACGAGAGGGGAGAGTATTGTCCACGCACTCGTGAGACCGTGGCGAAGCGTTATGACAACGCGGTTGATGTAGTCAAATGCGTCTTCACGATCCGACCGATCCAAGTACCGAACGTACGGCACCTCCGAGTTCAGCACACGTTCAGCTCGATGACGATCCCCGGCCTCCGGTCCAGCAAAGTGTCGAGGATGATTTTCGTCAGCACGACGGCGTGGTCACGATGACGATGCTCTACCGGCGCAGGGCTTCGCCTAAACTCCGCGACTATATGACCGAGGTGGAATATGGTGGAGGGGGGCACCGCACACGGCTAAGGAACAATCCGTAGATCAACTTGTGTGTCCATGGGGTGCCCCCTGCCCCCGTATATAAAGGAGTGGAGGAGGGGAGGGCCGGCCCTCTCTATGGCGCCCCCTAGGGGAGTCCTACTCCCACCAGGAGTAGGATTCCCCCTTTCCTAGTCCAACTAGGAACCCTTCCATGTAGTAGGAGTAGGAGAGAAGGAAAGGGAAGATAGAAGGAGAAGGAAGGAAGGTCGCCCCCCCTCCTAGTCCAATTCGGACTAGTCCAAGGGAGGGTGCGCCACTCTTTGGCCCTTTCTCTCCTTTCCCGTATGGCCCAAAGAGGCCCAATACCAATTCCCGTAACTCTCGGTACTCCCAAAAATACCGAATCACTCGGAACCTTTCCGAACTCCGAATATAGTCGTCCAATATATCGATCTTTACGTCTCGACCATTTCGAGACTCCTCGTCATGTCCCCGATCTCATCCGGGACTCCGAACTCCTTCGGTACATCAAAACTCATAAACTCATAATAAAATTGTCATCGTAACATTAAGCGTGCGGACCCTACGGGTTCGGGAACTATGTAGACATGACCTAGAACTATTCTCGGTCAATAACCAATAGCGGAACCTGGATGCCCATATTGGCTCCTACATATTCTACGAAGATCTTTATCGGTCAAACCGCATAACAACATACGTTGTTCCCTTTGTCATCGGTATGTTACTTGCCGAGATTCGATCGTCGGTATCCAATACCTAGTTCAATCTCACATCGCAAGTCTCTTTACTCGCTTACGTAATGCATCATTCCGTAACTAACTCATTAGCTACATTGCTTGCAAGGCTTATAGTGATGTGCATTACCGAGAGGGCCCGGAGATACCTCTCCGAGCAATCGGAGTGACAAAACCTAATCTCGAAATCGCCAACCCAACATGTACCTTTGGAGACACCTGTAGTACTCCTTTATAATCACCCAGATTACGTTGTGACGTTTGGTAGCACCCAAAGTGTTCCTTCGGTGGCGGTAGTTGCATAATCTCATAGTTACAGGAACATGTATAAGTCATGAAGAAAGCAATAGCAATATACTAAAGCGATCAAGTGCTAGGCTAACGGAATGGGTCATGTCAATCACATCATTCTCCTAATGATGTGATCCCATTAATCAAATAACAACACATGTCTATGGTTAGGAAACATAACCATCTTTGATTAATGAGCTAGTCAAGTAGAGGCATACTAGTGACTATATGTTTGTCTATGTATTCACACATGTATCATGTTTCCGGTTAATACAATTCTAGCATGAATAATAAACATTTATCATGAAATAAGGAAATAAATAATAACTTTATTATTGCCTCTAGGGCATATTTCCTTCAGTCTCCCACTTGCACTAGAGTCAATAATCTAGTTCACATCATCATGTGATTCAACACTAATATTCACATCTGTATGTGATTAACACCCATAGTTCACATCGTCATGTGACCAACACCCAAAGGGTTTACTAGAGTCAATAATCTAGTTCACATCGCTATGTGATTAACACCCAAAGAGTACTAAGGTATGATCATGTTTTGCTCGTGAGAGAAGCTTAGTCAACGGGTCTGTCACATTCAGAGTCGTATGTATTTTGCAAATATTATATGTCTACAATGCTCTGCACGGAGCTACTCTAGCTAATTGCTCCCACTTCTAATATGTATCCAGATTGAGACTTAGAGTCATCTGGATCAGTGTAAAAAGCTTGCATCGATGTAACTCTTTCTGACGGGCTCTTTTATCACCTCCATAATCGAGAAATATTTCCTTAGTCCTCACTAAGGATGTTCTTGACCAATGTCCGATGATCTACTCCTAGATCACTATTGTACTCCCTTGCCAAATTCAGAGCAAGGTATACAATAGGTCCGGTACATAGCATAGCATACTTTATAGAACCTATGACTAAGGCATAGGAATTTGACTTTCATCCTCTTTTCTATTTTACATCGTGGTCGGATTTGAGTCTTACTCAATTTCACACGTTTGCAACACAGGCAAGAACTTTTCTCTGACTGTTCCATTTTGAACTACTTCAAAATCTTGACAAGGTATGTACTTATTGAAAAACTTATCAAGCGTCTTGATCTATCTCAATAGATCTTGATGCTCAATATGTAAGTAGATTTACCGAGGTCTTTCTTTGAAAAACTCCTTTCAAATACTCCTTTATGCTTTGCGAATAATTCTACATTATTTCCGATCAACAATATGTCATTCACATATACTTATCGTAAATGTTGTAGTGCTCCCACTCACTTTCTTGTAAATACAGGCTTCTCCAAAAGTCTCAGATAAAACCATATGCTTTGATCACACTATCAAAGCGTTTTATTCCAACTCCGAGATGCTTGCACCGGTCCATAGATGGATCACTGAAGCTTGCACATTTTGTTAGCTCCTTTAGGATTGACAAAACCTTCTGGTTGCATCATATACAACTCTTCTTTAATAAATCCATTAAAGAATGCAGTTTTGACATCCATTTGCCAGATTTCATAAAATGTGGCAATTGCTAACATAATTCGGACAGACTTAAGCATCGCTACAGTTGAGAAAATCTCATTGTAGTCAACACCTTGAACTTGTCGAAAACCTTTTGTGACAAGTCGAGCTTTGTAGATAGTAACACTACTATCAGTGTCCGTCTTCCTCTTGAAGATCCATTTATTTAATATGGCTTGCTGATCATTGAGCAAGTCAATCAAAGTCCATACTTTGTTATCATACATGGATCATATCTCAGATTTTATGGCCTCAAGCCATTTCATGGAATCTGGGCTCATCATCGCTTCCTCATAGTTCGTAGTTTCATCATGGTCTAGTAACATGACTTCCGAACATGATTACCGTACCACTCAAAGTGCGGATCTTACTCTGGAAGACCTCTACGAGGTTTGGTAGCAACTTGATCTGAAGTTTCATGATCATCATCATTAACTTCCTCACTAATTGGTGTAGGAATCACCGGAACTGATTTACGTGATGCACTACTTTCCAATTCGGGAGATGGTACAAATTACCTTATCAAGCTCTACTTTCCTCCCACTCACTTCTTTCGAGAGAAACTTCTTCTCTAGAAAGGATCCATCTTAGCAACGAATAACTTGCCTTCGGATCTTTGATAGAAGGTGTACCCAATAGTTACCTTTGGGTATTCTATGAAGACGCACTTCTCCGATTTGAGTTCGAGCTTATCAGGTTGAAAACCTTTTTCATATAAGCATCGCAACTCCAAGCTTTAAGAAACGACAACTTAGGTTTACTGTTAAACCATAGTTCATATGGTGTCGTCTCAATGGATTTAGATGGTGCCCTATTTAAACGTGAATGCAGCTGTCTCTAATGCATAACCCCAAAACGATAATGGTAAATCATAAGAGACATCATAGATCGCACCATATCCAATAAAGTGTGGTTACGACGTTCGGACACACCATTAAGCTGTGGTGTTCCAGGTGGCGTGAGTTGCGAAACTATTTCACATTGTTTTATATGAAGGCCAAACTCGTAACTCAAATATTCTCTTCCACGATCAGATCGTAGAAACTTTATTTCCTTGTTACGATGATTCTCCACTTCACTCTGAAATTCTTTGAACCTTTCAACTATTTCAGACTTATGTTTCATCAAGTAAATATACCTATATCTGCTCAAATCATCTTGTGAAGTTCAGAAAATAACGATACTTGCCACGAGCATCAGCACTCATTGGATCGCATACATCGGTATGTATTATTTCCAATAAGTCGAGAGCTCGTTCCATTGTTCCGAGAACGGAGTTTTAGTCATCTTGCCCAAAAGGCACGGTTCGCAAGCATCAAATGATTCATAACCAAGTGATTCCAAAAATCCATCTTTATGGAGTTTCTTCATGCGCTTTACACCGATATGACCCAAACGGCAGTGCCACAAATAAGTTGCACTATGATTATTAACTTTGCATCTTTTGGCATCAATATTATGAATATGTGTATCACTACGATCGAGATCCAACAAACTATTTACATTGGGTGTGTAACCATCGAAGGTCTTATTCATGTAAACAGAATAACAATTATTCTTAAACTTCAAATGAATAACCGTATCGCAATAAACATGATCAAATCATATTCATGTTCAACGCAAACGCTAATTAACATTTATTTAGGTTTAACACTAATCTCGAAAATATAGGGAGTGTGCGATGATGATCATATCAATCTTAGAACTACTTCCAACACTCATCGTCACTTCCCTTCAACTAGTCTCTGTTTATTCTCAGCAACTCCTGTTTGAGTTACTAATCTTAGCAACCGAACAAGTATCAAATACTCGGGGTTACTATAAACACTAGTAAGGCACATATCAATAACCTGTATATCAAATACACCCTTGTTCACTTTGCCATCCTTCTTATCCACCAAATATTTAGGGCATTTCCGCTTCCAAAGGACTATTTCCTTTGCGATTGTAAGCACTCAGTTTCAGGCTTTGGTCCAGATTTGGCCTTCTTCACGGGAGTGACAACTTGTTTGCCATTCTACTTGAAGTTTCCCTTTCTTTCCCTTTTCTTGAAACTAGTGGTCTTGTCAATCATCAACACTTGATGCTCTTTTCTTGATTTCTACCTTCGTCGATTTCAGCATCACGAAGAGCTTGGGAATTACTTTTGTCATCCCTTGCATATTATAGTTCATCACGAAGTTCTACTAACTTGGTGATGGTGACTAGAGAATTACATCAATCACTATCTTATCTGGAAGATTAACTCCCACTTGATTCAAGCGATTGTAGTACCCAGACAATCTGAGCACATGCTCACTGCTTGAGCTATTCTCCTCCATCTTTAAGCTATAGAACTGGTTGGAGACTTCATATCTCTTAACTCGGGTATTTGCTTGAAATATTAACTTCAACTCCTGGAACATCTCATATGGTCCATGACGTTCAAAACGTCTTTGAAGTCCCGATTCTAAGCCTTTAAGCATGGTGCACTAAACTATCAAGTAGTCATCATATTGAGCTAGCCAAACGTTCATAACGTGCGCATCCGCTCCTGCAATAGGTCTGTCACCTAGTGGTGCATTAAGGACATAATTCTTACGTGCAGCAATGAGGATAAACCTCGGATCGAGGATCCAATCCGCATCATTGCTACTAACATCTTTCAACACAGTTTTCTCTAGGAACATATTAAAATAAACATATGAAAGCAACAACGCGAGCTATTGATCTACAACATAATTTGCAAAATACTACCGGGACTAAATTCATGATAAATTAAAGTTAAATTAATCATATTACTTAAGAACTCCCACTTAGATAGACATCCCTCTAATCCTCTAAGTGATTACGTGATCCATATCAACTACACCATGTCCGATCGTCACGTGAGATGGAGTAGTTTCAACGGTGAACATCAATATGTTGATCATATATACTATATGATTCATGCTCGACCTTTCGGTCTCCGTGTTCAGAGGCCATATCTGTTATATGCTAGGCTCGTCAAGTTTAACCTGAGTATTCCGCGTGTGCAACTGTTTTGCACCCGTTGTATTTGAACGTAGAGCCTATCACACCCGATCATCACGTGGTATCTCAGCACGAAGAACTTACACAACGGTGCATACTCAGGGAGAATACTTCTTGATAATTAGTGAGAGATCATCTTAAAATGCTACCGTCAATCAAAGCAAGATAAGATGCATAAAAGATAAACATCACATGCAATCAAACTATGTGACATGATATGGCCATCATCATCTTGTGCCTTTGATCTCCATCTCTAAAGCATCGTCATGATTTCCATCGTCACCGGCATGCCACCATGATCTCCATCATCTTGATCTATATCAATGTCGTCACATGGTCGTCTCGCCAACTATTGCTCTTGCAACTATTGCTATCGCATAGCGATAAAGTAAAGCAATTATTTGGCGCTTGCATCTTATGCAATAAAGAGACAACCATAAGGCTTACGCCATTGCCGATAACTTCAACAAAACATGATCATCTCATACAAAACTTATATCTCATCACGTCTTGACCATATCACATCACAACATGCCCTGCAAAAACAAGTTAGACGTCCTCTACTTTGTTGTTGCAAGTTTTACGTGGCTGCTACGGGCTTAGCAAGAACCGTTCTTACCTACGCATCAAAACCACAACGATAGTTTGTCAAGTTGGTGCTGTTTTAACCTTCGCAAGGACCGGGCGTAGCCACACTCGGTTCAACTAAAGTGAGAGAGACAGACACCCGCCAGTCACCTTTAAGCAACGTGTGCTCGCAGCGGTGAAACCAGTCTCGCGTAAGCGTACGCGTAATGTCGGTCCTTGCCACTTCATCTCACAATACCGCCGAACCAAAGTATGACATGCTGGTAAGCAGTATGACTTGTATCGCCCACAACTCACTTGTGTTCTACTCGTGCATATAACATCAACGCATAAAACCAGGCTCGGATGCCACTGTTGGGGAACATAGTAATTTCAAAAAAATTCCTACGCACACGCAAGATCATGGTGATGGCATAGCAACGAGAGGAAGAGTATTGTCCATGTACCCTCGTAGACCGTAAGCGGAAGCGTTATGACAACGCGGTTGATGTAGTCGTACGTCTTCACGATCCGACCGATCCAAGTACCGAACGTACGGCACCTCCGAGTTCAGCACACGTTCAGCTCGATGACGATCCCCGGCCTCCGATCCAGCAAAGTGTCGGGGATGATTTTCGTCAGCACGACGGCGTGGTCATGATGATGATGCTCTACCGGCGCAGGGCTTCGCCTAAACTCCACGACTATATGACCGAGGTGGAATATGGTGGAGGGGGGCACCGCACACGGCTAAGGAACGATCCGTAGATCAACTTGTGTGTCCATGGGGTGCCCCCTGCCCCAGATATAAAGGAGTGGAGGAGGGAGGGCCGCCCTCTCTATGGCGCGCCTAGGGGAGTCCTACTCCCACCGGAGTAGGATTCCCTTTCCTAGTCCAACTAGGAACCCTTCCATGTAGTAGGAGTAGGAGAGAAGGAAAGGGAAGATAGAAGGAGAAGGAAGGAAGGGTGCGCCTCCCTAGTCCAATTCGGACTAGTCCAAGGGAGGGTGCGGCCACTCTTTGGCCCTTTCTCTCCTTTCCCGTATGGCCCAAAGAGGCCCAATACGAATTCCCGTAACTCTCCGGTACTCCCAAAAATACCCGAATCACTCGGAACCTTTTCAACTCCGAATATAGTCGTCCAATATATCGATCTTTACGTCTCGACCATTTCGAGACTCCTCGTCATGTCCCCGATCTCATCCGCATCTCGAACTCCTTCGTACATCAACACTCATAAACTCATAATAAAATTGTCATCGTAACGTTAAGCGTGCGGACCCTACGGGTTCGAGAACTATGTAGACATGACCTAGAACTATTCTCGGTCAATAACCAATAGCGGAACCTGGATGCCCATATTGGCTCCTACATATTCTACGAAGATCTTTATCGGTCAAACCGCATAACAACATACGTTGTTCCCTTTGTCATCGGTATGTTACTTGCCCGAGATTCGATCGTCGGTATCCAATACCTAGTTCAATCTCGTTACTGGCAAGTTTCTTTACTCGTTACGTAATGCATCATTCCGTAACTAACTCATTAGCTACATTGCTTGCAAGGCTTATAGTGATGTGCGTTAACGAGAGGGCACAGAGATACCTCTCCGAGCAATCGGAGTGACAAAACCTAATCTCGAAATACGCCAACCCAACATGTACCTTTGGAGACACCTGTAGTACTCCTTTATAATCACCCAGTTACGTTGTGACGTTTGGTAGCACCCAAAGTGTTCCTTCGGTAAACGGTAGTTGCATAATCTCATAGTTACAGGAACATGTATAAGTCATGAAGAAAGCAATAGCAATATACTAAACGATCAAGTGCTAGGCTAACGGAATGGGTCATGTCAATCACATCATTCTCCTAATGATGTGATCCCATTAATCAAATAACAACACATGTCTATGGTTAGGAAACATAACCATCTTTGATTAATGAGCTAGTCAAGTAGAGGCATACTAGTGACTATATGTTTGTCTATGTATTCACACATGTATCATGTTTCCGGTTAATACAATTCTAGCATGAATAATAAACATTTATCATGAAATAAGGAAATAAATAATAACTTTATTATTGCCTCTAGGGCATATTTCCTTCAGTCTCCCACTTGCACTAGAGTCAATAATCTAGTTCACATCATCATGTGATTCAACACTAATATTCACATCTGTATGTGATTAACACCCATAGTTCACATCGTCATGTGACCAACACCCAAAGGGTTTACTAGAGTCAATAATCTAGTTCACATCGCTATGTGATTAACACCCAAAGAGTACTAAGGTATGATCATGTTTTGCTCGTGAGAGAAGCTTAGTCAACGGGTCATCACATTGAGCCGTATGTATTTTGCAAATATTCTATGTCTACAATGCTCGCACGGAGCTACTCTAGCTAATTGCTCCCACTTTCAATATGTATCCAGATTAAGACTTAGAGTCATCCGGATCAGTGTAAAAAGCTTGCATCGATGTAACTCTTTACGACGGGCTCTTTTATCACCTCCATAATCGAGAAATATTTCCTTAGTCCTCACTAAGGATGTTCTTGACCAATGTCCAAAGGATCTACTCCTAGATCACTATTGTACTCCCTTGCCAAATTCAGAGCAAGGTATACAATAGGTCTGGTACATAGCATAGCATACTTTATAGAACCTATGACTAAGGCATAGGGAATGACTTTCATTCTCTTTTCTATTTTCTGCCGTGGTCGGGATTTGAGTCTTACTCAATTTCACACGTTTGCAACACAGGCAAGAACTTTTCTCTGACTGTTCCATTTTGAACTACTTCAAAATCTTGACAAGGTATGTACTTATTGAAAAACTTATCAAGCGTCTTGATCTATCTCAATAGATCTTGATGCTCAATATGTAAGTAGATTTACTGAGGTCTTTCTTTGAAAAACTCCTTTCAAATACTCCTTTATGCTTTGCAGAATAATTCTACATTATTTCCGATCAACAATATGTCATTCACATATACTTATCAGAAATGTTGTAGTGCTCCCACTCACTTTCTTGTAAATACAGGCTTCTCCAAAAGTCTGTATAAAACCATATGCTTTGATCACACTATCAAAGCGTTTTATTCCAACTCCGAGATGCTTGCACCAGTCCATAGATGGATCGCTGAAGCTTGCACATTTTGTTAGCTCCTTTAGGATTGACAAAACCTTCTGGTTGCATCATATACAACTCTTCTTTAATAAATCCATTAAAGAATGCAGTTTTGACATCCATTTGCCAGATTTCATAAAATGTGGCAATTGCTAACATAATTCGGACAGACTTAAGCATCGCTACAGTTGAGAAAATCTCATTGTAGTCAACACCTTGAACTTGTCGAAAACCTTTTTGTGACAAGTCGAGCTTTGTAGATAGTAACACTACTATCAGTGTCCGTCTTCCTCTTGAAGATCCATTTATTTAATATGGCTTGCTGATCATTGAGCAAGTCAATCAAAGTCCATACTTTGTTCTCATACATGGATCATATCTCAGATTTTATGGCCTCAAGCCATTTCGTGGAATCTGGGCTCGTCATCGCTTTCTCATAGTTCGTAGGTTCATCATGGTCTAGTAACATGACTTCCAGAACATGATTACTGTACCACTCTGGTGCGGATCTTACTCTGGAAGACCTACGAGGTTTGGTAGCAACTTGATCTGAAGTTTCATGATCATCATCATTAACTTCCTCACTAATTGGTGTAGGAATCACTGGAACTGAATTCTGTGATGTACTACTTTCCAATTCGGGAGATGGTACAAATTACCTTATCAAGCTCTACTTTCCTCCCACTCACTTCTTTCGAGAGAAACTTCTTCTCTAGAAAGGATCCATCTTAGCAACGAATAACTTGCCTTCGGATCTGTGATAGAAGGTGTACCCAATAGTTACCTTTCGGTATTCTATGAAGACGCAGTTCTCCGATTTGGGTTTGAGCTTATCAGGTTGAAAACCTTTTTCATATAAGCATCGCAACTCCAAGCTTTAAGAAACGACAGCTTAGGTTTACTGTTAAACCATAGTTCATATGGTGTCGTCTCAATGGATTTAGATGGTGCCCTATTTAAACGTGAATGCAGCTGTCTCTAATGCATAACCCCAAAACAATAATGGTAAATCAATAAGAGACATCATAGATCGCACCATATCCGATAAAGTGTGGTTACGACGTTCGGACACACCATTAAGCTGTGGTGTTCCAGGTGGCGTGAGTTGCGAAACTATTTCACATTGTTTTATATGAAGGCCAAACTCGTAACTCAAATATTCTCTTCCACGATCAGATCGTAGAAACTTTATTTTCTTGTTACGATGATTCTCCACTTCACTCTGAAATTCTTTGAACCTTTCAACTATTTCAGACTTATGTTTCATCAAGTAGATATACCTATATCTGCTCAAATCATCTTGTGAAGTTCAGAAAATAACGATACTTGCCACGAGCATCAACACTCATTGGATCGCATACATCGGTATGTATTATTTCCAATAAGTCAAGAGCTCGTTCCATTGTTCCGACGAACGGAGTTTTAGTCATCTTGCCCAAAAGGCACGGTTCGCAAGCATCAAATGATTCATAACCAAGTGATTCCAAAAATCCATCTTTATGGAGTTTCTTCATGCGCTTTACACCGATATGACCCAAACGGCAGTGCCACAAATAAGTTGCACTATGATTATTAACTTTGCATCTTTTGGCATCAATATTATGAATATGTGTATCACTACGATCGAGATCCAACAAACTATTTTCATTGGGTGTGTAACCATCAAGGTCTTATTCATGTAAACAGAATAACAATTATTCTTAAACTTCAAATGAATAACCGTATCGCAATAAACATGATCAAATCATATTCATGTTCAACGCAAACGCTAAATAACATTTATTTAGGTTTAACACTAATCTCGAAAATATAGGAGTGTGCGATGATGATCATATCAATCTTAGAACTACTTCCAACACTCATCGTCACTTCCCTTCAACTAGTCTCTGTTTATTCTCAGAACTCCTGTTTCGAGTTACTAATCTTAGCAACCGAACAAGTATCAAATACTCAGGGGTTACTATAAACACTAGGAAGGCACATATCAATAACCTGTATATCAAATACACCCTTGTTCACTTTGCCATCCTTCTTATCCACCAAATATTTAGGGCATTTCCGCTTCCAGTGACTATTTCCTTTGTAGTGTAAGCACTCAGTTTCAGGCTTTGGTCCAGATTTGGCCTTCTTCACGGGAGTGACAACTTGTTTGCCATTCTACTTGAAGTTTCCCTTTCTTTCCCTTTTCTTGAAACCAGTGGTCTTGTCAATCATCAACACTTGATGCTCTTTTCTTGATTTCTACCTTCACGATTTCAGCATCACGAAGAGCTTGGGAATTACTTTTGTCATCCCTTGCATATTATAGTTCATCACGAAGTTCTACTAACTTGGTGATGGTGACTAGAGAATTCTGTCAATCACTATCTTATCCGGAAGATTAACTCCCACTTGATTCAAGCGATTGTAGTACCCGGACAATCTGAGCACATGCTCACCGCTTGAGCTATTCTCCTCCATCTTTTAGCTATAGAACTGGTTGGAGACTTCATATCTCTTAACTCGGTATTTGCTTGAAATATTAACTTCAACTCCTGGAACATCTCATATGGTCCATGACGTTCAAAACGTCTTTGAAGTCCCGATTCTAAGCCTTTAAGCATGGTGCACTAAACTATCAACTAGTCATCATATTGAGCTAGCCAAACGTTCATAACGTCTGCATCTGCTCCTGCAATAGGTCTGTCACCTAGTGGTGCATTAAGGACATAATTCTTCTATGCAGCAATGAGGATAAACCTCAGATCACGGATCCAATCCGCATCATTGCTACTAACATCTTTCAACACAGTTTTCTCTAGGAACATATTAAAATAAACATATGAAAGCAACAACGCGAGCTATTGATCTACAACATAATTTGCAAAATACTACCAGGACTAAGTTCATGATAAATTAAAGTTCAATTAATCATATTACTTAAGAACTCCCACTTAGATAGACATCCCTCTAATCCTCTAAGTGATTACGTGATCCATATCAACTACACCATGTCCGATCGTCACGTGAGATGGAGTAGTTTCAACGGTGAACATCAATATTTTGATCATATCTACTATATGATTCACGCTCGACCTTTCGGTCTCCGTGTTCCGAGGCCATATCTGTTATATGCTAAGCTCGTCAAGTTTAACCTGAGTATTCCGTGTGTGCAACTGTTTTGCACCCGTTGTATTTGAACGTAGAGTCTATCACACCCGGTCATCACGTGGTGTCTCAAAGACGAAGAACTTTCGCAACGGTGCATACTCAGGAGAACACTTCTTGATAATTAGTGAGAGATCATCTTAAAATGCTACCGTCAATCAAAGCAAGATAAGATGCATAAAAGATAAACATCACATGCAATCAAACTATGTGACATGATATGGCCATCATCATCTTGTGCCTTTGATCTCCATCTCTAAAGCATCGTCATGATTTCCATCGTCACCGGCATGCCACCATGATCTCCATCATCTTGATCTATATCAATGTGCGTCACATGGTCGTCTCGCCAACTATTGCTCTTGCAACTATTGCTATCGCATAGCGATAAAGTAAAGCAATTATTTGGCGCTTGCATCTTATGCAATAAAGAGACAACCATAAGGCTTACGCGATTGCCGATAACTTCAACAAAACATGATCATCTCATACAAAAACTTATATCTCATCACGTCTTGACCATATCACATCACAACATGCCCTGCAAAAACAAGTTAGACGCCCTCTACTTTGTTGTTGCAAGTTTTACGTGGCTGCTACGGGCTTAGCAAGAACCGTTCTTACCTACGCATCAAAACCACAATGATAGTTTGTCAAGTTGGTGCTGTTTTAACCTTCGCAAGGACCGGGCGTAGCCACTCAGTTCAACTAAAGTGAGAGAGACAGACACCAGCCGGTCACCTTTAAGCAACGTGTGCTCGCAGCGGTGAAACCAGTCTCGCGTAAGCGTCTGGCGTAATGTCGGTCCAGGCCGCTTCATCTCACAATACCGCCCGAACCAAAGTATGACATGCTGGTAAGCAGTATGACTTGTATCACCCACAACTCACTTGTGTTCTACTCGTGCATATAACATCAACGCATAAAACCAGGCTCGGATGCCACTGTTGGGGAACGTAGTAATTTCAAAAAAAATCCTACGCACACGCAAGATCATGGTGATGGCATAGCAACGAGAGGGAAGAGTATTGTCCACGTACCCTCGTAGACCGTAAGCGGAAGTGTTATGACAACGCGGTTGATGTAGTCGTACGACTTCACGATCCGACCGATCCAAGTACCGAACGTACGGCACCTCCGAGTTCAAAGACACGTTCAGCTCGATGACGATCCCCGGCCTCCGATCCAGCAAAGTGTCGGGGATGATTTTCGTCAGCACGACGGCGTGGTCACGATGATGATGCTCTATCGGCGCAGGGCTTCGCCTAAACTCCGCGACTATATGACCGAGGTGGAATATGGTGGAGGGGGCACCGCCTGCAGCTAAGGAACGATCCGTAGATCAACTTGTGTGTCCATGGGGTGCCCCCCCCGTGATATAAAGGAGTGGAGGAGGACGGCCGGCCCTCTCTATGGCGCGCCCTAGGGGAGTCCTACTCCCACCGGGAGTAGGATTCCCCCTTTCCTAGTCCAACTAGGAACCCTTCCATGTAGTAGGAGTAGGAGAGAAGGAAAGGGAAGATAGAAGGAGAAGGAAGTGTAGCGACCCGACCTCAGACGGTCAAGCCTCTGTGTTACTGTGCCATCCCTGGATCAGTATGCTGGCACACACAGTACATCAATGTATATATCAAAGTGCAATCACATGCATAAATAACGTAAATCTGATATATACCTCATAATACTCAGCGGAAACAAATCAAACGGGTGTGGAGTCCCATCAACGCCATCGGCAGGTTGAGTGTGAACCGTAACCCTGTATCGTAACTCTTACTGCCGAGGAAATATCTGCAACATGATACGTTGCAGCCGTGTAGGTCAGTACATTGAATGTACCGGCAAGATCACAACATGAATAAACAGATGGTAAAACTATACTATATGCAATTTGGCTTTGCGGCTCTGTATCTGAGTTTTGTTTGCGTAAAAGCTGATTTTATTTTCCCTACATCAAAGGAATAAATGAAGTCTGTACTATGGAGTTTTCTATCATGACATGGTTCCGCCAACCGATGTCTCATAGCCCAAAATCATCATATGTTGCCCACAATTAAGTTATCAATCCGGTGTTGAGAGTTCCGAGATAGATCCAAGTCCGGATGCTCAAATTGTCCGTGAATCGGGACACGGCTAATCGATTAGGTTATAACCCTCTGCAGAGGTTTGTACACTTTACCCGCAAGATTCGATCCCTCTCTTTACGTTCTCGCACTTCGTGAGTGTTTGAGAACAAGATGACCAAACATGGTCTTCCAAAGAGTTCCTCGACCCTTTGTCCGTACCCATCCAACCCTACCGTCTTTCTACATCTGCTAGTACCGTCCCAGCCAGAGTCACAACTAAGGTCAACCAAGCGAGCCCATAATGACTTGCGGTTGCAGGTAAGCTTCCGGGCATGAAGTATTCTTCCGTCTCTTTGAGTGCAGGTGAAGCTTTCCGCAAGATGTCATGGCGCTTCTCCATGCATCCCGGCCAACCACTGGTTTCTCCAGGGCTGCCCGTCAACCGTCCTTCACCCAGTAGTGTGTATTGAATTCTTGTCTCGAGTCTTGAAGTCTTGAGGTCTTGAAGATGCAGTCCTTGCAGATTCCATCATGGAGTTGTCGTCATTGACGTAGGGTTCTCCTTCTTCACACCACTCTCGAGCACTCATACCAAACCCGTCTACTATAGCGTAGCATTAAAACAAATAACGTCCGGGCTTGGTAACAGGGTGATGGGTTCCTACCTCATGCATACTACTCAACTACAAGGATTCAATAACACTACTGAGGGGTGGTTGCAATGGTGCCACTAAATGCAATAAAACATAGGTAAGAAAAGCATGGTCAAGTGAACTTGCAGTTGACGATCTTGAAAAAACTAGGGTTTAGTAGTAGAAATCTTCGCACTCGGAAATTCTACCGAGGCAAACAATAACTATAATAAGCACATAGCAATAGGATCACATAACACAACATAACAAAAGTAACATAACACAACAAAACAACCAAAACCAAATCCAAAAGAAAAACTCAAAGAAAGGCCACTCAAGTTTCCTACTTCAACAAATAACAAAATAGTTTTTATATAACAAAAATTCCTTAATTTAACCTAATCATGGTTTTAGGTTAACTTAACAGAAAAGGACTCACTAAGCAACTAGGAGCAAAAAGAATTAATTAAAAAGCTATTATAAAACTCATTTTAGGCCTAATCCAATTTCTATTAAGAAAAATAATTTAAAACTTTTATTAATTATAAATAAAAGTTCATCTACTAGAATGACAGAAACTAACCTAGAATAACTAATCACAAGTTAAAAATAAATTAATTTACTAATTAATTAATTAGGAAAACAGAACTAGTTAATTAATTAGGATTAATAGGATTCTGTCTAAAACTAATTATTTATTAATCCTAAAATACCCAAGTTAATTTCTAGGGTTTGGCAATGTCAAAATAAAGTGATGACAAAAGAATCATGCAAAAATAATTTTTCTAACTAAAGTTATAGCAGATTTGCTATTCTGGCTAAAACAATATTAAAGCATTTTTAATTATTTTAACATAGCTATATATATATATTTCAAAAACTACATAAAATTTGCAATCCAACAAAAAAGAATCATCTAAAATAATAAACAGAATAAAAGATATGAATTTTTCAAAACAGAAACTATTACATTAAAACAGAAAAACAAAAATAAAAGAAAAAGGGCCTAATGGGCTAAACTACGCACTATCGTAAAATAACCTAAACGGGCCCTAGGGTTAAACTAGTCGGGCGGGCTAAATAAAATAAACCCTAACCTAAATTAAACCGTAAGCGAACCGGTGAAAAGCCGGTTTTAATTAAAACTGCAGTACCCCTTGGGAGTTCTAATCCTAACCGTTGATATAGATCGGACGGGGAGGTAACTCCGGCGACTCACCCGGCGTTTGGGCCAGCAGCGGCTCGGTGGCGAAGTCGTTGGCCTCTCCGGTCGTCGGGAGGTCGGTGGAGTGGTCCGGCGGAGTGCGGCGGCGAGGAGGGTTACAGTGGAGTGGGTGGAGCTCGGGGAGGGCTAGAGGCGGCGGCAGCGCAAATGGCGGCGGTAGGCTCGAGCTCCCGTGAGCGTGAGGAGGAGGAGGGTTCGGCGAGGCAAGGGGAATGGGGTGCGGGGAGGGCTTTTATAGGCGGGGGTCTCGTCCGGGAAGGAAGGGATCGGGGAGGAATCGGCATCCGGATCCTTCGGGATCCGGCGATCAGCAACGGCAGCGTGGCGTGGGCGGGGAGGAAGAAGGGGTGGGTCCAGGTCGAGAGAGAGAGAGGGAGGGCGAGGCGAGCGGGCGACCGCCAAGGGTTTTCGGGTGAGGGGCGAGTGAGGCCGGCTCGGCGCTGGTCTGGCTCTGGGCCGCTCGGTGGGCTGGTGGGGGTTTCACCGGCTGGGCCAGGGGGCCTAGCTGGCGCCTGGGGTGGGTTTTCTTTTTTAAATTTTATTTTTTTTAAAATAAAACAAAAGCAGTATAACTTATAAAATATAAATATTTTATATAGGGTATATATATATCAAAATGATCAGGGAATATTCCTATCATTTGAACATTTTTCCAAAGGCAAAATCCAAACTTTATAAAAATTCATTTTTTCAAATTCAAATAAATCTCAAGTTTGAATTCAAAATTTTTGGCATTGTTTTCCTCGATATTTTTGGAGTGTCATGTTTGCTCCTCTCATACTTTTGATCAAGTATTTATCGGGCATAGTTTTTGAAATGTTTCCCACATGCCAAAGTTTGAATTCAAATTCAAAACTCAAAATTTTGAAAGAGGGTTTCAAAGCACCTTCAAATGATTTTCAACTTCATTATAACTTCCAACTCCTATTTCATATAATTGAAGAAGTCATTTTATCTTCCCTCATGAAAATCATTGAGTTGCATAAAGCTTTGAATTTGAAAACTTCCCAAATGAAATTCAATTCTTTTTCCAAAACCCTATTCATTTCAAAATGGAAGAAGTCATGTCATCTTCACTCTAGGTTTTGGTGTTGCAGCGAACTTGAGTTCAATTGGGATCAAAAATGCAAAATGGAAAGTTTGGGAAAGTCATTTCATTCCCTCTCATTCAACTTTCAAAAGTTTCAATTTCCACTCAATTCCATTCAATCAATCAGTCAAACAATCAGACAACAACCATAGTTATTTATTTATTATAACATTCCAAAATTTAGAATTTTGGGATGTTACAAACCTACCACACTTAAAATGAATCTCGTCCTCGAGATTCAAGAGGCTAACAAGAAAGGGTTAGGGTTGGGGTCTTCTAGCAAATCCATGGATCGGTATGGTCTAGAGTGCTACCACACTTAGAAGCATGGTTATGTTCCGACAAAACTCATGTACTTCATCCTTAGGGTTGGCGGTGTCGGTCTTCTCATATCTTCGGTATGAATCCTTCTTGATACTCCTCCGGTAGAGGCATAACTCTTTCCACAATATCATGTGTCATTTCATCATGGTAAGGTTCTTCCGAGGCGGGTCTTCATATCGGCAGATGCATCGCCAATACTAAACAACTATCGAAAATCTCATGGTGGTCGACAATTCATGGTTTCTCCTGCAGAAGCAGTGCAGGTTGAACCTCACCGTATAACCTACGTTTGTAGCGGTTGCACTGTAATGGGGTTCCATCGTCCTACCATTTTATGGTTTTATGGCTTATCGCGTCGACACTCTTCTAAGGTTTTCAAGGCTCTACGATTTTCCATCAACATATGATAGTTCATGATAGAAGTCTTGGTATGGGGGCCAATCCATCCGTACTTGAATCATTACCACATACGTAAAAGTGAATCACGTATTCTAACACTTGGGCATACTCACAAGCATTGCAGAATTTCTTTTGTTGTTAACCGGGTTCGAGTAAATCCATTGATTCTGCAAGCTGAACAAAACATCTATCGTTCTTCACAACTCTTAGGTTTTTTTTACGTAATCTCCTATGAAACGTCTGCTGATCAAATCGCAGTCTTCCCAAAATTTCTTTCTCCAGTGGGCACTTGATCCTTATCAATTCTTGGGCCTGTGGGTCATGGCCCACTTCAACACTAGTGCAGCTTTAACTCATCCTTGGAGTAACTCTCATGTTGCACCTCCTTAAATCCAGTAGTACTCTGTTTCTTCATACCATCATATCAAAACAAAACTCCAACTTATTTTGTCCAAACTTTACTCCGTGGAATATCATTATCATTTCCATGGGTCAAGTGTCCTCACAGGGTACTACCACCCTTAGATGCACAAATTCTTCCATAGACCATATTTTTCTCATATCCTTGAAAATGGTCAAAACTCTTTGTTCATGGAGTAACAACTCATAAAATTCAACATATGAAATCATCACACCTTAACTTTATTGATTCATGCATTCATTACAATCTCTGAGCACCCATTACATAACTCAACTCATCGAACTCATAAAAATGAAATTGCTTCTTACTACCAATATCAAAGTTCCAACTACTCACTCCGACTTTCATCTTGTCGGGACATTTGGTAGCATAATGTCACCTTCCTTGCAGCGAAAACAAATAACTTTCGATAAGTCTTTGGGCTTCTTGGAGATGGTGTCTACTCTTTGGGCTCTTGGCTTCTTCTCTGGACATTTACTAGCGTAATGACCTAAATCCTTGCACTTGTAACAAGTGATATGACTCAGGTCCTTCTCTGCAGAAATTGGGTTGTTCTGAAGATGCCTTCGTCTTCTCTTCCTGGATTTCTTCGTAATGATCGAGCTTCTATTTCACGAGGGTCAAAGTTCACTTCTTTGTCGGGAAGTCTCCGAGATACTCTTGGCTTTCCTTCATGCAATACTCTGAAAAATGTCCTTCTTCTCCACATGAATAGCAGGCTTGTGCGAAAAATCTGTTTAGGCCTTCACCATCAGGGTCTTCAATAACTTCCTTCATCACAAGTTCTTCTAAATTTTTCCTACGGGCTTCTTTCATTCCTTCTTCCTGCTCCTGAATAGTTTGTTGCACCATGGGGTAAATGTGACACTGAGTTGGGTAGTGGGTGGTTCCTTCACACAGGAAGCAAGTCACCTGACTAGTTGGGCATTCCTCAGTTGGGTGTTTCTCCTCACAATGAGGGCATCCATCTTTGTGTTCCTCCTGGGTGTGTCCTATTTCTCCATAAATCTTGCAGGCACAAGGTTTACTTCTTGGTGCATCATTGTGCTTCCGGATAAGGCGTGATCTCAACAGGTCTTCTTGAATTCCTCCCAAGTTCTTGCTCCACTAAATCCTGTATGGCTTGATGCATGTTCCACCAGGTTGCGGCACTTTACGTAAAGTAATCTTGAAGAGCGTATTGGACCTCATACTTCCTTGAAACCAAATTGCTCCCGAAGTGATTCTCCATGTTCCGAATCCATAGCTCTGCCTCCGGCTGAGTCTTCGGTCCAGAGAATATTAGTCCAACTTCATTCATCATCTATGGGGTTCAAGGGTTTTAGGGTGAGATGAGAGAGAGGTGGGGAGGGATATACACACAATACAAACAATAGTTTTTGAAGAAACAAGTTTTACTTTGTGGCTGTCGGAAAACATCAAACAAATGACAGCTCACACATAAATGCATCTAACGTAAGTGTGTAACAGGGTTTGGTCTTCTAAAGGTCAAATATTTCTTCAGAACTTCAAATCTTCAGAGTCTTCAACTGTTGTAGCTTCTAATACATGGTGAAATCCTCTTTACTCTGAACGGGTCATCAGTTCTCCGATATCAAATCCTTCTTGGAGGCGTCTTGATTGATCCTCCGGGTGATCAAAGGATAAGGGGTATATTCTAACTATTTGAGGTGAGAGGGTCTATTTGATAAATTCAGAAAAGATGAGAAGTAAGAGTCTTTTTGTAAATAAAGTTTTTGAGATATCCTGTCCTAAGGGCTTTTCCGGTTTCTAGGGTCACGTTCTACAGTCAACATGTGCTCTGATACCATTTCTGTAGCGACCCGACCTCGGGCGGTCAAGCCTACGTATTCTTGTGCCATCCACGGATCAAGATATCTTTGGCACCTACAGTACATCAATGTATATATCAAAGTGCAATCACATGCATAAATAACGTAAATCTGATATATACCTCATAATACTCGGCGGAAACAAATCAAGCGGGTGTGGAGTCCCATCAGCGCCATCGGCAGGTTGAGTGTAGACCGTAACCCTGTATCGTAACTCTTACTCGTCGAGGAAATATCTGCAACATGATACGTTGCAGCCGTGTAGGTCGATTACATTGAATGTACGGCAAGATCACAACATGAATAAACAGATGGTAAAACTATACTATATGCAATTTGGCTTTGCGGCTCAGATCTGAGTTTTGTTTTGCGTAAAAGCTGATTTTATTTTCCCTACATCAAAGGAATAAATGAAGTCTGTACTATGGAGTTTTCTATCATGACATGGTTCCGCCAACCGATGTCTCATAGCCCAAAATCATCATATGTTGCCCACAATTAAGTTATCAATCCGGTGTTGAGAGTTCCGAGATAGATCCAAGTCCAGATGCTCAAATTGTCCGTAACCGGGGACACGGCTAATCGATTAGGTTATAACCCTCTGCAGAGGTTTGTACACTTTACCCGCAAGATTCGATCCCTCTCTTTACGTTCTCGCACTTGAGTGTTTGAGAACAAGATGACCGAAACATGGTCTTCCAAAGAGTTCCTCGACCACCGTCCGGGTACTCCATCCAACCCTACCGTCTTTCTACATCTGCTAGTACCGTCCCAGCCAGAGTCACAACTAAGGTCAACCAAGCGAGCCCATAATGACTTGCGGTTGCAGGTAAGCTTCAGGCATGAAGTATTCTTCCGTCTCTTTGAGTGCAGGTGAAGCTTTCCGCAAGATGTCATGGCGCTTCTCCATGCATCCCGGCCAACCACTTTGGTTTCTCCAGGCTGCCCGTCAACCGTCCTTCACCCAGAGTGTGTATTGAATTCTTGTCTCGAGTCTTGAAGTCTTGAGGTCTTGAAGATGCAATCCTTGCAGATTCCATCATGGAGTTGTCGTCATTGGCGTAGGGTTCTCCTTCTTCACACCACTCTCGAGCACTCATACCAAACCCCGTCTACTATAGCGTAGCATTAAAACAAATAACGTCCGGGCTTGGTAACAGGGTGATGGGTTCCTACCTCATGCATACTACTCAACTACAAGGATTCAATAACACTACCGAGGGGTGGTTGCAATGGTGCCACTAAATGCAATAAAACATAGGTAAGAAAAGCATGGTCAAGTGAACTTGCACGGTTGACGATCTTGAAAAAACTAGGGTTTCAGTAGAAATCTTCGCACTCGGAAATTCTACCGAGGCAAACAATAACTATAATAAGCACATAGCAATAGGATCACATAACACAACATAACAAAAGTAACATAACACAACAAAACAACCAAAACCAAATCCAAAAGAAAAACTCAAAGAAAGGCCACTCAAGTTTCCTACTTCAACAAATAACAAAATAGTTTTTATATAACAAAATTCCTTAATTTAACCTAATCATGGTTTTAGGTTAACTTAACAGAAAAAGGACTCACTAAGCAACTAGGAGCAAAAAGAATTAATTAAAAGCTATTATAAAACTCATTTTAGGCCTAATCCAATTTCTATTAAGAAAAATAATTTAAAACTTTTATTAATTATAAATAAAAGTTCATCTACTAGAATGACAGAAACTAACCTAGAATAACTAATCACAAGTTAAAAATAAATTAATTTACTAATTAATTAATTAGGAAAACAGGAACTAGTTAATTAATTAGGATTAATAGGATTCTGTCTAAAACTAATTATTTATTAATCCTAAAATACCCAAGTTAATTTCTAGGGTTTGGCAATGTCAAAATAAAGTGATGACAAAAAGAATCATGCAAAAATAATTTTTCTAACTAAAGTTATAGCAGATTTGCTATTCTGGCTAAAACAATATTAAAGCATTTTTAATTATTTTTAACATAGCTATATATATATATTTCAAAAACTACATAAAATTTGCAATCCAACAAAAAAAGAATCATCTAAAAATAATAAACAGAATAAAAGATATGAATTTTTCAAAACAGAAACTATTCTGTTAAAACAGAAAAACAAAAATAAAAGAAAAAGGGCCTAATGGGCCTAAACTACGCACTATGCGTAAAATAACCTAAACGGGCCCTAGGGTTAAACTAGTCGGGCCGGGCTAAATAAAATAAACCCTAACCTAAATTAAACCGTAAACGAACGGTGAAAAGCCGGTTTTAATTAAAATCAGCGTACTTCTTGGGTTCTAATCCTAACCCGTTGATATAGATCGGACGGGGAGGTAACTCCGGCGACTCACGGCGTTTGGGCCAGCAGCGGCTCGGTGGCGAGTCGTTAGCCTCTCCGATTAAATCGGGAGGTCGGTGGAAGTGGTCCGGGTGCGGGCGGCGAGGAGGGATTACAGTGGAGTGGGTGGAGCTCGGGGAGGGCTAGGGCGGCGGCAGCGCAAATGGCGGCGGCGGTAGGCTCGAACTCAGCGCGTGAGGAGGAGGAGGGTTCGGCGAGGGCAAGGGGAATGGGGTGCGGGGAGGGGCTTTTATAGGCGGGGGTCTCGTCGGGAAGGAAGGATCGGGGAGGAATCGGCATCCGGATCCTTCGATCCGGCGATCAGCAGCGACAGCGTGGCGTGGGGCGGGAGGAAGAAGGTGGGTCCCATGGTCGAGAGAGAGAGGGAGGCGAGGCGGCGGCGACCGGCGCCAAGGGTTTTCGGGTGAGGCGAGTGAGGCCGGCTCGGTCGGCCTGGTTGGCCTCTGGGCCGCTCGGTGGGCCGGCCGGTGGGGGTTTCCGGCGCTGGCTGGGCCAGGGGGCCTAGCTGGCGCCTGGGGTGGGTTTTCTCTTTTTAAATTTTATTTTTTTTAAAATAAAACAAAACAGAGTATAACTTATAAAATATAAATATTTTATATAGGGTATATATATATCAAAATGATCAGGGGAATATTCCCTATCATTTGAACATTTTTCCAAAGGCAAAATCCAAACTTTATAAAAATTCATTTTTTTCAAATTCAAATAAATCTCAAGTTTGAATTCAAAATTTTTGGCATTGTTTTCCTCTGATATTTTTGGAGTGTCATGTTTGCTCCTCTCATACTTTTGATCAAGTATTTATCAGGCATAGTTTTTGAAATGTTTCCCACATGCCAAAGTTTGAATTCAAATTCAAAACTCAAAATTTTGAAAGAGGGTTTCAAAGCACCTTCAAATGATTTTCAACTTCATTATAACTTCCAACTCCTATTTCATATAATTGAAGAAGTCATTTTATCTTCCCTCATGAAAATCATTGAG
Organism: Aegilops bicornis; assembly: GCA_021605145.1. Taxonomy (NCBI): domain Eukaryota; kingdom Viridiplantae; phylum Streptophyta; class Magnoliopsida; order Poales; family Poaceae; genus Aegilops; species Aegilops bicornis. The sequence goes on along the minus strand of CM038673.1, from coordinate 707,313,622 downwards.
TTGCATAAAGCTTTGAATTTGAAAACTTCCCAAATGAAATTCAATTCTTTTCCAAAACCCTATTCATTTCAAAATGGAAGAAGTCATGTCATCTTCACTCTAGGTTTTGGTGTTGCAACGAACTTGAGTTCAATTGGGATCCAAAATGCAAAATGGAAAGTTTGGGAAAGTCATTTCATTCCCTCTCATTCAACTTTCAAAAGTTTCAATTTCCACTCAATTCCATTCAATCAATCAGTCAAACAATCAGACAACAACCATAGTTATTTATTTATTATAACATTCCAAAATTTAGAATTTTGGGATGTTACAGGAAGGAAGGGTGCGCCCCCCCTCCCTAGTCCAATTTGGACTAGTCCAAGGGGAGGGGTGCGGCCACTCTTTTGGCCCTTTCTCTCCTTTCCCGTATGGCCCAAAGAGGCCCAATACGAATTCCCGTAACTCTCCGGTACTCCCAAAAATACCCGAATCACTCGGAACCTTTTCAACTCCGAATATAGTCGTCCAATATATCGATCTTTACGTCTCGACCATTTCGAGACTCCTCGTCATGTCCTCGATCTCATCCGGGACTCGAACTCCTTCGGTACATCAAAACTCATAAACTCATAATAAAATTGTCATCGTAACGTTAAGCGTGCGGACCCTACGGGTTCGAGAACTATGTAGACATGACCTAGAACTATTCTCGGTCAATAACCAATAGCGGAACCTGGATGCCCATATTGGCTCCTACATATTCTACGAAGATCTTTATCGGTCAAACCGCATAACAACATACGTTGTTCCCTTTGTCATCGGTATGTTACTTGCCCGAGATTCGATCGTCGGTGTCTAATACCTAGTTCAATCTCATTACTGGCAAGTCTCTTTACTCGTTACGTAATGCATCATTCCGTAACTAACTCATTAGCTACATTGCTTGCAAGGCTTATAGTGATGTGCATTACCGAGAGGGCCCAGAGATACCTCTCCGACAATCGGAGTGATAAAACCTAATCTCGAAATACGCCAACCCAACATGTACCTTTGGAGACACCTGTAGTGTTCCTTCGGTAAACGGGAGTTGCATAATCTCATAGTTACAGGAACATGTATAAGTCTTGAAGAAAGCAATAGCAATATACTAAACGATCAAATGCTAGGCTAACGGAATGGGTCATGTCAATCACATCATTCTCCTAATGATGTGATCCCATTAATCAAATAACAACACATGTCTATGGTTAGGAAACATAACCATCTTTGATTAATGAGCTAGTCAAGTAGAGGCATACTAGTGACTATATGTTTGTCTATGTATTCACACATGAATCATGTTTCCGGTTAATACAATTCTAGCATGAATAATAAACATTTATCATGAAATAAGGAAATAAATAATAACTTTATTATTGCCTCTAGGGCATATTTCCTTCAGTAGAACCTTTGGGAAGACTTGGGTGAAGTCTTTATGATCATGCTGTAAAAAACAGAAACTTTAGCGGTCACGAGATTAGCTATAACTTTTTGCTGGAGAGTGCTATTTAGTTGATTCTTTTTTAATATGATTACTAGACAAGTTACTCAGGTCCACCAATTTATTTTAGAATGTTTGGAGTTACAGAAGTTTGCGTCAGTTACAGATTACTACAGACTGTTCTGTTTTTGACAGATTCTGTTTTCATTGTGTTGTTTGCTTATTTTGATGAATCTATGGCTAGTAAAATAGTTTATAATCCAGAGAGAAATTGGAATACAGTTGGTTTAACACCAATACAAATAAAGTATGAGTTCATTAAAGTACCTTTAAGTGGTCTTTTGTTTTCTTTCGCTAACGGAGCTCACGAGTTTTTACATTAAGTTTTGTGTTGTGAAGTTTTCAAGTTTTGGGTAAAGATTCGATGGACTCCGGAATAAGGAGTGGCAAGAGCCTAAGCTTGGGGATTCCCAAGGCACCCCAAGGTAATATTCAAGGACAACCAAGAGCCTAAGCTTGGGGATGCCCTGGAAGGCATCCCTCTTTTAAATCTTCGTTCATCGGTAACTTTACTTGGAGCTATATTTTTATTCACCACATGATATGTGTTTTGCTTGGAGCGTCATGCCATTTTGTTTTGTTTTTCTTGATGTTAGTTAGATTAGTGTTTTGCATCTTTAGTTTCAATAAAAAATTCAAGGATAGCCTTTGCCATGTTTATTTTGCTAGTATACATGTTGCTGTTTGAAAACAGAAAGTTTACCGCTATTGCAAAAATTCTCTAGAAAAGTCAGAGAGTGGTATAATGTTGAATCTTTTTGAATATTGAGCTCTGATAAATTTACTACAGTGGGAATTTTATTTAATAATTTTTGGAGTTAGGGAAGTATTGATACTCTTGCATTCTTTACAGACTGTACTGTTTTGGCAGATTGCTGTTATGTTTGCATTGTTTGCATTGTTTGCATATGTTTGCTAGTTTAATGATTCTATTTGAGGATAGGAGTATTAAATATGCAGAGGCATTTAGTATTCAATGTTGAATAATAATTTTAGTGATTTGTTACAGTAAAAAATGATAAGGTTTTGCATTGGTTTATACTAACCTATCTCACGAGTTCTTGTTGAGTTTGTTGTGAATGAAGCTTGTGATAGAAAGAGAAACCATGATATGAGAGAAATTAAGGAGACACAAAAGCTCAAGCTTGGGGATGCCCAAGGCACCCCAAGATATTATTTCAAGAAGTCTCAAGAATCTAAGCTTGGGGATGCCCCCGTTGGCATCCCACCTTTCTTCTTCAACAACTATCGGTTAGTATCGATTGAGCCTAAGTTTTTGCTTCTTCACATGAGTTGTGCTATCCTTGCAATGTCATTTTATTTTGTTTTGCTCGCTGTTTGAATAAAGTATCAAGATCTGAAATTCTTAAATGGGAGAATCTTCACATAGTTACATAATTATTTAGCTACTCATTGATCTTCACTTATATCTTTCGGAGTAGTTTGTCATTTGCTCTAGTACTTCACTTATATCTTTTAGAGCATGGTGGTAGTTTTATTTTGAAGAAATAGATGAACTCTCATGCTTCACTTAGATTATTTTGAGAGTCGTTAATAGCATGGTAATTTGCTTAATGTTAATATACTTAGTGTTCAAGTTATGTGAAACTTTCTTTTGAGTGAATTGAATACTAAGATAAATTTAATGCTTGATAATTGTTTTGAGATATGGAGGTAATAATATCAAAGTCGTGCTAGTTGATAATTGTGAATTTCAGAAATACTTGTGTTCAAGTTTGCAAGTCCCGTAGCATGCACGTATGGTTAAAGTTGTGTAACAAATTTGAAGCATGAAGTGTACCTGGCTTGTGCATCCTTATGAGTGGCGGTCGGGGACGAGCGATGGTCTTTTCCTACCAATCTATCCCCCTAGGAGCATTGCGCGTAGTACTTGATTTTTGATGGCTTCTAAATTTTTGCAATAAGTATATGAGTTCTTTTGACTAATGTTGAGTCAGTGGATTATACGCACTTTTACCTTTCCGCCTTTGCTAGCCTCTTCGGTAGCGTGCATTGCCCTTTCTCACCTTGAGAGTTGGTGCAAACTTCGCCGGTGCATCCAAACCCCGTGATACGATACGCTCTATCACACATAAACCTCCTTATATCTTCCTCAAAACAGCCACCATACCTACCTATCATGGCATTTCCATAGCCATTCTGAGATATATTGTCATGCAACTTCCATCATCATTATTATGACATACATTACTTTTGTCATATTGCCATTGCATGATCATGTAGTTGACATCGTATTTGTGGCAAAGCCACCATGCATTATTTTCCATACATGCCACTCTTGATTCATTGCACCATCCCGGTACACCGCCGGAGGCATTCATATAGAGTCATATTTTGTTCTAAGTTTCGAGTTGTAAGAGAAATAAAAGTGTGATGATCATCATTATTAGAGCATTGTCCCAAGTGAGGAAAGGATGATGGAGACTATGATTCCCCCATAAGTCGGGATGAGACTCCGGACGAAATAAAAAAAAAGAGCAAGGCCCAAAAAAAGGAAGGCCCAAAAAAATGAGAGATGAAGAGAGAAGGGACAATGCTACTATCCTTTTACCACACTCGTGCTTCAAAGTAGCACTAAGATCTTCATGATAGAGAGTCTCTCGTTTTGTCATTTTCATATGCTAGTGGGAATTTTTCATTATAGAACTTGGCTTGTATATTCCAATGATGGGCTTCCTCAAAATGCCCTAGGTCTTCGTGAGCAAGCAAGTTGGATGCACACCCACTAGTTTTCTTTTGTTGAGCATTCATAGCTCTAGTGCATCCGTTGCATGGCAATCCCTACTCCTCATGTTGACATCAATTGATGGGCATCTTCATAGCCCATTGATTAGCCTCGTCAATGTGAGACTTTCTCCTTTTTTGTCTTCTCCACACAATCCCATCATCATATTCTATTCCACCCATAGTGCTATATCCATGGCTCGCGCTCATGTATTGCGTGAAGGTTGAAAAAGTTTGAGAATATTTGAGTATGAAACAATTGCTTGGCTTGTCATTAGGGGTATAGAAGTTGGGAACATCTTTGTGTGACGAAAATGAAGCTTAGCCTAACTATATGATTTTGTAGGGATGAACTTTCTTTTGCCATGTTATTTTGAGAAGACATGATTGCTTTGATTAGTATGCTTGAAGTATTATTATTTTTATGTCAATATGAACTTTTTTCATAAAATCTTTCGGATCTGAATATTCATATCACAAATAAGAAGATTTATATTGAAATTATGCCAAGTAGCACTCCGCATCAAAAATTCTTTTTTATCATTTACCTACTCGAGGACGAAAGGTGAATTAAGCTTAGATGCTTGATACGTCTCCAACGTATCTATAATTTTTGATTGCTCCATGCTATATTATCTACTGTTTTAGGCAATATTGGGCTTTATTATCCACTTTTATATTATTTTTGGGACTAACCTATTAACCGGAGGCCCAGCCCATTTGATTTGTTTTATGCCAATTTCAAAGGCTTCGAGGAAAAGGAATATCGATTTGAGTCAAAACGGAACGAAATCAATCGGAGAAGTTATTTTTGGAAGGAAACCCACCTGATGGACTTGGACCCCACGTCGGAAGATACGGGAGGTGCTCACGAGGGTGGGGCGCACCCACCCAGGCGCGCCCCTGCCTCGTGGGGCCCCCGTAGCTCCACCGACGTACTCCTTTCACCCATATATACCTACGTACCCTAAAACTTCTAGAACAGAGATTAGATCGGAAGTTCCGCCGCCGCAAGCCTCCAGAGCCACGAAAAACCAATCGGGACCCCTTTCCGGTACCCTGCCGAAGGGGGGATCCATCACCGGTGGCCATCTTCATCATCCTAGCGCTATCCATGACGAGGAGGGAGTAGTTCACCCTCGGGGCTGAGGGTATGTACCAATAGCTATGTGTTTGATCTCTCTCTCTCTCTCTCTCTCTCGTGTTCTCTCTCGTGTTCCCTCTATGGCACGATCTTGATGTATCCCGAGCTTTGCTATTGTAGTTGGATCTTATGATGTTTCTCCCCCTCTACTCTCTTGTGATGAATTGAGTTCCCCTTTGAAGTTATCTTATTGGATTGAGTCTTTATGAGAACACTTGATGTATGTCTTTGATGTATGTTTTGGTGATCAACTTGCGGGTTTCGTGACATTGGGAACCTATGCATAGGGGTTGGCACACGTTCTTGACTCTCCGATAGAAACTTTGGGGCACTCTTTGAAGTACTTTTATGTTGGTTGGATGAATCTGAGATTGTGTGATGCATATCGTATAATCATGCCCACGGATACTTGAGGTGACATTGGAGTATCTAGGTGACATTAGGGTTTTGGTTGATTTGTACCTTAAGGTGTTATTCTAGTACGAACTCTAGGGCTGTTTGTGACACTTATAGGAATAGCCCAACGGGTTGATTGGAAAGAATAACTTTGAGGTGGTTTCGTACCCTACCATAATCTCTACGTTTGTTCTCCTCTATTAGTGGCTTCGGAGTGACTCTTTGTTGCATGTTGAGGGATAGTTATATGATCTATCTATGTTATTATTGTTGAGAGAACTTGCACTAGTGAAAGTATGAACCCTAGGCCTTGTTTCCTATCATTGCAATACCGTTTACGCTCAGTTTTATCGCTCGCTACCTTGCTGTTTTTATATTTTCAGATTACAAATACCTTTATCTAGCGTCCATATTGCACTTGTATCACCATCTCTTCGCCGAACTAGTGCACCTATACAATTTACCATTGTATTGGGCGTGTTGGGGACACAAGAGACTTTGTTATTTGGTTGCAGGGTTGTTTGAGAGAGACCATCTTCATCCTACGCCTCCCACGGATTGATAAACCTAAGGTCATCCACTTGAGGGAAATTTGCTACTGTCCTACAAACCTGTGCACTTGCAGGCCCAACAACGTCTACAAGAAGAACGTTGTGTAGTAGACATCAGTGATCCACAAGTTTATGTAGGATTTTATGACTAACCATGTGATTGACCAATTCCTGTCATCTTTCTAAATAGATATAAGTGAAGCAAGAGAGTTTAATTCTTTCTACAAAAGATATGCCCACACTCTAACAAATATAAGTGAAGCAAAAGAGCATTCTACAAATGGCGGTTGTCTATATGAAGAGAAACATGCAATCCAAACTTCAAATGATATAAGTGAAGCACATGAAGCATTCTATAAATCCATACTCAAAAGATTTAAGTGAGGTGCAATGAGAATTCTATAAATCAACCAAGGACTATCTCATACCAGCATGGTGCATAAAATAAAAGTGAAAACTAAATGCAAAAGACGCTCCAAGACTTGCACATATCGCATTTAACGAAACGAATACGAAAACATACCGATACTTGTTGAAGAAAGAGGGATGCCTTCCGGCATCCCCAAGCTTAGACGCTTGAGTATCCTTGAATATTTACTTGGGGTGCCTCGGGCATCCCCAAGCTTGAGCTCTTGCCTCTCTTCCTTTTCCTCATATCGAGACCTCCTCGTTAGACACTTCATCCACACAAAACTTCAATAAAAAACTCGGTAAGATCCGTTAGTATAATAAAGCAAATCACCACTCTAAGTACTATTGCAAACCAATTCATATTTTGTTTTTGCATTGTGTCTACTGTAATATAAATTTTCCATGGCTTAATCCACTAATATAAATTGATAGATTCATCAAAACAAGCAAACTATGCATCAAAAACAGAATCTGTCAAAAACAGAACAGTCTGTAGCAATCTGAACATCCACCATACTTATGTTACCCCACAAATTCTACCAAAATTAGGAAAAATAAACAAGTTGTATATCAAGACATTGCAAAAGGAATCATAACCAATTGATGTTCCAGTTAAAAATGTAAAATCGCGCACTACAGCCAAAGTTTCAGTCCTGCACCGTACAAACCAACAAGCATTGTAAACATCCTAAAGGCAAACCTTAGCACATTATTTTTATAATAAATTGGAATTGTACAAGGGGATAATTATTTTTGATGAAAAGTTTCTGTAATTAAGATTCGCAAAGTTTCCGTGAGCATGAACAAAGTTCAAGGAGCTCTCCCACTTCAACAATGCTTGTCTTTCTTACTTTCACTTTCCTTTTTGAAAAGTTTTTAGGTTACCCTCTTTATTTTTTTGTTTTTAAACTATATAAAAGCACTAAACAGAAATAAATGACTCTCTAAAACTTCCGGGTTGTCTCCCTGGCAGCGCTTTCTTTAAAGCCATTAAGCTAGGCATTTAGTGCTCAAGTAATGAATCCACCCGGATCCCAAGGTATATCAAAGCCAATTTTAATTAACAATGATTTTTAATTTACTAGTGAGCACAGAGTAACATATATCATGCAACAACGAAGTCTAACTCTCTTCCTATGCATCGGCATGTCATAAAAGAAAAATTCATGCACACCAAGTAAAGGCCAATGCATAGTATAAGCAGTTTCTTGCAATTTTATCATATTGGAAACATAAAGAGGCGGAGGTGTAGTTCCTCTCTCATAATAATTGCAAGTAGGAGCAGCAAGCACATGCATATTATATCTATCAAAATCATCATGTGCAATGGTAAAAGGCAACCCATCAATATAATCCTTACTAAGCGCAAACTTCTCCGATATAGTGTAGTCGGGAGAATTCAAAAAGATAAGAGGATTATCATGAGTGGGTGCAATAGCAACAATTTCATGTTTAACATCAGGAACTATAGCAAGTTCATCTCCATAAACATAATTCATATTGGCATCTTGGCCACAAGCATAGCAAGCATCATCAAAAAGGGATATTTCAAGAGAATCAACGGGATCATAGCAATCATCCTTCGGTAAGCACGAAGGGAATTAAACAATGTATGAGTTGAAGAGTTACTCTCATTAGAAGGTGGGCACGGGTGATCAATCCGCTCTTCCTCCTTTTGTTCTTCGCTCTCTTCGTCATCTTTTTCATCCAATGAACTCACAGTTTCATCAATTTCTTCTTCCATAGCTTCCTGCAAAATATTAGTCTCTTCTTGGACAGCGGAGACTTTATCAATAAATGCATCAATATTGTAATTGTATTCATAATTTTCATATCAATATCTAAGTATAGCAAGATTTTCAGGCCTATAAACATCATCATCTAAAGCTTCATACTTTTCAAACAAAGATTCAATTTCATAAGCAGCCTTAAAAGCAACAAATTCTTTAATTCGTTCAACATCATAGTAATCATATATACCATTAGCATAAGAAGCTAAGGTTTCATTATCATTAAATTTGCATGAAAAGGGAAGGTGTGGAGCCTTCATCCTAGAGCAACAAGTAATATCATATCTCAAGCATAGATCCCGAGCATACCAACGCAACATATTAATTTGATCCCATAATAGTTTCCCTTTTTGTGTCAAGCGATAATCCCTAAAGTATTCATGTTGATCCAACGTTACTCCCATAACATAGTTCAATGGGGTTTTCTCAGGATTATTAAAGTAGTACATAATATCTTTCACATAACGATCATCGAGGGTTTTAGGAGGTTCCCCATCTCCATGAGCAGCAAGTACACCTAATTTTTTTGGTATTTCGTGTTCCATATCCATAACTAATGATAAAGAACAACTAAGAATAGCAAATAAAAATTACTTAGTGATAAAGCAAACAAGCACACACGAGAATATTCACCCCACGCTATGACTCCCCAGCAACGGTGCAAGAAAAAGGTCTTGATAACCCGTAAGTATGCAGGATAGTTGTAGCCTCTTTCGATAAGTAAGAGTGTCGAACCCAACGAGGAGCTAAAGGTACAACAAATACTCTCTCAAGTCCTATCGGCAATTGATACGACTCTACGCACGCTTGACGTTCGCTTTACCTAGAACAAGTATGAAACTAGAAGTACTTTGTAGGTGTTGTAGGATAAGTTTGCAAGAAAGTAAAGAACGCGTAAATAGAAAATAGGGGCTGTTTAGATAAAGATGCAATAAAGTAAATATAGCGAGTGTGGAAAAGTGGTGGTAGGAGTTGCGGAATTGTCCCTAAGCAATTGACTACTTTACTAGACCGATAGCAAGTATTATGTGGGAGAGGCCACTGCTAGCATGTCATCCCTGACTTGGAATTCTATGCACTTATGATTGGAACTATTAGCAAGAATCCGCAACTACTAACGTTCTTTAAGGTAAAACCCAACCATAGCATTAAGATATATTGGTCCCCCTTCAATCCCGTATGCATCAATTTCTATGCTAGGTTGAAGCTTCTATCACTCTAGCCCTCCAATACATAGTCCTATCAACATACAACTAACCCTATGGTGTGATCCACGCGCGCGCTCATATGATGGGCACCAAAGGACAGCAACATAACCACAAGCAAATTAAATCAATCATAGCAATTCATCAACCACCTATAGGACAACGAAAATCTACTCGAGACATCATAGGATGGCAACACATCATTGGATAATAATATGAAGCATAAAGCACCATGTTCAAGTAGAGGGCACAGCGGGTTGCGGGAGAGTGGACCGCTGTAGATAGAGCGGGGAAGGTGATGGAGATGTTGGTGAAGATGGCGGAGGTGTTGGTGAAGATCGCGATGATGATGATGGCCCCCGGTGGTGTTCCGGCGCCACCGGAAGCAAGGGGGAGAGAGCCCCCCTTCTTCTTCTTCTTCCTTGACCTCCTCCCTAGATGGGAGAAGGGTTTCCCCTCTGGTCCTTGGCTCCCATGGCTTGGGAGGGGCGAGAGCCCCTCCGAGATTGGATCTATCTCTCTGTTTCTGCGTTCTGGAATTCTGCCCTGGCATCGTTTCTTTTATATCCGGAGATCCATAACTTCGATTGGATTGAAACCTTCACCCAGATCGTTTTCCAAAAATTAGTTTTCTTGCGGCCAAAGAAGGGCATCAACCGCCTTACGAGTGGCCCAGGAGGGTGGGGGCGCGCCCACCTAGAGTGGGCGTGGGACCCTATCTCCTGGCCATCTCGGGCACCGTCTCGCGTTGATTTTACTTCCCAAAAATCACAAATATTCCAAAATAATTCTCCGTCCGTTTTTATCCCGTTTGGACTCCGTTTGATATGGGGTTTCTGCGAAACATAAAACAGGAAACAGACTGGAACTGGCACTGGGCACTGGATCAATATGTTAGTCCCAAAAATAATATAAATGTAGCGACCCGACCCGAATGGATCAAGTCTCTGTGCTTTCGTGTCATCCCTGGATCGGTATGCTGACACACACAGTACTCGAAGGATTTATAACAGAGGTAAATCACATGTATAAAGTAACGTAAAAACTATTACCTCAATCCAAAACATAGCGGAAGCAACAAGGTTGTGGATTCCCATCAACACCAACGGCAAAGTTGAGTATAGGAAATCGTAACCCTAACGTATCACTTACTGTCAAATGCGAAAAGTCTGCAACATGAAAAGTTGCAGCCCGAAACGGGTCAAGACATGGAATATCTTTGGCAATGTAACACATAGAGAGTAATGAAAAAATAAGCTATACTACATGCATATATGGCTGGTGGAAAGCTCTATGGTTACAGTTTTTGCGAAAAGCCAATTTTTCCCTACTTCAAAGGAATAAGTTTATTTAGCTACCATGGTGGTTGTTGAACATTGAGAATGGTTGACAGCATCCTCAATCCCAATTAAAAGGTACTCATCAAAACCCAATAACATTTATTAGAAGTAACATGTTGAGATTCACATGATATTTAAGTACTAGATACTCAAAACGTCCATAACCGGGACACGGCTAATCATGATTAGTTTATACACTCTGCAGAGGTTTTGCGCACTTTTCCCCACAAGACTCGATCGCCTCCGCTTGGTTCTCGCACTACATGGTGTTTGAGAGACGGATGATCGAGACACAGTTTTTCGTAAGCACTAGCACCTTACATGTGGGTAGACCGTACCAACCTACATCCCCTACATCAGCTAGCCTACCCGTAAGAGTTCGCACAACTTACTCAACTATGCCAGAGCCCATATTGGCTTGTGGCTGCACACGGAAGTTTCTAGTTTAAATAATCTCATGATCCCTTAGAGCACAGGTGGCGGTCCAAGAAATACAGGCAAGTCCTGATAGAAACCAGTGCCTCAATCCACCCAGATGTGTGTTTAGGTTGCCACCTTAGATAAACCATTAATTAACAATCTCACATCATCATGGATATTCACTCACCCAATCCACGTCTACTAGCATAGCATGGCATAATAAGCAACGTAGAAGTAACTCCCAAGGTTTCATAAGTAAACAGGTAATAGGTACTACCTCAATCTACTTCCCATCCCACAATTTAAGTTGATCCTAAACATGCAAGTGTTTGAGGAATAGGACTAATGCATAAAACTGGGTAGTAGAAAAGGTATGATCAAGTGTTACTTGCCTGCAAAGTTGATGAAGATGATTCGCACTCAAAACTCTTGATAGCTCTACTCGTCAAACTCCGGTCAATCTATCGTAATCAAGCAATAGTAACCACACATAAGCAATCACTCAAAAGATCGGAAAGAACGAAGAAAACAATTCGGAAAACGTCAAAACCAAATCAAATAACTCTTGCAGCATAAAACAATTTCTAACAGTACCAAAATTATGTGAATTTGGCCTTATCAGAAAGTTTAGGTCAAGAGCTTCGGTTAGCAAAAAGAATCAACGAAATCGGAGTTACGAAACTCAAGTTATGATCAAACGAAGTTCAAATACAAATCTGTTTGAATTCAAATTTTAAATTTTCAAAAACATGTTTGAGTTGGATTACTGGATAGAGGGGATCATAACGAAGAAGTGGGCGTTGGTTTCATTGGATTCCGACTTATGAGTAAAAAGTTATGAGCGTTTGAAGATTAGGGACTAAAAAATAACACTACGGATAGGTCCCTGACGGAAATTAAAAATAAAAAGAAACATCTATCGAGCGAACGCACGCTAAACAAAACCGGAAAGAAAAACCGGCGAGAAAACCGATCTAGGGTTTCGGAAAGAAAACAAAGCGAAAAACCGATCTAGAAAACCGGAGCAAACCGGAACGATTTACAAAAAACCGAACCGAGGAAAAGAAAAAGGTAACGCTGGCGGGCTAGTACCTCGAAGAGGCGAGGGCTCACAAGGCACTTGGCGGCGGGCGGTGGCAAGTGGCGGCGGGCACTGGTGAGGGGCGACGGCGGTGTAGGGCGGCGGCGGCGAGGGCGGGCGGCGCGCTGTGGTGGCGCCAAGGCTCACTGGCCTGTGGAGAGGAGGAGAGGAGAGTTGATTTGATGTGTTGGAGGGGGTGCTTGGGTATTTATATTGGGGAGGGAGGGTTTTGCTTGGGGTAGGGGACAAGAAATAGATTAGGATTAGGAATCCTAGGAATAAAAAACGGAATAACAAAAACGGGATCAAACCCTACTAAGATTTGTAATAGAATAGGAAACTTGGGGCTCCCTGGCTCCCCTAGGTGCGTGCGTGCGTTGGCCTTGGCCTTCGGCCGGCCGGTGGCTTTGGCGGCTTGGGCCTTTGGCCCAAGGCGCTGCGCTCCTTTTTTTTAAAAAAAAAATTCCAGACGAAAGAAAAATAATAAAACCAAATAAATAATTATATTATATAGGCATATAATGTATCAAAATTTTCAGAAAAGAATTTCCTACATGATGAACATTATTCTAGCTTCAAATAAAATACACACAAATTTAAATAAAGCCAAGAGTGCTTCCGGTCCAATAAAATCCAAAAAACATCATTTTAAAAAATATCAAAATGATTTCAAATTAATTTCTCTCCAATTTTCTGATGTAGGGAATCATGTTACCCTATTTTCCATATATTTTATTTTTGGAGAAAATAATTTGAATAAAACTCAAATAACTCCAAATTGAAAATAAATTCAAAAGAACTTTTAATTCTTTGAAACTCCCAACTCATATTTCATATGTTTTGAAGAAGTCATTTTATCTTCCCTCGTGAAAATCATTGAGTTGCTTAAAGTTTCAGAATTGGAAATATTCTCAAATGAAATTCAAATATTTTCAACACCTTGTCATTTAAATAAATGGAAGAAGTCATGTCATCTTCTCTCCGTGGTTTTGTGATGAAAAGAATTTGAATTCTCAAGATCATAAAATGAAAAATGAAAGTTTGGGAAAGTCCTTTTATTCCCTCTCATTTAACTTTCAAAAGTTTCGAATTTCACTCACTTTCAGTCAATCAATCAAACAATCAATCAAAACTATCTATTTGTTTATAACATTCCAAAATTTAGAATTTTGGGATGTTACAAACTACCACCCTTAAAATGAATCTCGTCCTCGAGATTCGGAGAGGTTAGCAAGAAATAGGTTAGGGTTTGGGGGTCTTCTCAAAGTCCATCGATCATCTCCGGGGTCTCGGGTGCTACCACCCTTAAAAACATTGTTACGGTTCCATCAAAACTCATATACTCCATCCTTATCGTTGACAGTGTCGGTCTTCTCAGATATTAAGGATAATCCCTTCTCTGGGCTCTTTCGGTAGTGGCATAACTTTTTCCTCAATTCCTTTGTCCTTTCATCTTGGTAAGGTTATCCCGAAACTGGTCTTCATAGTCGGCCAGTCTGGCGCCAATGCTAAACAACTATCGATATCTCGTGGTGGTCAACAATTTATGGTTTCTCCTGCAGAAAAGCGGGTGCAGGTTGAACCTCACCGTATAACCTACGGTTGGCAACAAGCTGTAGTGTACAAGGGAAAAACAATACCTATACCTTTCTAAGGTTTAAACAAGGTTTAATATAAATCGTCTCTCTGCTTTAGGTAAGTCACTCAGATTTACCATCGCTTATAGCAAGGCGAATAATAAGAGTAAGTCGGTATGGTGATCAATCCATCCCGCACCCAAATCATTACCTTGTACATGGGTTAGCGAATCTCGCATTCTAACACTCGGTCATCCTCGCAAGCATTGCAGAATTTTCTCTTGTCGACGAACCAAGTTCGGAAAATCCATTGATTCTCGCAGCCAAACAAACATCTATCATTCCTTAACAACTCTCGTGTTTTGCGTAAACTCCTATAGAATCGTTGGTCGATACAATCGTAACTTCTTCCAGGTTTTTCCTTGACAAGAGTGTGCTTGCTTCTTGGTAGGTCACTGGGCCCGTGGGTTATGGCCCATCTCATCGCTTGCAAATCTTGAACTCGTCATCCGCAACCGATCATTATCCCAACATCCAACTTCCCGCATACTTAAAATCCATCCAAATGTACTATCTCTTTTCCTTATATTTGCACCAAACGGGACATGATTACTCGAGACTCTTCATGGAATTTCCATTGATCCATATTTCCAACATCATACCTCCTTTATATCGAATAGTAATTCATCTCTTCATCCTCGTGGGATGTCCCACATACCAAGATAAAAAAACTTATACTTATGAAGTCCATATCCACTTTGTGGAACATCATTACCCTTTCCAGGGTCAAGCGTCCTTCTGAGGGAATATTGGCCATCTCTGCATGGCACTTCTTCAACTGGAAACGTGAAACACATCATGAACTCCTGACAGTTCTTCGGGTGACTCCAACTTGTTGGTAACTTCTCCCATACGCTCCAAAACTCGGTATGGTCCTACAAATCTCGGGCTAACTTTCCCTTAACTCCAAATCGTTTAACTCCTCGCAGAAATGGCACACAAAGATATGCTCATCTCCGATTTCATAGACTATCTCCTTGCGTTTTTGAGTCTGCATAACTCTTCACTGGACTGAGCTACCTTCAGTCTATCTCGAAGCAACTTAACATTCTCTTCTCACTCCTTGATCACATTTGGTCCAAACAATTGACGGTCTCCAACTTCATCCCACATCAACGGTGTCTGGCTCCTTCTCCCATACAAAGCTTCAAAAAGGGGCCATCTTCAAACTGACTTGGTAGCTGTTGTTGAATGAGAAACTCCGCGTAAGGTAAATTATCATCCCTACTAGATCCATAATCCAGCGCACACGCTCTCAACATGTCCTCCAAAATATGATTTACTCTCTTAGTTTGTCCATCTGTCTGCGGATGAAAGGTTGTACTGAACTCTAGCCTAGTACCCAAAGTTTGGTGCAGCTGATTCCAAAACTTTGAGGTAAACTTTGTTCCTCTATGATGGTCCTCGAACTCCATGCGGACATACGATCCTTGTCAAATATATCTTGGCCAACTTCGCACTTGTATAGGTGGTTTTCACGGGATAAAGCGAGCCACTTTGATCAAGCGAATAAACTACTACCCAGATAGAATCATATCCCGTTCGGGTTCGGGAAATCTGGTAATGAAATCCATGCCAAGCTTATCCTGCTTCCATTCGTATTAGCATAGGCTGTAGTACTCGACTAGCTTCGATGCTCGCCTTCACTCTCGACATACGTCACCTACGACTACATACTACTGCAATATCCTTCTTCATACCAGTCCACCGTAAACACTCCTTCAAATTCGAATACATCTTGGTGTTTCGAGGCGAATCAAGTATGGTGAGTCATGAGCCTCTGAAGCATTAACTTCCCGATCTCTGCATTATTGGGTATATGTACACCGTCCTCAAACCATAAGGTGTCGTGCTCATCCTTACGAAAACCTTTGGCCTTTCCTTTACTCATCCTCTCTTTTACCTCGTAAATCTCTTTGTCATCCTCCACGAGCTTCACGGATCTTTCCCAACAATGTAGACTGAACTTCCATTATCGCAACGAAACCTTGGGGAACAATCTCCAACTGAAGTTCCTTGAGATCCTCGGCTAACTCCTTTGGTAATCCTCCGATTATGAGGGTATTCGTCCTTGTTTTATTTATGGTTATATCCTATTTCTCCACAAGGCTTGTATGCACAAGGTTTCTTCACATCCTTTCCATAAGGCTTCAATTTCTGGGACACAAACCGAGACTTTGGCAAAGTCAACTTGAATTCTTCTCAAGTGGTTACTTCTTGCAATCCATTGATGGTTTGGTACATCCTCCACCAAGTAGCAGCACCTCTTTCAAAGCACTCAAGAGCATGTTGGGCCATATACTTTCCAGCTATAGTGTTATTCGTCATATGATCTTCCATGTTCTAAATCCATCGGTCTGTCCCCAATTGACTCATCGGTCCAGAAAATATAATCTCATCTCCATTCATCCTCTATTGGGTCCATGGGTTTGGGGTGGGATAAGAGAGATCGAGAGGGATGCACACAATATAAACAAAGGTTTTTGAAAAACAGATTTTATTGTGGCTGTCGGAAAAACATCAAACAAATGACAGCTCACAATCGTCGCATCTAACGCATGTATGTAACAGGGGTTAGGTCTTCTAAGGGTCAATAAATCTTCAACGCCATCAAACCCTTCAAGTCTTGTTCATGTCTCCGATGGCTTCTTCCAATCGTGCTTGTCCTGCTCAAGTTCTTTTGCCAGATCATCTCTGTTGACGCGAAGTCTCTCGCGACGTCCTATAATATTTCTGGAGTTGCATTCCAAACTTCTGGTTTCAACTTCCTTGACATGAACCATGGTCCTCATCGTCCTTCGCCTCGACAAAACTTTGATGTCTCAAGGTTTTGCTCCTCGGCTTGTCTACTTTCGACTTTCGGATCCTGAGTTCTTCATGAAATACTTCCTTGTCAAAATTTAGCTTCTTGTGGGTCCATCTTAACTTTCTGATGTAACACTCCAGATCCAATACACCTTGATCTCGGGTATTGATAACTTCCATGGTCCGTCAAATTCCATAAGCGTAACCTTCCTAGGTCATAAGGATCTAAAAATACTTTAGAGCCTTCAAAATCTCATAGTCTTCGGAGTCTTCAACAGTCGTAGTTTCCATTTACACGGTAAAATCCTCTTCATTCCAAATGGTATTAGTTGTCCGATATCTTGCCTCCTTGGAGTGGTCTCATCAGTCAAATCTTCGAGTGGTCAAAAGGGAAAAGGGGTATGGTCTCACTAAAAGGGAATATTTGAATAAGCTCAGAAGAGAAGAGAGGTAAAAGATCCTCTTGAAAAAGAAAGTTGTAGAGAAAAATCTTTCCTATGGGCTTGCCATTTTCTAGGGTCACGTCCTACAACAACATGTGCTCGATACCATCTTGTAGCGACCCGACCGAATGGATCAAGTCTACGTGCTTCGTGTCATCCACTCGATCGGTATGTCGACACACACAAGACTCGAAGGATTTATAACAGAGGTAAATCACATGTATAAAGTAACGTAAAAACTATTACCTCAATCCAAAACATAGCGGAAGCAACAAGGTTGTGGATTCCCATCAACACCAACGGCAAAGTTGAGTATAGGAAATCGTAACCCTAACGTATCACTTACTCGTCGTCTGAAAAGTCTGCAACATGAAAAGTTGCAGCAAACGGGTCAGACATGGAATATGCCGGCAATGTAACACATAGAGAGTAATGAAAAATAAGCTATACTACATGCATATATGGCTGGTGGAAAGCTCTATGGTTACAGCTTTTTGCGAAAAGCCAATTTTCCCTACTTCAAAGGAATAAGTTTATTTAGCTACCATGGTGGTTGTTGAACATTGAGAATGGTTGACAGCATCCTCAATCCCAATTAAAAGGTACTCATCAAAACCCAATAACATTTATTAGAAGTAACATGTTGAGATTCACATGATATTTAAGTACTAGATACTCAAAACGTCCATAACCGGGGACACGGCTAATCATGATTAGTTTATACACTCTGCAGAGGTTTAGCACTTTTCCCCACAAGACTCGATCGCCTCCGTTTGGTTCTCGCACTACATGGTGTTTGAGAGACGGATGATCGAGACACGCTTTTTTCGTAAGCACTAGCACCTTACATGTGGGTAGACCGTACCAACCTACATCCCCTACATCAGCTAGCCTACCCGTAAGAGTTCGCACAACTTACTCAACTATGCGAGCCCATATTGGCTTGTGGCTGCACGGAAGTTTCTAGTTTAAATAATCTCATGATCCCTTAGAGCACAGGTGGCGGTCCAAGAAATACGAGGCAAGTCCTGATAGAAACCAGGTGCCTCAATCCACCCAGATGTGTGTTTAGGTTGCCACCTTAGATAAACCATTAATTAACAATCTCACATCTGTCATGGATATTCACTCACCCAATCCACGTCTACTAGCATAGCATGGCATAATAAGCAACGTAGAAGTAACTCCCAAGGTTTCATAAGTAAACAGGTAATAGGTACTACCTCAATCTACTTCCCATCCCACAATTTAAGTTGATCCTAAACATGCAAGTGTTTGAGGAATAGGGCTAATGCATAAAACTGGGTAGTAGAAAAGGTATGATCAAGTGTTACTTGCCCGCAAAGTTGATGAAGATGATTCGCACTCAAAACTCTTGATAGCTCTACTCGTCACACTCCGGTCAATCTATCGTAATCAAGCAATAGTAACCACACATAAGCAATCACTCAAAAGATCGGAAAGAACGAAGAAAACAATTCGGAAAACGTCAAAACCAAATCAAATAACTCTTGCAGCATAAAACAATTTCTAACAGTACCAAAATTATGTGAATTTGGCCTTATCTGAAAGTTTAGGTCAAGAGCTTCGATTAGCAAAAGAATCAACTAAATCAGAATTCTGAAACTCAATTTATGATCAAACGAAGTTCAAATACAAATCTGTTTGAATTCAAATTTTAAATTTTCAAAAACATGTTTGAGTTGGATTACTGGATAGAGGGGATCATAACGAAGAAGTGGGCGTTGGTTTCGTTGGATTCCGACTTATGAGTAAAAAGTTATGAGCGTTTGAAGATTAGGGACTAAAAAATAACACTACGGATAGGTCACTGACGGAAATTAAAAATAAAAAGAAACATCTATCGGCGAGCATACGCTAAACAAAACCGGAAAGAAAAACCGCGAGAAAACCGATCTAGGGTTTCGGAAGAAAACGAAACGAAAACCGATCCAGAACTGAACGGAAACCGGAACGATTTACTGAAAAACCGAACCTAGGAAAAGAAAAGGTAATGCGGCGCTGGGCTAGTACCTCAAGAGGCGAGGGGCTCCGGCGGCGGCGTTCAAGCGGCGGCGCGGCACTTGGCGGCGGCGGTGGCAAGTGGCGGCAAGGCTGGTGAGGGGCGACGGTGTAGGGCGGCGCGGCGGGCGAGGGCGGCGGTGTGGTGGCGCTCAAGGTCATGTGGAGAGGAGGAGAGGAGAGTTGATTTGATGTGTTGGAGGGGGTGCTTGGGTATTTATATTGGGGAGGGAGGGGTTTAAGCTTGGGGTAGGGGACAAGAAATAGATTAGGATTAGGAATCCTAGGAATAAAAACGGAATAACAAAAGCAGGATCAAATCCTACTAAGATTTGTAATAGAATAGGAAACTTGGGGCTCCTGGCTCCCCTAGGTGCGTCGTCGTTGGCCTTGGCCTTGACGGCCGGTGGCTTTGGCGGCTTGGGCCTTTGGCCCAAGGCGCTGCGCTCCTTTTTTTTAAAAAAAAAAATTTCCGGACGAAAGAAAAATAATAAAACCAAATAAATAATTATATTATATAGGCATATAATGTATCAAAATTTTCAGAAAAGAATTTCCTACATGATGAACATTATTCTAGCTTCAAATAAAATACACACAAATTTAAATAAAGCCAAGAGTGCTTCTGGTCCAATAAAATCCAAAAAAAATCATTTTAAAAATATCAAAATGATTTCAAATTAATTTCTCTCCAATTTTCTGATGTAGGGAATCATGTTACCCTATTTTCCATATATTTTATTTTTGGAGAAAAATAATTTGAATAAAACTCAAATAACTCCAAATTGAAAATAAATTCAAAAGAACTTTTAATTCTTTGAAACTCCCAACTCATATTTCATA
Source organism: Aegilops bicornis (assembly GCA_021605145.1). Taxonomy (NCBI): domain Eukaryota; kingdom Viridiplantae; phylum Streptophyta; class Magnoliopsida; order Poales; family Poaceae; genus Aegilops; species Aegilops bicornis. The sequence continues at coordinate 707,293,270 of CM038673.1, read as the reverse complement.
TGTTTTGAAGAAGTCATTTTATCTTCCCTCGTGAAAATCATTGAGTTGCTTAAAGTTTCAGAATTGGAAATATTCTCAAATGAAATTCAAATATTTTCAACACCCCTTGTCATTTAAATAAATGGAAGAAGTCATGTCATCTTCTCTCCAGGGTTTTGTGATGAAAAGAATTTGAATTCCTGAAGATCATAAAATGAAAACTGAAAGTTTGGGAAAGTCCTTTTATTCCCTCTCATTTAACTTTCAAAAGTTTCGAATTCACTCACTTTCAGTCAATCAATCAAACAATCAATCAAAACTGTCTATTTGTTTATAACATTCCAAAATTTAGAATTTTGGGATGTTACAATAAAAAGTTGCCAAAAGTATATGAAAGTTGAATAATATTGGCATGGAACAATCAAAAATTATAGATACGACGGAGACGTATCAAGTAGCTCCGTGCAGAGAATTGTAGACATAGAATATTTGCAAAATACATACGGCTCTAAATGTGACAGACCCATTGACTATACTTCTCTCACGAGCAAAGCATGATCATACCTTAGTACTCTTTGGGTGTTAATCACATAGCGATGTTAACTAGATTATTGACTCTAGTAAACCCTTTGGGTGTTAGTCACATGACGACGTGAACTATGGGTGTTAATCACATACAGATGTGAATATTGGTGTTAAATCACATGATGATGTGAACTACATTATTGACTCTAGTGCAAGTGGGAGACTGGAGGAAATATGCCCTAGAGGCAATAATAAAGTTATTATTTATTTCCTTAATTCATGATAAATGTTTAGTATTCTTGCTAGAATTGTATTAACCGGAAACATAATACATGTGTGAATACATAGACAAACAGAGTGTCACTAGTATGCCTCTACTTAACTAGCTCGTTGACCAAAGATGGTTAAGTTTCCTGGCCATAGACATGAGTTGTCATTTAATAAACGAGATCACATCATTAGGAGAATGATGTGGTTGACTTGACCCATTCCGTTAGCTTAGCGCTTGATCGATTTAGTTTACTGCTATTGCTTTCTTCATGACTTATACATGTTCCTTTGACTATGAGATTATGCAACTCCCGGTTACCGGAGGAACACTTTGTGTGCTACCAAACGTCACAACGTAACTGGGTGATTATAAAGTTGCTCTACAGGTGTCTCCAATGGTACTTGTTGAGTTGGCATAGATCGAGATTAGGATTTGTCACTTCGTATTTCGGAGAGGTATCTCTAGGCCCTCTCGGTAATGCACATCACTATAAGCCTTGCAAGCAATGTGACTAATGAGTTAGTTGCGGGATGATGCATTACGGAACGAGTAAAGAGACTTGCCGGTAACGAGATTGAACTAGGTATTGAGATACCGATGATCAAATCTCGGGCAAGTAACATACCGATGACAAAGGGAACAACGTATTTGTTATGCGGTTTGACCGATAAAGATCTTCGTAGAATATGTAGGAGCCAATATGAGCATCCAGGTTCCGCTATTGGTTATTGACCGGAGACGTGTCTCGGTCATGTCTACATAGTTCTCAAACCCGTAGGGTCCGCACGCTTAACGTTCGGTGACGATCGGTATTATGAGTTTATGTGTTTTGATGTACCGAAGGTAGTTCGGAGTTCCGGATATGATCCCGGACATGACGAGGAGTCTCGAAATGGTCGAGACATAAAGATCGATATATTGGATGACTATGTTTGAACTTCGGAAGGGTTCCGGGCAAGTTCGGACAAATATCGGAGTATCAGGGGGTTACCGGAACCCCCCGGGGAGTGTAATCGGCCTATTGGGCCTTAGTGGAGAAGAGGAGGGGCGGCCAGGGCAGGCCGCGCACCCCCTCCCCCTCTAGTCCGAATTGGACAAGGAGGGGGGCGGCGCCCCCCTTTCCTTCCCCCTCTCTCCTCCTTCCCTCTCTCCTACTCCTACTCTTGGAAGGATTAGAGTCCTACTCCCGGTGGGAGTAGGACTCCCCTTGGGGCGCGCCTAGGAGGTCCGGCCCCTCCCCCTCCTCCACTCCTTTATATATGGGGGAGGGGGCACCCCATAGACACACAAGTTGATCATTGATCTTTTAGCCGTGTGTGGTGCCCCCCTCCACCATAATCCACCTCGATCATATCGTAGCAGTGCTTAGGAGAAGCCCTGCATCGGTATCTTCATCAAAACCGTCATCACGCCGTCGTGCTGACGGAACTCTCCCTCGAAGCTCTACTGGATCGTGAGTTCATGGGACGTCACCGAGTTGAACGTGTGTAGATCGCGGAGGTGTCGTACGTTCGGTACTAGGATTGGTCAATCGTGAAGACGTACGACTACATCAACCGTGTTGTCATAACGCTTCCGCTTATGGTCTACGAGGGTACATGGACGACACTCTCCCCTCTCGTTGCTATGCATCACCATGATCTTGCATGTGCTTAGGAATTTTTTTGAAATTACTACGTTCCCCAACAACTCCTCCTCCAAGTTCGACACCGCGTCAGACGTCTCCGCTGCCTCAGCAATCGCGGAAGAGAGCCGCCGCAGCTATGGTGCATAGTGCTACAAGTCGAGGTAGTACAGGAGGTACAGGCGGAGGCAAGCGATTTCAATATGGTCCAAGCCTCACGCCTCTTCCGCAGAGGCCTTACGACATGACCAAGGAGCAAAACGAAGCCATAGTGAAGGCCCAAGTGGACGCCCATTTTGGACCGAAACCGCCACCGCCGCCAAGGGAGACAGTGCCCGAGGATAAGATTGACCACTTTATTCGTATGGCTAAAGCACCAGCTCCCAAGCCTGTTGACTCAGACTATGAGAGCCAAATCAGGAAGGCACATCGAGCACGACAAAAAGAATCGAGCTCGAGCTCGAGCCAAGCAGCTGGCCAAAAATGCGGAAAACCGTTCCCGAATAGGAGAACAAAGTGCGTAATCGATCCCCCCGCTTGTTATACCAACACATGAGAGTACCGGCGCTGGTCAGCTGGTAATAACCGACGAGCATAGAAGGCAGGCTGAAATGCTCGGTATCACTGTTGGACAACTCCTCGAGATTGAGCCCATGCCTCTGCTTAGAGAGCAGGACATAAAACGGAAATATGTCCGCGGCCAACCTTTGGTCAAGCCTGGCGAGGTCAAGAACCTCCCAACGAGAATGTATGAATTGCATGATTGGTACATTAAAATTACCAAGAGTACCAATCGAGAGTCCCTCGTGGTAAAAGTCAAGGAAGAGTATACTTCCATAAGCTAGCTCTGGTCATTGAGTATTCAGAACTATTTCAGTTATTCAATCAAGACGCACTCGACAAATCTCTCGTCAGTTGCTATTGTTTGTAAATGATTTCTTCCTGTAATTTAAGTCTCAAGCTAGCTATAGTGCTCATCGATCGATCATTACCTGTAATTATCCTCACTATATTCTTTTCTATGGTATTATGCAGGATGAAGATGTATGAAATGAAAAAAGGTGGACGCTATGGCATTGGGTTCATTGACCCAAATACCATTAATGAACAAACATGGAAATATCCATGGTATAAAGCAGAAGTAGAGAAAAACATGCTAGAGTTCTTGAAGCGCCTCAATACCAATGACGATATACTACTTCCTTACAACTTCCTCTGAGTCACACTGTCTTGTACTACAAATTCTGTTTTTGCTTACTAGCTAGCTAGATGTTAATAATTATTACTACCAATGATGAGTGTTATGCACATGCCTGCTTAATTAAGACATGCAAACGTGTGTGCATGCAGTTTCCGTTGGATCTTGTTAATCATTAAAGTTGACAAAGTAACAGTTGAAGTACTGGACTTACTACTTAAAAAAAAGACTACTCTATCGCGAAGGGGATAGTCGACACGCCTCTTTAGTTCGTCATTTCCTGATATCAACTATTTAATAACTCATTTATTCATTTTCTTTGCTGGCGGGCAGGGCTTGGGAAAAGTTCAGGAATTCGAAAGAGGTTCTAGGCGAATGGAGAGAAAAGCTGCATTGGTTTCGACCCAAGGTATAATTAACTAAGTAGTACTAGCTTGCTACCATGCATCTCTTTAGTTCTAGTTTCAATATCATTGATTATCATGCTTGATTAATTATTATCTGATTAAATTATATTCTCGTAAAGGCCCTGAAGCAGGCACCGGGGACTTATGTGTGTGCATACTACGTTTTCGAGAACATTCGCATGATGACGTCCGAAAGGACCAAAACTGATAGACAGCTATGGGTACGTTTGAAAGAACAATATTCACAATTTTTACATCATTATCAATATCTAGTCACATAACTAATACACATGCATATTGATCTCCTTCTTAACAGTTCGAATCGGTGCGGGAGAAGCTCCTACCAGAGGAGCGCATACGAGCACTTCAAGAGGAAATAGCGGGATTTTTGCTCGACCAGGTCATAGATCCCAAAGGGGAATTCTATTACGAGCTACCTCCCCAATGAACCACTCCCAATTTTCATCATGCTCCGAAGGCACCAAGGCAAATGCCACTGGCTCTGAAGGCAACATGTAGAAAAAACTGTATATATATACATGTGTATGTGTGAATAATGATGTGGTTGTGAGACATTCGATGATATATATATATATATATATATATATATATATATATATATGTGTGTGCGTGTGTGTGTGTGTGTGTATGATCCGTTCTACGAGAAATTCTATTTATATATATGCATAACGTGTACAACATGTAGTATCGTAAAATACCAGCAAACAAAAAAGAATTAAATGAAAAACACAAAATTAAAGAAAAAATAAATAATAAAACCAAAACCCTCCAAAAAAATTAATACCGGTTGGTGTTACCAACCGGTACTAAAGGTCTTTCCGCACCCGGCCCTCGCTCGTGCCACGTGGTGGCCCTTTAGCGGCGGTTCGTGCAGAACCGCATCTTTGAGAGGCTTTAGTCCCCATCCTTTAGTACCGGTTACAGAACCAACACTAAAGGCCCTTACGAACCGGTGGTATAGCCCGGTTCTGCACTAGTGCATGCATACATTCCCCTGATATGTTACAATCCCATAGATGGTTTGCTGCAAACACACAGATGAATTGCCCTGATGAGGCCGAAGGCCTGCTGCAAACATTGTGTTCATGCATCCTTTGAATATTTTTCATGTTCGCTTTTTTGTGAATTATTCTTCTCATGTTATCGGGGTGGCAGCATTTACATGTTAGCATACGGTGCCATGATTCTTCTCGGCCGAGGGCTTTGTTGCGACAAGTGGAGATTTGTTACTTTTCTACACGAAAATGAGAATGTTACATTGGTTTGCTTGGAATGCTGCTATGTTTTTTGGTATGTGCTTTGGCATACCACGGGAGAAATAAAAATGCAAATTAAACGCTCAGTTCTCCAAAAGGATTTCTATATATGTAGACTCCTCTCTATCTCTACTCTCTTCACCGGTTTAATTAACTTTCCTTTGCCACCTCTCAGATACTAGTCCTATCTTGTTGGCGAAGAAATATCGATCAGATCCGGTTGAGATTTGCTTCCAAGGATTCTCTCTCTCTCTCTCTCTCTCTCTCTCTCTCTCTCTCCTGTACGTAATACTCATCTCTCTCTCTCTGCGCGCCACGCTAGCTGTGAAATAAACACCAAGTGATTCCGTTTAAACCGCGCGGCAGTCTCTCTCTCTCTCTCTCTATCTGCCGCGCCGCGCCGCGCTGTCAAATTAATAACAGCAGGTGAATCCCGTTTAAACCGCGTAACAAACCGGATCGATCCCAGCCTTTCCTTCCTCTACCCGCCATCGATCGTCCATCGTCTCCGAAGCGGACTCCCATCGTCCCACCCCCCGCCGCGATCCCCACCCAGCTCGATCGCAGCCTCGCGCGCCACGGAACCCCCGCCGGCTTAGGCAGGCTTAAACCCTAGCTAGCTAGCGATCTACTACTACCCCGCCTCCGAGTCCCACTGCGCCTTGCCGCCGCAGAACGGATCTACCCCTCACCCAAGCCCCTCGCTCTCCATATAAGGCAACCCACTCCTCCTCTATCTCCCTCCACCCCACAAGCAAAGCGCAGGCGCAGGCCCGCGCGCCCCACAAGGCCACAACACAAGCCAAGCCCTAAACCCTCGAGCGTAGCGTAGCGCAGCGATACCGAACCCTCACTGCCGATCGATCGATCTGGTTTCCTTCCATGGCCGATCCCGCTGATCAGTCGCGGCGCCGGCGCCGCGAGATCGAGGAGGGCGAGGTCGTCTCCGGCTACAGCACGGGCTCCGACACCGACACCGACGACGAGGACGCGCGCTACTACCTCCACCCAGTGCCCCACCGCGACGACCGCCGGGGGATGCTGGTCACGGTCGCGCGGCCCGGCCCTGCCCCTGTACCGAAGGACGTGGTCGTCTCAGGATCAAGATCGGCTACCCGGGACTCTTCGCCCACATCCTCGCTCGGCTCTGGCAGGACCATCAGCGACGTCGACCACGCAGGGGGCGATGCTGCTGCCACCACCGCATTATTCCCGGCCTGCCTCATCTGCCACAGGCAGTTCCACAGCTCCAAGGCCGTGCATGGCCACATGAGGGTCCACGCGCAGGCGCAGCCGCAGCCGCAACCCAGGGAGGAGGAGAAGGTGTCTGCTGCGGTCAGCGCCGTGGACGACTCCGTGTCCGTGTCCATGCCCAATGTCGTCGCGGAGCCCAAGATCTCGGACGATCCCATGCCCGTGGAGATGGCCAGCAGCCATCAGGTTGTCCCCGGCAGCGGCAGCGCAAGCGTGGAGCCCAGTCAGAGTGCTGCTGATCTTTCCATGGCCATCGTGGTGGCAGAGGCAGCACCACCGACCGCTGCACCTAAGCAAGTCGACATCACCCCGACGCCTCCTGCACCGCCGCAAGTCCCCGTCCCCCCTCCGGTCGCACCAGCACCAGAGCCAGCCGCCGTCTACCTCCACCAGTCCGCCCCCGCACAGCAGCATGTCTTCGTCCCCCCACCGCAGGCCGCGGCACCGCTGCATGCCTTCCACGGGCCGCTGCACATGATCCCGCACCAGGACCCGGCCGCCCCGCGTGGGTTCTCGTGCAAGGAGTGCTACCGGTGGTTCCCGACGCACCAGGGGCTGGGCGGCCACGTCGCCGGCCACAAGAACCGGCGGATCGCGGCGGCGGCCGCCGCAGCCATGGCCGCGGGGATCGACCCGATTGACCACGCCGCGGGCGCGCCCAGGCCGGTGAGACAGCACACCTGCAAGGTCTGCGGCGCGGTGTACAGCAGCGGCGTCCGACTCGGGGGCCACATGAGGAAGCACTACACAGGCAAGCCCATCGTGCCGAGGAAGCGGGCGCGCCTCCTCTTGCCCCCGGATCACCTCGGGCTCGCGATCCCCGGGCCGGCGCCACAGGCACCAGCTGCCGAGGTGGCGGCGCAGCCACCGCAGGCGCCAGCGGTGCCGGCGGGCTGCCTGAGGATCTTCGGCGTCACCATCATGCAGGAAGCGAAGGAGGAGGAGCCCACCGTCGGGGACAAGCAGTGATCGATGAATACGGCAAACATGCAGTTTTGATATATACGTATAAAAATGTTAGGGGAGATTGGTACCATTAGAAGATTTATTAGGTCAGAAACATATATATCTCAGGAGAAGTCTATAAAGTTGTGTGACGATAGTTTGATCGATGCGTGCTTGAATTTGGATAAACGTGTCTTTGGTTGTGTATACATGTACTCTTTGTTCATCAAGTTTTATAACGTTCGCTGTTACAAGGACGACACACTGCACACCACATACACGCACACTCATCTCGATCAGCTTTATTGGAACGAAAAAGACGCAAAAGCGCTGTGGCAAAAAAATTCTCAGAAACGATCCTAGTACAATTCACGCTCAAACTGGAAGTGCATGCATGTGTGCACAAAGCCAAATAAGTCACAAGTCCCTAAAAAGTCCCTACCTGTTTGGTTCCTGAGACTTATAAGTCCCTATAAGACCATATTACAACTATAAGTCCCTATAAATCCCTACTTGAGAGTCTTATTTCATAAGTCCCAAATGCCCACTTTAAGTCCCTATAAGTCCCTCTTGTTTGGTTTAGATGGGACTTATAGGGACTTCTTTAAATTCCTAAGCCAATAAGTCCCTAAAAACAAACACCTTCTAAATCAACACCAGAAAAGTGTAGTTCTACGGAGCGAGTCCACCACCAGGGGCTTTCCAGGAGAGGCGATTGCAGGGCGATCGTCTTCCGCCGCTAGCTTTTTCCTTTCAGGGGGTGGTGAGCTCGTGTGGGGCGGCAACGGTGCGGCAGCCAAAACTCAAAAGACTCCAACGCAAAGCGAGGACGGCAACGGGATCAGCAAGCAGGGTTCGGCGAAATTGCCGACGGGGAAGAGGCGGCCAGCCTCACTGCAAGGATGGGAGACATGCTTCTTACTGAGAAGGAGTCGTTAAGCTTTGTGTTTCAAGAACGGGGCAGGATCACCCAAGACCGAGGAGATGGTCTGCCAAAGTCTGCTCACCCGGCCGGTGAACATACTTGCAGTCTTACATACATGCGCTAGAAAGAAGAATGATGAGGGCTTGGGATCTGCACCGCGAAGCACAATTCAAAGACGTAGGAGACAACATCTTTGTTGTCCACTTTGGAAGCAAGGGAGACTGAAAACATGCGCTTAACAATGGACCGTGGCAGTTTGACTTCCATGTGATACTCCCTCTGGCCCCGGCCCATAATATAAGAGCGTTCTTGACAGTTCTCTAGGACTATGAGGGTGATGTCAGGCCGTGGGATATGTTTTTTAACACGGTGAAAATGTGGGTTCGTGTGACAGATCTGCCGCTCGATAAGAGATCCGAGGATTTTAGCAAAGCGTTTGAGGTGGTTCGTGTTGATGTAGAGAAAGATGGTTGGGCAACTGGCTTGGTGAGGTGGTTCGTGTTGATATAGATAAAGATGGTTTTTCCATAAGCAAACATCTTCGTGTGCGCGCAAAGCTGACAGTTTTTGATCCGCTTGTGCGGGGGTTCTACCTCAAAGCATCACTGGGAGATAAGAAGAGGACTTGGTATGATTATTTTTGTTATGAAAAGATGTCCCGCTTTTGCTTTGATTGTGGAAGGTTAGTGCATGAGGACGAGCGACAGCGAGAGGGGGTGGCGTGGTAAAGCGTCATGCTCGCCGACACTCGAAGCCACACAAGGGGAGAATATTGCGGCACCACAAGTGATAGTAGACTCGGTGATGACTTGTAGTATGAATGAGTGGAGACAGGCTCAAGAAGCAAAGTCTATTAGAGTGCGGGAGACAGTGCAGCGTACGGTTGGAAACCGTCAGAGGATGGTTGGCTGAAGATGAGCGTTGATAGGGCTGTCTTGAAACTTGCTGGCAAAGGAGAGGGTGGTGTTTTGCTCGGAGACCACGCAGGCGATTTCCGAGGAGGTGCTTGTTACTTCTTTCCGGAGGCGTCGAATCTGGAGTTCGTCGAAATTCTGGCGTGCCAGCCAGCGTTGCAGCTTGCTGAGGAAAAGAATGTGCAACTGACTTCATGTCTGTAAGGCGGTGGCCATGTCAAGCTTACTGTAAGGTGGTGGTCGACATGCTGGCTGCGAAGCAAGGAGAAGAACCTATTCAAGGACCTCAAGAAGGGGGTCCAGGCGCAGCGCATGAGGTAAGCTGGGCTCATCCAACAGCGAATAGTGCTGCTCATGTTTTGACTAAAGAGGGTGTGAGAAAAGAACTCTGTCAAGTGTGGAATTATATAGTCCACCGGATTGTATTCTGCACATTATTGCATCAGAGGTTTCCTATGTCTTTGAATATATAGCAAGCTAAAGTTAAGCTAAGTAAGAAAAGCATAACCAGTAAGTAAAACATACCAAAAAAAACAGCATAACAGGCACACAGATGCAATAATCAGAGAAAAATAAATGACCAACGCCCCATCATAAGTATAGCTAACAGAAGATATTAATAGTCAATGCTTGAGGATTACATGCATAATAAATTTTTTTGGGGTTTTCGCCTAGTGCTTTAAACTGAATTACAACACAAGGTCCAATACACGGCATCGATACTTTACATTCAGTCTTTCAGTTTTCAGTGCGGAAGTAAACATGAGTGCTAATAACCGGACAGAACGAAGTAACATAAGCATCTAGTAGTGATGTATTAAAGGACGTACGCAACCTACCGTTGTAGTCAGTCGCTACAAAACAGGGCACCGTTGACGGAAGCCCCGCCGTCATCGGCTCTTGTCATTTGGTCATTTCCGACTGATTCTAGCGGTAGTAAGCCTGGTGAAAGGCTGGGGCCATGGCATTGCCATAGGCTCCAGGGCCGCTGTTGTATCCAGCGTAGATGGGGTAGGTCATGGGAGGGGCTTGGTATGGCATTCCAAGGCCAACATTAGGCACCGGCACCGCAGGTGGGTATGCATATGGCTCCCTCATTGGAAGTGGGCTCTGGCCACAGTAGAGGGCGTGCCCAGCTGGCCTATCATAAGAGTAGGGAGATCCGGTACCGTAGGAGACATGGGAGGCTGGAGAGCCGATGAATGCGGTGGCGGTGCTGCTGCTGGTGGCGGTGGCGGGCGAAGACGGTGCACCGGTGTTGTCGCTTAGACGACCAGACTTGGAAGGGGACATTGCTCCCCCGGTGCTCCCTTTGATGCGCTTGCTTGCTGGGCCGCCACTGGAACAACTCGACGCTGCCTTTTTCTTCTCAGTCTTTGCCATCTCCAATTCTTCCAGCCGTTTCCGGAGATCCTCCAATGGAAACTCAGCTTCGAGCTTGCGGTCCTCAACACACTTTATAACAGCCCGAAGCGCAGACTGCTCCTTCTTGTTTGCATTGACCTACAAGAGACGCAATATTAGACCCTAATTTGGTATGAGAAACAGAGCAGGCAGAAAATCCTTGCCAAAGCCACAACGGAGAATTAAAATACAGTGCTAGCTACTAGCAAACAGAGGTAAACTGGTATAGCTACAACAAGCAAACATCTGTATATCTTTCAGAAAGCCCTGTTGACAGACTACTTGACTACTTGTAGACTTTCAGGCATGCGTCACTGAATTCAATATTACTACTAATCTTACCCCAGATTGGCCACTGCTAGTGCTCACGTTATCTGAAGTGCAATATATCTTCTTAGAATCCTCCAGGTAGGATTTCAAAAGAGGGACTGGGGAGAATTTTTCCAGAAGACCAGCCTCATAGGCAAAGTTGACGGCATCAAGTTGTTGCCCCTTTGTGATAAGTTCTTCAATGATTTCTGCAAACAAGATTCAGGTCAGATAAGACAGCTTAATTCTTAACAAACTTACTTGAAAAGAATGACCTACAAAGTGATTACTAATGTACAAAGCGCCAGCAGCATACACTCGTGATCAGGCCAACTGAAATGGTCACACCAGCCCAACAAGGCAAGTCTCATACAGTAAAAAAGCATTTACTGGATAACTGAGATTACACAAGAGAAGTGTTCCATGTTTCGATAAAAAGCATCACTCTTGATATTTTGTTTAGAAAAATAGCCGGAGTGGTCCATTGTGCTGGCCATACTGCTCCCTTGGAAGACTAAGGTTTCCCAGCGCTTGTCTACGACAGTGACAATTCATCCAGGTATAGGACACACATATCGCAACTATGCATAAGCGGACTGCATTCCCAACAATAACCCAAACATAGCTACACCACAGCAACCCGCTTGTGGCTTATCAATTGAAACCTCATGCATGGCAAAACCAGGGAATCCACATAAGACTCTGCTACTAATGGTTATAAAGCTCGTTCAGTGAAATAATAGCATAGAACTATAAGTATAAGGATAAGAATCCAGACAAAATACAGAGGATGGTACTTGGTGGCCCATCCCGATGACAATCACTGAGGCACCACTCACCCGATTGCAATAGCCAGGGTGGTCCATGGTGCCGGCCATACTGACCTTGAAAGACTGTAAAACGTTTCCCCGCACTTGCTACGACAGTGACAATTCATCCCGGTAAGGACACGCATATGGCAACTATGCACACGCGAACTGCATTCCCAGCAATAACCCAAACATCGCTGCACCACAGCAACTCACTTGTGGCTTATCAATTACCAGTTCGATAAGACTTGCTAAAAGAATATAAATCTTATCTACTAACCTAATCCACAGTCCCCTGAGCAAACCGTAGCTTTGTAGTAGCATTTAAGCGCTAGATCTAGCCAATTTTATGCGCTGTGTCTACTAACAACTAGTTCATCATTTTAATTTAGGGAACATCTGGAGATAAAAGAGCTGAAATGTGGAGAGAAATGAGCTGAGATGAAGTACTACCTTCCATGTCATCCTCGAGGCCCAGCGTGAGAGCGAGGCGTGGCATCTGCCTGCGCCAGGAGAAGCTGAGAACGATCCTCTTGTACAGCTCCTTGTCCTCCTTCTCCGCCACGGCGAAGGTGGCGACGTGCTGCAGGAAGGCGTGGGCGTCGGGCGGCTTGGCGCCCTCCACCCCGCCCTTGCGCTCGGCAGCCTCCTTCCACTCGGCGGCCATGGCGCGGGCCCTGTCGCGCGCGGCCTGCGGCACCATGGGCCGCGCCGCTCCGATCTCCGGGTCCGGGTCGGCCAGCGCGGGCACGACCGCCTCCAGTATGAGCACGCAGGCCCAGGCCAGGTCGGTGGGGGAGCGGACGGCGCGGCGGTCCACGGGGAAGACCTCGGAGACGGCATCCATGGCGAACCTGGCCGGGTCGACGCAGCGCTGGAGCGCGGCGGGCAGCTCGGCGCGCAGCGCGTCCACCTCCTTGCGGCGCTCGACGACGAAGGCGAGGAAGCCCGCGGGGTCCATGGCGGCGCAGAGCGCGGCGAGGCCCTCGGCGACGTCGTCCGACGACGGCGGCGGCGGGGGTGGGGACGGCGGCCCGTCCCCGTCCTCGCGGTCGCGCTTGGGCGCGGGGGACTTGGCGAGGGCGTCGAGGCGGGAGAGCGCGAGCTTGACGGAGGCGTCGATGGAGAGCTCGCGGCGGCGGAGGGCGTCGAGCCGGCGGGAGGCGCGGAGCTCGACGACGCGGCGCCTGGCGCGGAGCGAGTCGGAGCGGGACTTGATGCCGCGCTCGAGGGAGCCGAAGTGCTCGGTGAGCTGCTGGTAGAGGCGCGTGCAGCTGGCCAGCAGCTCCTGCTGCCGCTCCAGCTCCGCGAAGCCGTCCCTGATGGCGTCGGCGCCCCCCGGCGCCGCCTCAGCCTCCTCCGCCGCTGCGGCGGCCATGGCGCGGGCCGGCGGCAGCGAACCCTAGCTAGATAGGCTTGGATCCGCGGAACCCTAGGTGCGGCTGGGGGGAGTTTGCGATGGGGAAAGGGAAAGGGGAAAGCGGGGGGGAGAGCGATGGGGGGTGGGGGGTGGGGAATAAAGGCGGGGCGGGGACGACAAGTGCGTGCGCTGCGATGTGAGGACGCGCCCGCGGGGGACACAGCTTCGGTGCCTTAAAGGCACCTACCTTTGGGTCACTGACATATGGGCCAGCCACCTGTTGGGTCCACATGTCATAGACACAAAGGTAGGTGCCTTAAGGCACCGAAGCATCGTCCGCCCGCGGGAGGGATGGGTCTCGCTCGCTCGCTCGCTTTGGTACCCATCGGCCGACGCCGGCCGGGGCTGGGGCCGGGCCCGCCTGGAGGGGAGACGGGCTGGGCGAGCGCGACGTAGGGGTTTCTCGGGGGAGGAAAAGCTGGAGGCGTGGCGTGAGATGCAGTGGAACAGTGCGGGTTGGTCGGCCCTTTGCGGAGGGGCACGCGAGGCGATTCATTCCGGCTCTGCTCTGGAACAGCGGCAGAGGTGCATTATTGTGCGGGGCTAGTGTTTTCTAGGCCTTCTGCCCACCAACCTATCAGTAGCTAATCATGAAATCTACTCTACTACCCAAATAATCCTTTGAACTTGTTATCGGATATGCTAGAATTGGTACACTAATTCTGAATTCGCTGTACTTTGCGTTTTTTTTCGTTCTTTCCACTGACGACTCCACTAACCAGCGCACTGCTAGGCAAAGTCCCCACCGACGTCCGGTGGTGAGTAACGCTGGCCTGGTCACACTAGTGTGTGAACTGGATATAGAATGAAAACAACCCAAGTGCTTCTCAGTTCTCACACACCAGCAGCAGGCAAAGGTTTGTAGTAGTAGTAGTAGTACAAAATCAAAGACAAAGTTACCACGGCAACAGCTGCCAAACTTGACGCGAGACACGACACACCAGCGGCAGCAACAGCCAGTCTTGTCCAAACGCACTAAGGAATGATGGGGTTCAGTCAGGCCTTGCAACCGGCAAGGGTAATTGTTACGCACAAACACAGTTTCAGGGTTACAGGCATACAACAGCAGTGGTTGCACTCTGCTCACATTCTGTCCTAACGACTTGATAACGTTTTTTTTTTCTAAATCATTGTCCTAGATCATTCAGCGCGACACAGCAGGTCAACTCCATTCGACCTGATCATCAACAGTTCAACTCCATTCAGACGGGGATACAACAGGTGCAGCAATGGGACGATAAATTAAAGGGCGGCCAACATAGCAAGAAACCCCTATGGCTGCTTCCAGAAGGGGTATGTTGAGTTGAATGAACCTCCTTGTAGCAGCATTGCCCGTGCACATGGAACACAACAGATCATCATCTTGCAGCAGTTCGGTAAATCACTCGGCTTGCGGGCTCTTCATGGTTATTATCTTCACTCTGGCAAGCCATTGGGAGCTTGGCCTTTGACACGGTATACCACCTTGGCAGCCTGCTGCCTGCTCTCATGCTGTGATCTCAGGTTATCCTGCTTTGGCTGTCTATTATCCTGCTTAGGCTGTCTATTTGTCCTTGGGTCCTGCTGCTTGGCAGGTGTACCAGCCTGGCCTCCGCTTGGTTGCTTGCCGATCCAAGTGCTGGGAGGTAACGGTGGGGGAACCCCGTTCACTGGCTGCTGCTGCACGAATCCTGCATTTTGAACAGGCCTCTGCTGTGGGAATACAGCATTTTGAGCAGGCCGCTGCTGTGCGAATCCTGCATTTTGAACAGGCCGCTGCTGTGGGAATGGTGCATTTTGGAAAGGTCGCTGCGGAGTAAAACTGGCGTTCTGCATGGGCCGCTGGGGTGGGAACCCACCATACTGATTCGGATATGGCTGGTTTGGAAAATATCCAGGACTCTGCATCCTGGGATTTTGATGCATTCTTGGCCCATCTTGAATGGTCATTTTTGACATCCCTGAATGGATGCCACCATCATGGTTTCGATTGTTTGGCCGCTCTAGTATCCGCACATTATGTCTGTTGGCTTGAGCTTCACCAAAGAACTGAGGCCGAGGATTTGGAGCGCTTCTGGACATGTGTGCATGGTATGGATTGTCCACAAAACCCCTCTCATATCCCAAAGGTCCAGAGGGCCTTGGTCTGTTTCCAGGGCCATAGCGTGCTGCTCCGTATGGAACATGAAGCAGCCCAGCAGAGCTGCCAGATTTGATCTGCAGGGAATTTTTCAGTAGACGATGTGCAGCCTCTCCTAAGACAGAACCTGTCAGAGCTCCATGCACCTGAGGCCTGGAATTATCAAATCGTTCACAATGAGAGCAAACAATTTATCAATTAGCCAGGCTACGGCTAAAGAGAAAAGGTACAAAGTTCACAATAAGAGCAAACAATTTATCAATTAACCAGGCTACAGCTAAAGAGAAAAGGTACAACGTTCACAATGAAAGCAAACAAGTTATCAATTAGCCAGGCTACAGCTAAAGAGAAAGGATTTTTATCAGTTTTGCCATTAGTTGTGTCCTGAATAATATATGTGTATTAATCTTCCATCTGATAGAATAGGATGTACTCCAGTAATCTATACGCGGTACTTAATGCAGAAGTAGTGTCAACAGTTTCTGCTAAGAACATACGAAATGGTAACCATACCTGTCTCGTGTCTGTCGCCGACTATTATCTTCATGCCACAACACAGGGAAAGGTTTGAAATCGTAAGGTTTCAATATCTACAAAATGGTACACTATGTTGGCCAATGATTTATCTCAACAAAAGAAAGACCATACATTTGAATTGGGGAAGATGAACAGTGGTCAACCAATCCAAGACAATAAACTATTCTTTTCCAGCAAACAAAAAAATTATGATACTCCTTTTGTTTCACATATAAGTTACCGTGGCTTGCATACAGACAACTTTATCCTTGAACAGTACAGTACAGTATAAAAAAGTATTTCATCCATGTCACTACATGAAAATAAAAATTGGTTCATCCAATATATACTTTTTGGAAACATGATAGTATTGTAGAAAAATAATGGTCAAAGTTACATCTCCTAGGCAATGCAAAGTAAAAAAAGAACGCCAAATTGCATGAGGCCGAGGAGGCGGCACAAGAAAACTCGTCACTACTCATTACTCACTTATTAGCTGAGTCATGTTAGCAATTCCTCCATTTACCATCCAAGGCAGAAGTTAAAAAGGCTGAGCTAGAAATGAATGCTATTAATACCAAGAAACTAAATATGTTTATGTTTAATTATCACTAATAAGTATTAATTATCAAGCTAAACGCGCACAAGGTTAGCAGGAGGAGGATGCATAACAAAAGGTTGCGATCTTCTGGAGGACAGGTCCTGTTATGCTGCTAAAGATTCATCTGGAGAACTATGATCAGCCCAGACAAATGGGATGCTGGAATATGTTTTTTGAGTTTTGAGCTTGTCAGGGGCCAGCTGTTGGCAGTTTGGTTCAGCCTGGTTGTATGAGTTAGCTGCTTTTCGTTTTTTATTCTGTTGTTCAGAACTTATTATGTTGGCAGCTTAAGGATGTTTTTTAGTTGTCTCTGTTCTGTTATCCCTTGATAACGGAACCCATTCCATTTTTTGGATCGAATGGGAAAAAACGCGGATAGGGTTAGGAAATACCTTTGGAGGTATAATGACACCCTCTGGAGGCTCCGGGATGTGTTTGTGATACTGAGGGTTAACATAGGTAGCATTCCTGGAAAACAATAGAAGAATAATATAACACTTGAAAGATTTGATGGTGACCTTTGGCTAACAATGTGCTTTTTTTCATCTTATAATACTTACAAAACTCGGTTATTGGTGATGCTATTGAACCCCTTAACTGGAGATCCTACAGAGATGCCGTACCAATTTCTTTGAGATAAACAAAGAAATCCATTCATTCCGCCACTGAAAGCAGGAGCCATATACCAACATTGTAAGTAAATATCGAGGCGAATAGCACCATCAAGAAACAGACAATCCAGATCAATATATGCAGTATATATACCAACCTAGCAGCAGGGTCAATGGGGATACAATAGGAAGGATCTGTTATCATTTGTTGAGAGTACATCTGATACAGGAATGCAATCTGAGCAGCCAATGGATGAGTTTCCCGCACATATAATATGTCAAACATTGTCGTATTCCTGAATCTCTCTTCTTCCTGCAAAAGCCAGTAACAACCAAAGCACACTCAATAGATGAAAAAGGAACTACAAACCTAGGATCAGAATCAAAGCACACGTTAACTCAAAAGGATCCTAAAATAGAAGTCAAAGACAAATAAGACTAACACACTGATAAAGAAGGACCAGAATCTACATACTGTTAATGTATCTTCAAGTTTTTGTGTCTCCGCAAGCAACCGCCTTTCATCAATAAAAGGCAATTTCGCAATACCCTGGAAAAAAACAGAAACACATCTTCAAGCAATAGTTAACCAGTCACCTGACGCAAAACTGATTTGTCCATTCATTGATTACCTGCCATGCAAAACGCTTTCCATTCATGTCTATTTCAAAATCTGCAGTTGCAAAAGGAAGGTGGTATGGAGTAAGATACAAAGTACCAAACAATGCATGATGAGGTCCGCAAGGAAAGGGATATACATCATATCCTCAATACTACAATTTTTAAGCAATTCCACTCCCCGTTAGGCAAGAGATGGCGGTACCTTTGGGATAGAAATAATTCAACGGTGAATTTGGATCAGTCATCAAATCCCCGTAGTGCTTTGGCAGTGCATTAGAGCTACAGAAAAAATGAAGAATGTATGGTGGTTTTCAGCTTACAACTCATGATATGTGTATGGATAGGCTCGTTAGCACAGAGAAATGACAAACCTAGCAGCTGGCAGTGTTCCCATTAGTTGATCAAACGGCTTGAAAGGTTGACCCAAGAAAAAGGTTATCTCAAACTCAGTCAAGTTTTTCAGGTCAGATGCAAAAGGTGCATAATGGTATGGATAGAACCTGTTTCGGGTGAAAAAAAATAAAATAAATAACAGAGTTCATACTTCATACTTGATTACAAACAAGGGTTACTCATGATCATTAGCTTTGCCAACCAAGCTGCAGAACTTATACGTGCCTATGTTCAACTGGTCAGCTATGCACGTGGACATGACGGGTATGAAATATATTAATAGATAATTGAGACAAAGTCAAGTTTTCAACTCTGAATTTTGGCAGGAGTCCAGTTTCTTTTAACCGTGATGAATTCTAAAAAAGAAGTTCACTTTTCAACCTCCTATGTGGATTCTACAGCTGCAGCATAATGTTGCACCACAGATAAATAGCAGCTGTTCCTGACATCATCACAAAGAAGAATTACTTTGGATTTCATGGTTGGCAATTGTACAAGAATTAATTATTTTATACCAAGTTACAACACATAATAGGGCAACAATTAGCAATAGACTGATTCTAGTAAGATTTAGAATTATGATCATGGAGTCGCTACAAATAATAAGATAACTGAGAGTCTCAAGCATACAACCAATAAATAGGTCACTCGAGTATGATCGTGGAGTTCGAGAATCTTTAACAAGACCTATTGACATGAGCGGTGAAAATGGCTTGCAAAAAAATCAAGTGATGTTTTCTCTACCAGGAGAAAAAACACTAGTTATGCATCCTCAGAGTTGATGGTCAACAATTACCTACCACTGCCATGAACAAACACCCTGATAGTAGTATCTCATGACCCAGCAAAGACCTTCCGCATATTTCTGAACCTGAAAACATGGATTGCATCAGGTTAAACAAAAAGCATTGCAGATAGAGATCACATCAGCGTTAAGAGCATGTGGTGAACAAATAGACAGATATGTACTACAACTACTCTGCAAATTTGGTTTGAAGGAGACCTGGTAATCTTTTAATAACAGACTAGAACATCTCCAACTGATCCAGATGGATTAAAACTAACAACATGCTTCTCAAGGATTAATATGGCATGTAAATATGTGGGCTGGAGAGTGTGCATAAAGTCTTTACATGTAGATCCACGAGTCAAAAATCACTTCAGGTTCCTATATGTAATATATATATAACTGAAAGCCCAATCTGGGAACAATTTATATCAAGTTTAGTTTTGATTCTAGAAACAAGTGTGATCCCTTTTTATTATAATTATATCTATTCAGAAATATGGCAGCCACCAATGCAAATACAGCAGGATGTTTATTGCAGTCAGTACATTGCCATAAAATAAATGTTGATCGTTTTGCAAGACTAAATATGGCATCGTAATCAAGAATGTGTTCTTAATATTGTTGAACCAAATCATCGATAATGGCTCGCAAAAAAAGTGACATGTTTAAAATTCATTTTATTGCTGCAATCATAGAGGCAACACATTCGTGATTGTGCTGTAGATAACAAAACATTACTTTAGACCACTCAATTTCTAGCTTGTGAGATTCAGTCATATACCACATGTCAAACTCAAATAAAAGAAGAAGCACGCCAGGCCTGATAGTATATGGTAATGCTTGATGATTAGTTCATGAGGTAGTGCCACTTAAGAAACCAACGGTGAATAGCAAGAAGACTCACAACATCTCTCTGAACTTGATCAATGGGCTTTGATTCTGCCTCTTCTCTAAATTTCTCAGCGTAGTACCTCTCCCTGAATCCTGGCTCTCCTAGTTTAACCTGAAGGGCAGTCAGTGCAAAATAAAAGATAGGCAAAACTTACATAACACAAACTGCCACACTCCCTATTTAATTAGCATAAACCAAAACGCTAGAAATTATTATATTTACAGATTCTTTGGATTTCAAGCAAATGCTACTATCAGATTTTGGAGCTACCAAAATGTCGTAATCTGAAATATTGTGTGTTGCACATAAAGCTACTCCTAAAAGTAATATAAGAAAAGACGAAATGAAGCATACAAAGACAACCTACAATACCAACTAGGAAAAGCAACCCACAGATAGACATTGTTCCACATACAGTTCTAGTCAATTGTGAAACCCTTAGATAGTGACAGACAGTCATGCTCTGAAATCATGCAAGATACTATTTGGAAATGAGATTAGAGCAAACTAAAACTCCTTTTGGAGAGATTGCCCAGACTTGATTTCATATGATCTACCATCAATAGTTCTGTACTATCAGTCCACTCTCCCACTACAAGAAGAGAAACAAACCATGTCCACATATTGATTTTCCTCGGAGTTCTCTCCCTGCGCTCTACGTCTATCCTCGTTGTTCTCGTATGCCTGCAATTTAAAAATCATATTCACTCATTGTCATTAGGGATAGCAATCACAAAGGACAGACTTTGTGCACTTCATTCATTAGTTGACACTAAGGTTGCCATGAACCGAAAAGGTTAGAAATTGTTTTTAAATATATGCTCACATGGAAGCTAAACTGCACACCATGTGGAGGCGTTCAAGAATAGAGAGCAAGAATTGTTCATCAAAAGCAGCAGCATATAGAAATCCACTTTCACTACTTCAATGCAACTTAACTCTTGAGTCGTGACTCCTACCGTATGGATATAAATATACATTTCACCAAAAGCATATAATTACACCTTAGAACTGGGCTGTTGGCACAAAATGCACCTAAGCATCTTCATACCAGATATACATTTGCACCATAAAATAGTTATTTCAGGAAATGACATACATAGGTTCATGTACACTAACATGGATCAAAAGTGTAGGATGACAGAAGTCAAGGCATTTGATTAGAGAATAGCTAGAAAGTACCTTCTGAATACGTGCACGCTTCCGGAAAATTTGTTCTTCATGGACAGCAACAGCCTGAATGAAATGCTCCACTCGTTCT
This sequence comes from Aegilops bicornis, assembly GCA_021605145.1. NCBI lineage: Eukaryota > Viridiplantae > Streptophyta > Magnoliopsida > Poales > Poaceae > Aegilops > Aegilops bicornis. Next base: position 707,272,205 of record CM038673.1, on the reverse strand, counting down.
AGTAAAACCTTTCATTGAAAAGAAGAACATGTCATGGTTTCGGACAACTATAAATACCACCAAGCCAATATGTCAGGCTTAAAGTGAACCACATCTATTTTGGTTTATTTTTTGTTCCGATTACAGGGTAGATACCCCCACCACCTCACACAGTAAGGCAGACAAGCTAAACAAGGGTAAGTATAATGAGCAGTTACACACATTGGCCAAGCACAGAAAGCCAAAACCTGGTAGCTTCTTCAACAATAACAGGTTTACGTTCCCATATTCTAACGTCTACACAATTGCGTTTTTTAGAATGGGGTGGATGTGGTCCTAGAACCATGGTGCTGGAAGGGAAGAAAAAGCCTGTACGCGAGGGAAAATAGAAGTACAGAAGGAAAAGAGTGAACTGGAAGTGCGAAAACAGATGGCATCAGGGGCACAAGCTCATTGTATCTTGCTTGCCTACCTGATGGTACAAGACTCCCTTAATGGATAAGCTAGGCAGCTAATCATAACAAAAGTTGATTCAGAAAAAAACCAGCTGAAACGACCGAAACAGAATGAAACTAACAGCTAACCATCTGAAACTAACAAATGAGATATTCAGTTGGCAATTTGGCAGCTTCTTTGCTGCGGCCACTGTTGTGTTGGGATGCTATGGTTCCTACTCCGTAATAATAATGCAATTAATGCGTCACAGAAAATGGGAATCATGCAGTCAGTTGATCATGCTCAAGCCATAGTCGGAAAAAATTAGGCATGATGCTTCATCAAAGTGTACGCAAGGAAATCAGGTTCAATCTAGTAATTTTACTATGATATCTCTAGTTAACCCAATTCTGCCATTACAGGTTAGTTCATCTGACCGCTACCATTCATCTCAAGGAATTTTTACACTGTATCTTAAAAAGTAATGATACAATATGAAAACATGTGCAGGGATGTCCTCTCTCTGTTCGTTTCCCTATAGGATCTAGGTGATACCAGACGGGAACAGCTCAATAATTAGTTTATTATATTACAACTTACAGCTAAAGCTGATAATAATCCAATATTACTCCTTTTTACATTCTGTAAGAATTTTTTATAGCAAAGATAATGATATTTTCTTTGAACCATAAGAGAATTTGAGCACAAAGAAACTCTACCTCACCCCCATCAGTGAGGTAACCGCCCATTGGTTTGAACTCTGCTCTATAAATATTCATCAGAAGATTAATGGCACCCTACAGTGTAGAACAAGAAATTAATGACTTCATAGCTCAAATTATCTGGTGAGACAAAAAGAAACCTATTAAAATAGGGAAGTCTGTAAATAAACAGACCTCACGAATTTCCAAAGTCGGCATGTGAGGCAGAAAGTCATTCCCAACAAAGAAGCAGAGAAACACAAAATCATCCAAGATGCGTTCAAGGTTTATCTTGAAGGGGGGATCTACAATCTCCAAATCCTTCTCCAGGTATTCCCGCAGCACCCAGATGTTAAGAAACTGTTAACAAGGTCAATAGTTGCACAGTGAATGACTATAGTTACAAATTGCTTATCAGATGCATCCCCAAAAGATATTAGACACAAAAGGAAAGGAAAAGGAAAATGAAAAATAGTAGAGCAGAAGCTGCCATGCTTCTGAGTACCTGATACTTCTTTTTATGAATTGGAGGGAGCTCCACGACATTATCAGCCGGACCAGGGCCTTGGCACTCAGCAGCCAAATGCCCAACTTGACCACACAGGAAGCATTTTTCATGTTGCCCTGGCATGGTGATCACCTGTAAAGTCAGTTGAATTCTGTAGTTACAGAAGTACTCCTAAATTACCATAAAGAACACGAAATTTGACTTAAAAGAGGCATTGGCCAGGGTCAGTTGCATGTGTACAGTTCTGAACACAGAATTGTTGCAAATTTACCTCTCTTAAAATCGAGAAGTGAACCTCATGAGTTGCCAGAGCAAGCATGATCAAATCAGCATCCTGAAAAATGTGGTGATCAAATGAGTAAAAAGGTAGGTGCAAAAATGACAGCTACTTTGAAATTTGCAAGTAAACTTACAAGGCCATATAAGACATGGCGTGTGTTGGGGTCAAACCCTGGAAGATTGCGCTGCAGACGGATATATGACATGATCTTATGTTCCCCCTCTCCAGGAACATTTGAGTCAGACAATATTACCTTCCAAAATGCAACCAATGCAGTCCCCATTTAATACAACATAATAGCAACAAAACTGAGTAATTAACCCAACATGCAGTAGTAATTAACCCAACCTTGACAGACTGCCACCCAGGGGAGTGATTCAATCTCAACTGTATGTAGTACTGAAGCGCCGAAGAGAGCACAAACATGAAGGGCGTCCCGGGAGTTATGACATTCGAGTCGATTGCCTCCGACTTCTCCTTCCGGACCAAATTCCTCCCCTCTGCCTCGAATTCCAGCCTCAGCCTTTCCTCCTCGGCCGCCTGAACAAAGCAACAACATGAGAACAGCCAGAGTTGCCTGCAATGGCAATGCCATCAAGCCCAAGCAGTAACCTTACCGCATCAGCAGCGTCCTTCGCAGCCCGGAACCGCCTGGACCGCTGCTGATTCATCTTGGCCCTCGGCGCTACACCGTCTGCGCAGTTCAGCGGAGCATTAGCGAAACCAACTTAGGATGAAACCGCATTAGCACAGAGCAAGCAGAGCAGCCAAGCAAGCGAGCAGCTCACCGATCGCCATGTAGAGGATCTTCCTGGGGCGGACGAGGCAGAAGAGGTGGTCGATGTAGTCAAAAATCGACTTGAACACCTCGTCGTAGGTGGTCGGGGAGGGCTGCGGGGAGGGAGAGAGGACCATGAGCGCGATAATAAGCAGGGAAACAACTAGCACTAGCTTAATTGGGGTTTAGGGGAGGAGAGAGAGCGTGGAATCGGGGGGGAATCGAGCAGTACCCGGCCCTCGGGGTGGAAGCAGGGGTGGATGATGCCGTTCATGTCGAGGTAGAGGTTGTCGAACTCGAGGCCGTTGGGGTTGGGGCGGCGGGGGTCGACGGGGACGAAGGCCCCGGGCTCGAGCTCCACGGGCTCCTCCTCCTCCGCGTCCGACACCGTCTGGGGGTACCGGTCCGCCAGCCACCTGTAGAACGCCGGGACTCCCATCTCTCGGAACCTTCCGGCCGGATCCCTCTCCTCTCCTCGTCGGGGGGCGGCGGCGGCGGCGCTTCTGGCGCGGGCGGTGGCGTGCGCGGCGCGGGCGGTGCGGTGGCTCCCCTCTTCTTCTCTCTGGTTCGATCTGGATACGAAGGGGGCAGGAGGCTGCGGGGTGGGGAAGACGGGGTAATGGGCTCGCTCGCGTCGCGTCGCGTGCGTGCCGGAGCTGGTGGTTGGTTGGGCACTTGGGTTCGGCTTCGGCTCGGTCGCTGCCGCTTTGGGTTGTCGTGGCCTTGTAGGCTTTGTTTGCAGTCGCTGGTCCGGATAAATGATGGGGTGCAGTGAATTAATTTGTTCTTTATTTCTTTTGCTTGATGACACCACGGTAGTAATTACGAGCTGCAGGCTGCAGGAGACTGCCAGAGGGGTACGATACGTGTCTTGGACGGTCAGGATTGTGAAGTGGCCCATGCATGGGGTCACGGATCTCTACGTATTTTGGCAATGTTTAGAAAGGGCATCGGAGACATCTCGGCCGTCTAATCTCGCAATCTAACAGTTCAAGGTCTTTCAAGGTTGAGCATCAGTTAGGATGAGCGCACTACCAAGCCACTAATCACACCTATCGACCCCTAATCTCATGCCTCATCGTCTTCACCATAACTACCTCCCCGAGCTCACCATGTCGCCTTCCCCCTCCTCTTCCCTCTAGTTGTCGGCCGCTCACCACTCCTCTGCAGGCCATCATACGTCGTTATACCGCCTCTACCATCTAGTCGTCGGCCTCTCCTACATCCTCTTCATCAAGCTCCCGACCCAAAACCTGCGTCGATGCCCGACTTAGTGCCAGGGGCTTCTGGCGCGGGCGATGGCGATGGCTCCTCTTTTCTTATCTCTGGTTCGATCTAGATACGAAGGGGCGGGGAGGCTGTGCAGTGAGGTAAAGGGCTCGCTCGCGTTGCATGCATGCCACAACTGCTGTTTGGGCACTTGGGTTCAGCTTGGTCATTGGTTTTGGTTTGTCGTGGTGTTGTAGGCTTTGTTGTCGTGACGCGATCCGACCTGATCCGGTTCGAAAAAATGATGGAGTGCGGTGAATTATTTTGTTCTTTATTTCTTTTGATGACATCATGGTAGTAATTAGGCCATGAGCTATGGAGGCACCACCTAGGCGTGGTCTCGGTCTCCACCTAAGAAAAAAACGGTGAGGCCACCGTATGAATATTCCACATCCAACACAAGCAGCATCTCCTAGTGGTCCACCTATCTCTATCCATAACTACCTTTTTTACTTTCCATCCAAATAAATATAGTTGCTCTTTCCTCCACCCCCTCCTTACCGTTTGCCTTTTTCAGCAAGGAAGCCGGATCCTCTGCAAGAGGTCGTTTCGTTCTCTAATCCACCGTATTTTTTGCTTTTCTCCTCCACATGGGCTGCTCATCCGACGTGTACCTACGGGACAACTGTCCACCCTGGAGTGATGGCCATGCCCTAACGAGCTGCAGGAGATAGAGGGGTATAATACGTATCTGGACGGTTATGATTGTAGAGTGGCCCATGCATGAAGTTACGAATCTCTACGTGTTTGGCAATGCTTAGAAAGGGCATCGGTGACATCTCACCCATCTAATCCCGTGATCTAACGGTTCAAGATCTTTCAAGGTTGAGCAGTCTAACAAGCCACAAAATCACACCAATCAACCCCTAATACCATACCTCTTCGTCCTCACCATAACTACCTCCTCGAGCTTCCCATGGCACCCCCCTGTCGCCACCTCTCACATATAGTTGTTTGTCACTCATCGCTTCTCCGCAGGCCATGGACCTCGTTCTATCGCCGCTACCATCTATCCGTCGTCCTTTGGTACTTGTGAGCAGCGTTGGGATTTCCTCAAAGAGGAGAGGATGATGCAGTACAATAGAGGTAAGTATTTCCCTCACTTATGAAACTAAGGTTATCAATCCAGTAGGAGAACCAAGCAACGCTATGTAAACAACACCTGCACACAAACAACAAATACTTGAAACCCAACACGTAGAGGGGTTGTCAATCCCTCAACGGTTACGAGCAAGATTAAATTATATATTTTTTGATAGATAGATCTGACAAAATACAAAATAAAATAAATAAAAGAAAATTGCAGCAAGGTATTTTTGGTTTTAAACTTTTAATATATGATAGAAAATAGACCCGAGGGCCATAGTTTTCACTAGAGGCTTCTCTCGAGAAAATACCATACGATGGATAAACAAATTACTGTTGGGCGATTGATAGAAAAGTGAATAATCATGACGATATCCAAGGCAATGATCATACATAGGCATCACGTCCGAGATTAATAGACCGAAATGATTCTGCATCTATTATTATTACTCCACACATCGCACGCTATCCAACATGCATCTAGTGTATTAAGTGTTGGGGAACGTTGAGGGAGTCCTGGATTAGGGGGTGTCCGGATAGCCGAACTATCACCATTGGCCGGACTCCTAGACTATGAAGATACAAGATTGAAGACTTCGTCCCGTGTTCGGATGGGACTTTCCTTGGCGTGGAAGGCAAGCTTGGCGATCTGGATATGTAGATCTCCTACCATTGTAACCGACTACGTGTAACCCTAACCCTATCCGGTGTCTATATAAACCGGAGGGTTTTAGTCCGTAGGACGAACAACAATCATACCATAGGCTAGCTTCTAGGGTTTAGCCTCTCTAATCTCGTGGTAGATCCACTCTTGTACTACCCATATCATCAATATTAATCAAGCAGGAGTAGGGTTTTACCTCCATCGAGAGGGCCCGAACCTAGGTAAAAACATCGTGTCCCTTGTCTCCTGTTACCATCCGCCTAGACGCACAGTTCGGGACTCCCTACCCAAGATCCGCCGGTTTTGACACCGACATTGGTGCTTTCATTGAAAGTTCCTCTTTCTCGTCATCCTTAGGCCCGATGGCTCCTTCGATCATCAACAACGACGCGGTCCAGGGTGAGACTTTTCTCCCCGGACAGATCTTCGTGTTCGGCGGCTTTGCACTGCGGGCCAATTCACTTGGCCATCTGGAGCAGATCGAAAGCTACGCCCCGCCATCAGTCGATTTAGGAGTTTGAACTACAGTCGACATCCGCGGAGACTTGATCTTCGACGGATTCGAGCCACGAAGCGCCCGCCGTCTCGATGGGCACGATCTAGCTCGCCACGAGCAGTGCCACGGAGGTCGCACCGGCGTCCGCTCAACCCTTAGTTCGAGCCGACTCCGCCGATCGAGGACGAGTGGTCGGACACCGCCTCGGGGCTAAGATCTCTCTGGCGATTGAGCCGAACTCCATCCACATGTCCTTTGCGAAGGCCGTGACTCCAAGGTCTTGGGACTCCTCTCTGGACTCCGAACCCTCGCGCCCCCTTGATCAGAATCAATTGAGGCGGGTTATGGAGTTCACTACAGCGGACATCTTCGGCCTCGCCTTTGGCGACATCCTCGAATTCACTAAAGTCTCTCTCTTTATCAAGAGAGCCTGGCGGACTACGGTCAGAAGGTTGAGATGCGGACGACGAAGAAATTCAACGCCCACCCACCGCTCACTTTGTAGCCACCGTCGAAAGCTTAAACGACATGCTCGATTTCGACTCAAGACATCGACGGTATGGACGGCGATGTAGGAGACAACCATGAACCGGCACCTATAGGATCTTTGGACAACCATCTCATCCCACGATGTATACATGGTGGATACACCTAAAGGAAGTGACGACGAGGAACAACGGACACTCTGAAGGATAAATCCTCGGCGATCAAAACGGCAAGGTAAACGCCGCACCAAGTCCCGCCGACAAAGACGGTAGCTACACAGACCCAGCCATAGAGCAGTATGAACCGGTGGACTATTTAACATGCTATCGAAAGCAACCGTCCTAACAGACAACTTGGATAAACAACCCGTCCTGGCGAAGATAACGGTCCGGACGATCTCACACCGGACAAATTGTTGGAGCAGAAGAACCTCCACAAAAGGCTCGCCGCCATCGCGTAGCCCTGAAAAAGCAAGCGGAAGCTCAAAACAGCGGAAGATGCACTTAGAATCGGATGGAGCAAAGTACTCAACACCGTTAGAGAAATACGGCGACAGTCGCCAAACAAAGAGCTACCCGAAGCGCAAATTACTGCCCGAATTCGATGAGGAGGCCGTAGAGCCCCCGCAATCAAAGAACAAAGAGGCCGCGCGGTCGGATAGACGACCACATGGCAAGCATGGAACGGCAAGCGGCGCCGCACACAAGCCGGCAAGCGATCCGCATAAGGATTCCTATCAAAAGGATGGCCCAGTTAGGTCCATCTATGGGCCGAGAAAGCAAGCTCTTCCAAGCAATGCAACACGCCAAATATCCGAACATCACGGCACACCCAAATATAGGGGTGCCGCACACCCCCTGTGTTTCACTGATGAGGTGCTGGATCACGAATTCACAGGATTCAAACCCGTAAACATAGAGGCATACGACGGAACAATAGACCCTGGAGTCTGGATTGAGGATTACATCCTCCACATACACATGGCTAGAGGAGATGATCTCCACTTCATAAAATACTTACCCCTCAAGCTCAAAGGGCCAGCCCGGCATTGGCTCAAAAGCCTCCCTGAAAATACAATTGGAAGTTGTGAAGAGCTCGAGGATGCTTTTCGGGCAAATTTTCAAGGGACTTATGTCCGCACTCCGGATCTGAGACGATTTAAGTCACATAACTCAACAACCCGGAGAGTCAGCCCGCAAATTCTGGAACATGTTCCTCATCAAAAGAACCAAATAGTCGATCGTCCGGATGTCAAGCCTTAGCGACTTTCAAACATAACGTCCAGGGCACGAATGGCTCGCCAGACACCTCGGCCAGAGAAGCCGAGAACAATGGTTGCATTAACAAGCCTCATGACCCGCTTTTATGCGGAGAGGATAGTTATCGGCAAGATGCATCAAAGTGACCCAAGTACATCTAAAGTCGAGGATGGAAATGGAAAACCAAGACGCGGAAAGGACCAACGCGGACAAAGGGAAACAGCCGAAGAGCACGGCGGTCAACGCCGGATTCGTAAGCTCTCGGCAGAATCATAAAAACTGCCCCTCAAGGACAACAAATGACGAGCTATCCAACCTAAACAAAATCTTGGACAAAATATGCCAAATCCATAGTAATCGCCAGAAGCACGCAAACCATACCCACGAGAGATTGTTGGGTCTTCAAGCGATCCGCAAACTCAATGCCGAACACAAGGGGCTCGACACACCAAGCGAGGACGATGACGAACCCCACAAGCGAGCAAAAAACAAAAAGAATTTCCCACAAAAAGTCAAAACAAGGAACTAACTTCAAGTGACAAAAGGGAAAAATAGAGCGGCGCCCATAGAAACACGCTACCGCACGGTCTATCCCAAATAGAGTCCCAACGATGGTTGTCAAAACCAATCACCTTTGATCATCAGGACTATTAGGAAGTATCCGGACGCAGGATGGACTGCCTTGATATTAGATCCTATAATCGACGGACTCCGGTTTACACAAGTCCTAATGGACGGAGCCAATGATCTAAACCTCGCTATATCGTGATACAATCCGCAAAATGGGGATAGACCCAACCAAAATTCGCCATAGCAACACCTCCTTCAAAGGGGTAATGCCAGGCCTATATGCCCGTTGTACGGGCTCCCTACTGCTAGAAGTTGTGTTCGGCTCATCCAACAACTTCCGCCGCGAAAAGTTAACCTTCCACATCGCCCCATTCGAAAGTAGCTATCAAGCACTAGTGGGACGTGAAGCTTTCGCCCGCTTTAACGCAATACCGCATTATGCATCTCTTACACTTAAAATGCCCGGTCCACGCGACATCATCTCATTAAAAGGGAGTATCAAGTGTTACTCGAGCACGGAAGAACGTGAGACCGCCTTGACAAATTTAACACTAATCCGGCTCCGCTAATCAAAGCACCTGAATAGGTCATTTGAACCCCGGACATGGCTAGACAAGTCCGGCGTAAACATATAAAGGCCTACTAGCGGCATACCCCCGTACAAGGGGCTGCACGCATGTACAACAAGAGACAATAAAGCTCAATTTTATTCACTTTTCGAACCGTGCTCTGTTTATTTAATATAAAGTACATTTTTCGCACGATCTTTTTTTATTTTCAACTAAGTTTTTCTCTTTTACAGATGAACACCGTGCTACACCCGTCCAGGATACGGCACAACGGAGACACAGGCGCAGACGTGCAGTAGGGACCCGTTGCAAGGATTCTTTTCAGATTAAGACCCTGCGTAAACCTTTTCTTGTCTCTTGTTGATACACATCCCGGCTTCTTGCTATAACCGAGGAGGAGGTTGGCGTTTTGGCAGCGACCGCACTGTAATTCTTCTTGCGCAGACTGGACACTGGGGGCTTAGGGCATTATTCTCGCCTGCTTTCATAAAGACCGAATACCTTAGGGAGTGTTCGCGTCTCGAGTTAGGCCTTATATGCATCAGCTTCGAATCATGTCTTTGGTCAAATGTTGGGCTTGCCCGGCTCCCATGTTTTGGTACCTTACATTCCGTTATATCGGCTAAGGTAGCGCTGGGAGAACCACTGCGATTGTGCCCCGGTTGAGCTGGGTTGATCACCTGAGTGGAGAAAGCTAAAACTGACTGTCATGATATAGCGTGAGACTGGTCAACCACTCGATGACCCACCGGAATGTTTAGAATTCCCCCGCATTAATGAAGGACCATTTCTCGGTCAGGCACATACGCGCCCCGAGTTCGGGAGAACGCGGTGCCCCTAGGGGCTATATAGTAGCCCCACCATCGAACTCATATGCCTAAGTGAAAGTGATAAAGCATTATAGTCCGGTTGCCTAGTTTGCTACGCTATCACCTCCTTTACAGGACCAAGACGTTGGATTAAGTGTGAAAATGCGCCTTTTTGCAAACACCCCCGCACTATGTGTGTGAAATTTCAAGACTGCCATCTTTCAGGTTATATACACATATACATCAACGGCCGCACAGGAGGTGTTTTAATACTTGAACGCAAAAGCATAAAAATCTCTTATATTATATTGAAACATTGTTTTCACAAATCATACATGTCATTAAAACATAACATCCTTCGAGCACTGCGTCTCTATTAAACGAAAGCGCTTCATGACTTCCTCAAAATAGTGCTCGGCGGTACTAAACTTCCGTCCGAATCTTGGGATGCAACGTCGGTGGCCTTCATCTCCACCCGGTATGTCTTGACACGGGCAAGAGCCATCCGCGCACCCTCTATGCATCTTGACCGCTTCATTGCATCGATATGCGGCACCGCACCAAGGAACTGTTGCACCAAGCCAAAATAACTCTTCGGCTCGGGCCTTTTCGGCCACAAATGAGTCACGACAGCCTTCATGGCAAGTCCGGACAACCTATTCAGCTCAGCCCATTCGGCCAAACGATCGGTTAATGAAAGTGGAAGCTCCGGACTATGGAACTGCGACCAAAAAAACTCTTCCATTCCGTGATCCTTTTGACCTCGGAAGTGTTCGGCTGCGTCTGCGGCACTCGCCGCCAAGTCCAGATAAGCATCCTTCGCACCCCACAGCCGGTCCAATTGAGCGTACTTAGGATCCGTGAATTTCCTCCTCAATGTAAAGGGCTTTCCAGCCGCAATATCCACAACTTTGACGTAGCTCCTCCTTCATAGCTCTCATCGCAGAAGCGGTATCCTTAACCTCGGTGGCGGCCTTTTTCAGACCTCTTGTTTTGCTCGATCTTCTTTTCAAGAAGCTCATAGCGGTCGATAGCATTCTTCAATTTCACGGCCATCTCGGCCATTTCTTTCTTGCTTGACAATGAGCGATATGTTCGGCTTTTAGCTCTGCGGCCGCCTTTAAGGCGTACGCATCACTTTTCTGGCTTGCTCCTTGACTCGGGCGAGCTCACTGAAGGCTCTCCATAGCAGCGGCACCATCTGCATTAAGCATACATGTTGTAAGGCATGGGCGTCAAGCTCCCTTACCGGTGTCCGCGAGAAGTTGCATACCTTGTGACTCGTCAAGCCGCTTATTAACAAGCGTGATGTCCGCATCCGCCACGTCAAGTTGCCGCTTTAGTTCGGCAAATTCATCAGCCCGGCTAGCCACCGGACGCTTCACCACCTACATAGGAAGAGCGCATATTATACCTGGTGTTATGATCCTCGGAGCGCCGTCATTTTTTACACCGCACCAAGTCTCAGGGGCTACTATCTATACAGGGCGCATTTTATATGCAAAACTGTCAGAAGGTACATCATTTTGCGTACCTCAAAACCCCTTAGTAAGCTCATGACGGCTTCATGCAATCCGCTCTCAGCGGATGAAATCCTTTCAATCACCATACCCATTAACGTACGGTGATCTTCCGAGATAGACGCTCGCCCGAGCAGATCCTTCAGCTCCTCCGACCGTACACCCGTTGGTGCCGGAATCGTCCGGTAGCCTTTTTCGAAGGCCGGATATGGAGGGCTTTGAGGGGACATACGGCCGCTTTTCCGCCCCGCCGGATTCGGAGAAGCCCTCTGACGACACCTCAGTGGTCGCCCATGACGGCAAGACGGGCGGAGGCGTTTACTCTCCATCATCTCCCACCAAGATCCTCAAGACAAGCTCTGCTGTGAAGGGCTGAGATCTGAACTACAAGGTAAACTTTCGGTTACCTTCAGAAATAAAACGGGGATGTCTCTCTTTAAAAAAAATGCCCCCTTTACTTACGGCTCGCTGGAGGGCTGATCTCCTTGGGGAAATAGCGCGGCCGGGGCATCTCCCGCCGCAGGACCCTCTGATGAAGATTTCTTCCCCCGCTTCGAGGCTTTGGTCTCACGATCTTCGGAAGCGGTCCTCTTCTCCCCTTGGAAGGAGGGATTCTCGATCCCCCCTTTCTTGATAGCCTCCTTCATGGAGGTAGTAGTTCCCTTGTTCCCCCCTTCGCCTTCTTCAAAGGGCACAACCTCTAGCATCTTGGTTAATACAGGATCCGGCGTGATCTCAGGGAGGGCGGACACTGATCAGTTTTGCTTTTGCTATCCACTCCTGCTTAAAGGACAACTCTTTTAAGGGCAAGTTTATGATAAATATCACGGATAGCATGTCCGGCACACGACTACTTACTTGAGTATCCAGGCGATTGCAGCTCAGAACCTGCGTCCTCGGTTAAGTCCGGACACATTGCTTGTGATCCAAGAGCAGTTGGTACATCTCCACAGGCGTTCGCCCATAAAATGTTGGAGAGCTCGTGGTCCCTCGGATTAAACTCCCACAAAGTGAGGAGGCGGGGTTTGCAGGCAAGGTGCGATGAATCGGCATGACCTGCGCTACTACAACCAGATTGATCTCTCTCTCTCGGAGGTCTCGAATACGGCCACATGCAGGTGATGCGTCCTTGGACGGTCTCTAGTCGAGCCCTTTATTGACCCATGACGCCCGCCGCAGTGGAGGACCCGAGCGGAAGGCAGGTGGTGCCACCCATTTGGTGCCCATGGGAGCGGTGATATAAAACCACTCCTGTTGCCATAAATCGAGCTCCTCTTGAAAAGAGCCCTCGGGCCATGGAGCGTCCGCATTCTTGCTTGTAACAGCCCCTCAGCACTCTGCCTGATGCCCCTTGATCATCTTCGGCTCCAATTTGAAGGTCTTGAGCCACAGTCCGAAGTGAGGGGTAATGCGGAGGAAGGCTTCACATACGACAATGAACGACGAGATGTGGAGGATGGACTCCGGATCCAAGTCATGGAATTCCAGCCCATAATAAAACATGAGCCCCCTCACAAAGGGGTCCGTCGGAAGCCTAAACCCGAAGGAAGTGAGACACAAATACCACGCTCTCACCGGGCTCGGAGTGGGAATAACCTGCCCTTAGGCGAGGCAGCCTATCTTGAAATTTTGCGGTTAGATACTGGCGCCTCTCAGCTTTAGCACATCTTCTTCCGTGATGGAGGAAGACATCCACCGGCCGTGCAGGTCGGGGCCGGACATCGTTGAAGGTCCGAAGCGCCTAAATCTGGAGCTTTGGGTGTTGGAACTCGAGGCGAGGGGCGGATTTGATTGAGATTGAAAGAAAGGAGCGGGCCTTGGTCTCGTTATAAAGAGGTTGAATACCAAGAGCCCTCCCCGTGACCGTTCGGGACTCGCCTTCGATGGAGGAGGCGTGCCAACGGGCACGACTGGGTTACCCACGCCCGTATTGATGAGAATCTCAGAATAAGGGGGCACGATCTCCGCTTCGATAAGACGTGCCAAGGAAACCGCCTCGCTAAACGCGCTGAGGTGGAACAGTAAAAAAGATTCGTATAAAGGCCTGGTCGTGGTGTGATGTCACGCAGCAGAATATGTCAGCAGACCTGTGCAAAGGTTATTCTCTCTACGGTGGTATGTGGAACTTGTTTTGTAGAGCCGGACACAATCCTTGTGTTCAAAATCTTCTATGAAGTATTCGGAGGAGGAACCCGCCTTGCAATACTGAAGACAAAATCTGCGCCACGGACTCGTCGTCATTGAAGCCTGGTTCGAGGGTTCTTGAGGGAGTCCTGGATTAGGGGTGTCCGGATAGCGAACTATCACCGTTGGCGGACTCCTAGACTATGAAGATACAAGATTGAAGACTTCGTCCGTGTCCGGATGGGACTTTCCTTGGCGTGGAAGGCAAGCTTGGCGATACGGATATGTAGATCTCCTACCATTGTAATCGACTCTGTGTAACCCTAACCCTATCCGGTGTCTATATAAACCGGAGGGTTTTAGTCCGCTTAGACGAACAACAATCATACCATAGGCTAGCTTCTAGGGTTTAGCCTCTCGATCTCGTAGTAGATCCACTCTTGTACTACCCATATCATCAATATTAATCAAGCGGGAGTAGGGTTTTACCTCCATCGAGAGGGCCCGAACCTGGGTAAAAACATCGTGTCCCTTGTCTCCTGTTACCATCCGCCTAGACGCACAGTTCGGGACCCCCTACCCGAGATCCGCCGGTTTTGACACCGACAAACGTAGCATGCAATTTCAAAAAAAATTCTACGATCACGCAAGATCTATCTAGGAGATGCATAGCAACGAGAGGAGGAGAGTGTGTCCACGTACCCTCGTAGACCAAAAGCGGAAGCGTTAGTTTAACGCGGTTGATGTAGTCGAACGTCTTCACGATCCAACCGATCTAGTACCGAACGTACTGCAACTCCGATTTTAGCACACGTTCAACTCGATGACGTCCCTCGAACTCTTGATCCAGCAGAGGGTCGAGGGAGAGTTCCGTCAGCATGACGGCGTGATGACGGTGATGGTGATGTGATCCGTGCAGGGCTTCGCCTAAGCACTACGACGCTATGACCGGAGGAGTAAACTGTGGAGGGGGCACTACACACGGCTAAGAGAACAATTGATGTGCTATGGAGTGCCCCCTGCCCCCGTATATAAAGGAGGGGAGGAGGAGGCGCCTGACCAAGAGGGGCGCGCCATGGGGGGAGTCCTACTAGGACTCCACTCCTAGTAGGATTCGCCCCCTCCTTTTCCTTTCTTACCGGAGGGGGAAAGGAAGGAGAGGGAGAGTAGTCAAACTCGATTCAACTAAAGCTGGAGAAACTGACACCCACTAGCCACCTATGTGCGAAGCACGTCGGTAGAACCAGTCCCATGAACACGGTCATGTAATGTCGGTCTGGGCCGCCTCATCCAACAATACCACTGAATCAAAGGTATGACATGCTGGTAAGCAGTATGACTATTATCGCCCACAACTCTTTGTGTTCTACTCGTGCGTATGACATCTACGCATAGACCTGGCTCTGATGCCACTGTTGGGGAACGCAGTAATTTCAAAAAAAATTACCTACGATCACGCAAGATCTATCTATGTGATGCATAGCAACGAGCAGGGAGAGTGTTTCCACGTACCCTCGTAGACCGAAAGCGGAAGCGTTAAGTAACGTGGTTGATGTAGGCGAACGTCTTCGCGATCCAATCGATCCAAGTACCGAACGTACGGTACATCCGTGTTCAGCACACGTTCAGCTCGATGACGTCCTTCGTACTCTTGATCCAGTTGAGGCCGAGGGAGAGTTCCGTCAGCACGACAGTGTGGTGACGGTGATGATGAAGTTACCAGCGCAGGGCTTCACCTAAGCACTACGGCGATATGACTGAGGTGTAAAACTGTGGAGGGGGACAGCGCACACGGCTAAGAGATTGTCTGTTGTGCTATTGGGGTGCCCCTGGCCACGTATATAAAGGAGGGGAGGGAAGAGGTGGCCGGCCCTAGGGGGGCGCGCCAGGTGTGGGGAATCCTACTAGGACTCCCTAGTCCAAGTAGGATTACCCTCCTCTTTCCTATTCGGAGTAGGAGAGAAGGAAAGAGAGGGAGAGGGAGAAGGAAAGGGTGGCTGCGCCCCCACCCCTTATCCAATTCGGTTTGGGCAGGGGGGAGGCGCGCACCACCTCTTGGCCCTTCTCCCCTCTCTCCACTAAAGCCCAATTAGGCCCATTACTTCTCCCGGCGAATTCCCGTAACTCTCCAGTACTCCAAAAAATACCCGAATCACTTGGAACCGTTCCGATGTCCGAATATAGCCTTCCAATATATGAATCTTTACCTCTCTACCATTTCGAGACTCCTCGTCATGTACGTGATATCATCCGCGACTCCGAACAAACTTCGGTCATCAAATCACATAACTCATAATACAAATCGTCATCGAACGTTAAGCGTGCGGACCCTACGGGTTCGAGAACTATGTAGACATGACCAAGACACATCTCTGGTCAATAGCCAATAGCGGAACCTGGATGCTCATATTGCCTCCTACCACTACTGGAATCAGCTACTTTGCCATCAGCCAGCTCTTTGCCATCAGCTAGCTGACGACAAAGAAGCTCCTTGCCATCAGCTACCCAAAAGCAGACGGCAAAGAACTGGCTGATGGCAAAGACTTTGTTTGCCATCAGCCAGTTCTTGTCAGTCCGCCAGCGACGGCAACGAGGGACGGGTCCCCACTGACGAGCTGCTTAAAAAACTTAACGGCCCCCCTCTTTGCCGCCTGCTAGCAGACGGCAAAGAGAAAAAAAGCGGACGGCAAAGTTTTAACATATCTAACGGCCGCGCCCCACCCCGCCCCTCTCTCTGTTTCTCTGCTCTTCACACGCCGCCGCCCCACCACTCGCCGCCACCCGCCGCCCCACCACCCCGCCGCCCACCGCCGCGTCACTTCGCCGCCGCCACGCATCGCCCCACCACCCGGCGCCCCACAGCCCCGCCTCGTCGCCTCGCCGCCTGTTGTCTCAAGGCTTGCCGCCTGCCCCCTGCCCACCGCCTCACCCGGCCACCCCACTGCCCGCCTTGCCTCGCCGCCTCTGTCGCAGCCCGCCCTCACGCCCACCGCCTCGGCCTCACGCCCAGCCGCCTCTGGCCCCCTCCTCCACCGGCCACCTCCTCCACTGCCCCACTTGGTGAGCTCTACCTCCTCTTTTTTCCTTTTTTTCTGTTTTTTTAGTTTTTGGTTTATGTTTAGTTTAGAGTTAGTTTTAGTTTTAGTTTTAGGTTTAGTTTTAGGTTTAGGTTAAGTTTTAGTTTAGTTTTAGGTTTAGATTTAGTTTTTTCCTTTTTTTTCTTCTGTTTTTTTAGTTTTAGGTTTATGTTTAGTTTAGATTTAGTTTTAGTTTTAGTTTTAGATTTAGGTTTAGTTTTAGGTTTATTTTTAGGTTTAGTTTAGTTTTAGGAAAGAAGAAGAAGAAGAAAAAAGAGGAGAGGAGGAGAAGAAGAGGAGGAAAAAGGAAAGTAAGAATAAGAAGAGGAGGAGGAGAAGAAAAAAGAAGAAGAGGAAGAAGAAGAAAAAAGAGCAGAGGAGGAGAAGAAGAAGAGGAAAAAGGAAAGGAGGAAGAAGAAGAAGAAGAAGAAGAAGGAAAAAAAGGAAGAAAAGGAAGAAAAGGAAGAAGAAGAAAAGGAAGAAGAAGAAAAGGAAAAAAGAGGAAAACCCGACCCGACATTACCCGACCGACACCCCGACCCCGAGACCCCGACCCCGACACCCTAATTCCCCGACCCGACCCCGACCCCGACCGACACCCGACCCCGAGCCTGACCCGACAACCCACCCGACACCGACATCGCACCACCCCAACCCCGACCCCACCCGATTCGACACACCCCGAGACCCCGACCCCGACACGGCACCCAGACACCGACACGACACCCACTTTCGACACCTCCCGAAAAGGAGTTCTTTGGCCTTCCAGAGGCCGGACGGGTCACATATTTGTGAATTATTAGTTAGGTCATATATTTTTCAATTTTGTTATGAAAAACATCATATATAATTGTGTTGATCGGGTAGTTTTAAATGTGCATTGTTTCATCGCTGCGAGGTTTGGTGTTCGACGACCTCGCCGGGCGTTTAGCTCGCCTTCGCTCGTTCGTGGGTGAGCACAAATGACATGTCCTCCTCCCCATTAATTATTTGATCGATTCCGATGAAACTTGATAGCTAGCTATATATGTGTCTTGAATCATCGATGTCGTAACCAATATGTGTCTCCCGTTTGAAAGCGTCATAGTTATAAATATGCATGCATTTGCATATTTATAACCTTGATTCTTCGAATTGTCCAACGCTATCCATGGACAGCCGGTATGTGTAGATTGGGTTCGTTTTCCCATATGCTTTGCTCGGATCCGGCGCATAAATTTAAATCGATTACCTCCCATGTTGTTCTCCGGGTACACATCCTCTCCGTTTATTGCAGAGACGTGTATCAGGAGAACAGCGGGGAGGTGCTGCCGAAATTTTCCGTCGGATCCGGAGCATAGCATGGGAAAATGAACCCAATCTACACATACACGGGTGGGATTAGGACCTATCATTACCTATTAGAGTGTAGGTTGCATGGACGTAATAAAATTGAGAAAGTAGATCAACTGATGAATATATACATGGTGAATTACATATATAATTGTTGTATGTCCAGTAGCTCGATACGGTCAAGATGAGTGATCGTGCGTGGATGTATACCGTCACACCGGTCGAACAAATGGAGAGTTGAATGGTTCACAAAAACCAAGGGGTTTGTGCAAGCCGCATTGCAAATGGCGGAAGAAAACACGGTGCCCCTGTTTACAGTGCGGCAATTGGGAAAAGAGGACAGAGGCTGAAATGGGCAAACACTTGCAGAAGAGTGGTTTTACGCCCGATTATACGGTGTGGACATTTCATGGTGAGTCTGCCCAACGTGACCGAGCTGAGGTGGATCATCGTCACACCGACGAGCATGGTACCGGGATGGAAAACATGGTGCAAGACTATGATGATGCTCGGGATTCGGACGAGGAGATGGAGGAATCTGCAAAGGCCTTCAATGAAATGTTGGAGTCTTCAAATCGTCCGCTCCACGAGCACCGAGCTTTGTCGGTTGGATGCCATCTCACAAGTAATGGCTCAAGGCTCGATTCAACTTGGGCGTAGAATGCTATGACGCAATTATGACAAGATTTGGACGCTTTCTACCCAAAGGCCATGTAATGCCCGCAAACCTGTACCCGATCGGACAAAATCCTCCGTGCTTGAAGATGCCCTATGAGAAGATACATGCCTGTGAGAAAGGATGTGCCTTATTTAGGCTTGACTATGCGGACTTGAACTATTGTCCCATTTGCAAGTCTTCCAGGTATATTGTGGTAGACAACGGTATGTGTGAGAAGACACAGACCAAAATCCCTGTTAGTGTTCTTCGGTATATGCCAATCGTACCAAGACTTCAACGTCTTTTCATGGTCAAAGAAAGGCGGCAGACGGATGACATGGCACAAAAGCAGGCAAAAGAACCGAACTAGATACGGATGGGAATCGATGATGGTACACACATCGGATGGTGTTGCATGGAAAAAGTTTGATGAATTACATGTTGACAAAGCGGCGGTCCGAGGCATCGTCGAGTCGGCATCGGCACAGATGGGTTCGATGTGTGTTTGGTATGGCGGCAGCCCAATATAGTTGTTGGCCCGTGTTGTCTTTCCACTCAATCTCCCCGGACAGATTATGCAAAGAAAGAACATTTTCCTGACGTTGATAATTCCAGGGCCCAACTATCCGCGGAAAAATATGAATGTGTACATGCAGCCGCTTAAGGACGAATTGCAAGAAGCCTGGGATGATGGGTTCAAGACATATGACGCCTATAGCAAATGGAACTTCATAATGCGTGTCTGGTACATGTACTCGACGCATGACTTGCCGGCGTATGCGCTATTCGTTGGCTGGTGTGTGCATGGAAGGTTCCCGTGCCCCACATGCAAGGGAGCTCTTGAGTTTCGTTGGCTTCAGGCGGTCGCAAGTTTTCTTGCTTCGACATGCATAGACAGTTCACGGATCCTCGCCATAAGTTCAGGAAAGACAAGAAGAACTTCATTAGAGGTAGAGTTGTCAAAAACTCTGCACCACCGCATTGACAGGCCAATGCACCTGGATCGATTAACGCTCTCGATCCAGATCCACAGCGTCCAGGGTACTTCAAGGGGTATAATACTAAGCACACGTGGACTCACAAAACATGCTTATGGGATCTGCCTTACTTCAAAGGCCTCCTTTGCCCACACAACATCGGCGTGATGCACACTGAGAAAGAATATCGCCGAGGCACTTTTTGGTACATTGTTCGGCATAGATGGGAAGTCAGGATAATACTAAGGCTAGAGTCGATCTCGAGGCGCTATGTGATAGGCCGTTACAAAACATGAAAGAACCGGAAAGGAAAGCAGAACTGGACGAAGCCAAAGGCATGGTTCAATCTTGGAAGGCCAGCTATGAGGGAAATTATCTTGTGGGGGCAACAGCAGTTGATGTTCCCCGATGGGTATGCGGCGAATCTAAAGAGGGGAGCGAATATTGATATTTTGAAGATATTTGGTCTCAAGAGTCATGATTGGCACATATGGATTGAGCGGGTAATGCCGGTGATGTTGCGTGGCTTCATCCCTGAGGATGAATGGCTAGTGCTGGCAGAACTCAGCTATTTCTTCCGTGTTCTTTGTCTTGAAAGAATTATCGCTGGCGTGCTAGAAGAAATGGAAGAGTTGGCGCCGAGTTGATCTGCAAGTTAGAGAAGATCTTTCCATCGGGCTTCTTTAATCCAATGCAGCATTTGATTTTGCATCTCCCGACCGAGGCAAGATTGGGGGGGCCCGTGCAAAATCGTTGGTGCTACCCAACTGAGAGGATGCAGAAGACGCTTCGAGAAAAATGTAAAAATAAGCGTAGAATTGAAGCATCGATGGCTGAGGCATTCATCACAGAGGAGGCGGCAAACTTCGTAATAAAGACACTCACGAAGCCAAAAATCGTCATTTGCATAATCCGAAGCCTCGGTACAATCTTTGGCGACCCTAGAAAGGGTGGATCCAACCTCGTCCTATTCAAAGGGAATCTCGCACCAGCTAGTGTTTCACATCCAGTATCTTTGGATAACGAAGAATGGCGGACCATTTCGTTGTATATCTTCAACAACCTGATAGAAGTGCGGCCGTACATCGAGTAAGTTCTCGGTACATTGTTTCACAACTTCTATTTCCTTTGAACTACTCTTATTCCTGGATATGTCATACAGTCGATACGTCGCCATATTCTCGTATGGAACGGAGATCCAAAAGGATTCCGTCGAAGAGTATGATCTTCTCGCAAAGCAAGGAGGCGGCTATCCCGGTTTCATCTCTTGGTTCAAACGAACGGTAATTTCTATTAGACAATTTCATTTCATTCGCTAATTTGTGTGTAATGCAACAATCCTTTCATATTAAACTTGTAGGCTAATTCATAGTCTATGGACGCCTTTAATTGAGACAAGTCGCTAATGGTTTTGACTATAAGGTCCGTTCATTTGACAAATGACATCAACGGGTATCGCTTTACGTACCTATGGCAAAAGAGCTATCTATGGCCGACCGAAAGTCTACAAATTGTTGTGTATCTGCTATCGGAGAAGGAGGTACCGAGTATTATGGGAGAGTTGAAGCAATTTATGAACTTACATTCTATGGTGAAAACCCACCGAATGCCGTAGTCTTCAAATGTTATTGGTTTCACCGAAGGAGACTAGAAGGACTCATGAACATATAGGGCTAGTTGAAATCAACCAAAGCACCCATTTAGATGTTCCCGATGTCTATATTACGGCTCAACGGGCGACCCAAGTATTCTATCTACCGTGGGCTGCCAAACTAATCCAAATCTGAAAGGTTGGGATGTCGTTTATGAAGTGCCGCCACGTGCTAGACTTTCTCCCCAAAGGAAGAGGATTATGAACCTCACATTAACCCGAGACACATATGAAGGAGAATTCTTCCAAGAGACACGTCTTTCCAAAAGCATTTCAAGAACCGCTATACTTCACCCCAAAACATCAAAGTAGACAATGACAGTGAATCCGACATCACCCCGGAGGAGGAACAAGAAGAGCCGAACAAGAAGAGGTTATCATGCGGATGACACATCAATGCTTGACCGATTACGTCAAGGTGGCCTTGCACATGTTGATGCCAATGAACCCTATGAGCCCATCATTGATTATAGTGATGATGATAATTATGCATTTATTGATGATCTTGATCGAGATTATTAGTAGTGTCGTGTATTCAATTTTTTATGTTGTACTTGATGATGATACACTTAAGTGATATACATATTATTATTCATGTCGGTACTTTTTTTATGTTGTACTAATTTCGTTTATTCTTTGTCATGGCAGGTGTTGAAAGATGGTGGGCGCTGGTCGGGAGCGCCGAGGCCCCTTCTTCGTCGGTAGCGTGGTGCGAGGTCTTCCATTCCACACGCACCTCTCCGCCGAGTGTTCTTTGGACAAGATGGCGACACTGCTGCACCCTTCTTCATCGACCGCGGTGCCCGGTGGGGACGAGGTAAGAAGAAGAGAGGAGGTGGAGCACGTGGTCGCGGGAGAGGAGGTAGGGTGACTCTTACGGCGCCTTCCTCATCGCCGCCCCCAGCTGTTTCACCCGAGCACGTGACTGCTAGGGTGGACTCGTCTGAGGAGGAGGCTGCACGGACTCCGATCCACGAGCCTCCGGTCCACGGGTCTTCGTCCCACGAGCCTCGGGTCGACGGGCCTTTGGCCCACGAGAATTGGGCCCACGAGACCCCGGAGGAGCACACGTCTGGATGGGTACTTGGTCGGGTCAGCCTGAGGAGCCGAGTGGCCATGCTGATGATGGCGGGGAGCCGAGTGGCCATGCTGATGATGGCGGGGAGCCGACTGATTTTGAGGAGGAGGGGAGGAGGGGGCAACGTCTACTGCAGTGCTACACGGCTCCGTCTGCGGCGACCATGAAAGCAGAGGTGGTTGATTTTCCCTGATGGGGAGAGGTAAGTGCATTTAATCTTTTTGTACCTTCTGCATTCACGCTTCTTCAAATAACGCTCATATTGGTTCATACATATTCTACGAAGATCTTCATTAGTCAAACCGCATAACAACATACGTTGTTCCCTTTGTCAACGGTATGTTACTTGCCCGAGATTCGATCGTCGGTATCATCATACCTAGTTCAATCTCGTTACCGGCAAGTCTCTTTACTCGTTCCGTAATGCATCATCCCGCGACTAACTCATTAGTCACATTGCTTGCAAGGCTCATAATGATGTGCATTACCGAGAGGGCCCAAAGATACCTCTCCGATACACAGAGTGACAAATCCTAATCTCGATCTATGCCAACCCAACAAACACCTTTGGAGACACATGTAGAGCATCTTTATAATCACCCAGTTACGTTGTGACGTTTGATAGCACACAAAGTGTTCCTCCGGTATTTGGGAGTTCATAATCTCATAGTTTGAGGAACATGTATAAGTCATGAAGAAAGCAGTAGCAATGAAACTGTAACGATCATAATGCTAAGCTAACGAATAGGTCTTGTCCATCACATCAGTCTCCTAATGCTGTGATCTCGTTCATCAAATGACAACACATGTCTATGGTTAGGAAACATAACCAGCTTTGATAAACGAGCTAGTCAAGTAGAGGCATACTAGGGACACTCTGTTTTTTCTATGTATTCACACATGTACTAAGTTTCCGGTTAATACAATTCTAGAATGAATAATAAACATTTATCATGATATAAGGAAATAAATAATAACTTTATTATTGCCTCTAGGGCATATTTCCTTCAGTCTCCACTTGCACTAGAATCAATAATATAGTTCACATCGCCATGTGATTTAACACCATTAGTTCACATCGTCATGTGATTTAACACTCTAAAGTTCACATCACCATGTGACCAATACCCAAAGGGTTTACTAGAGTCAATAATCTAGTTCGCATCGCCATGTGATTAACACCCAAAGAGTACTAAGGTGTGATCATGTTTTGCTTGTGAGAGAGGTTTAGTCAATGGGCCTGCCACATTCAGATCCGTATGTATTTTGCAAATTTTTATGTCTACAATGCTCTGCACGGAGCTACTATAGCTAAATGCTCCCACTTTCAATATGTATCCAGATCGAGACTCAGAGTCATCTAGATCGGTGTCAAAGCTTGCATTGACGTAACTCTTTACGACGAACTCTTTATCACCTCAATAACCAAGAAATATTTCCTTAGTCCTCTAAGGATAATTTTGGCCAATGTCCAGTGATCTACTCCTAGACCACTATTGTACTCCCTTGCCAAACTCAGGGCAGGGTATACAATAGGTCTGGTACATATCATGGCATACTTTATAGAACCTATGGCTGAGGCATAGGGAATGACTTTCATTCTCTTTCTATTTTCTGCCGTGGTCGGGTTTTGAGTCTTACTCAACTTTACACCTTGCAATACAGGCAAGAACTCCTTCTTTGACTGTTCCATTATGAACTACTTCAAAACCTTGTCAAGGTATGTACTCATTGAAAAATCTTATCAAGCGTCTTGATCTATCACTATAGATCTTGATGCCCAATATGTAAGCAGCTTCACCGAGGTATTTCTTCGAAAAACTCCTTTCAAACACTCCTTTATGCTTTCCAAAAAATTCTACATTATTTCCGATCAACAATATGTCATTCACATATACTTATCGGAAAAGGTAGTGCTCCCACTCACCTTTTGTAAATACAGCTTAACCGCAAGTCTCAGAGAAACTATATGCTTTGATCAACTCATCAAAGCGTATATTCCAACTCGAGATGCTTGCACCAAATCCATAGATGGATCATTTGGAGCTTTGCACACTTTGTTAGCACCTTAGGATCGACAAAACCTTCTGGTTGCATCATATACAACTCTTCTTTAAGAAGTCCATTAAGGAATGCAGGTTTGACATCCATTTGCCAAATTTCATAAAATGCGGCAATTGCTAACATGATTCGGATAGACTTTTAAGCATCGATACAAGTGAGAAAATCTCATTGTAGTTAACACCTTGAACTTGTCGAAAACATTTTGGCGACAATTCGAGCTTTGTAGATAGTAACACTACTATCAGCGTCTGTCTTCCTCTTGAAAATCCATTTTATTCTCTATGGCTTGCCGATCATCGGGCAAGTCAACCAAAGTCCATACTTTGTTCTCATATATGGATCCCATCTCAGATTTCATGGCCTCAAGCCATTTCGCGGAATCTGGGTTCATCATCGCTTCCTCATAGTTCGTAGGTTCGTCATGGTCAAGTAACATGACCTCCAGAACAGGATTACCATACCACTCTGGTGCGGATCTTACTTTGGTTGACCTACGAGGTTCAGTACGTAGTAACTTGATCTGAAGTTTCATGATCATTATCATTAGCTTCCTCACTAACTGGTGTAGGAATCATTGGAACTGATTTCTGTGATGAACTATTTTCCAATAAGGGAGCAGGTACAATTACCTCATCAAGTTCTACTTTCCTCCCACTCACTTCTTTCGGGAGAAACTCCTTCTCTAGAAAGGATCCATTCTTAGCAACGAATATCTTGCCTTCGGATCTGTGATAGAAGGTGTACCCAACAGTCTCCTTTGGGTATCCTATGAAGACACATTTCTTCGATTTGGGTTCGAGCTTATCAGGTTGAAGCTTTTTCACATAAGCATCGCAGCCCCAAACTTTAAGAAACGACAACTTAGGTTTCTTGCCAAACCATAGTTCATATGGTGTCATCTCAACGGATTTAGATGGTGCCCTATTTAACGTGAATGCAGCTGTCTGATACGTCTCCATCGTATCTACTTTTCCAAACACTTTTGCCCTTGTTTTGGACTCTAACTTGTATGATTTGAATGCAACTAACCCGGACTGACGCTGTTTTCAGCAGAATTGCCATGGTGTTATTTTTGTGCAGAAATAAAAGTTCTCAGAATGACCTGAAACTTCACGGAGAATATTTTTGGAATTAATAAAAAATACTGGCGAAAGAATCAAGACCAGGGGGCCCACACCCTGTCCATGAGGGTGGGGGGCATGCCTGCCCCCCTTGGCGCGCCCCCCTGCCTCGTGGGGCCCCTGGTGCTCCATCGACCTCAACTCCAACTCTATATATTCACGTTCCGGGAGAAAAAAAATCAGAGAGAAGGATTCATCGCGTTTTACGATACGGAGCCGCTGCTAAGCCCTAATCTCTCTCGAGAGGGCTGATCTGGAGTCCGTTCGGGGCTCCGGAGAGGGGAATCTGTCGCTGTCATCATCATCAACCTTCTTCCATCACCAATTTCACGATGCTCACCGCCGTGCGTGAGTAATCTCATCGTAGGCTTGCTGGACGGTGATGGGTTGGATGAGATTTATCATGTAATCGAGTTAGTTTTGTTAAGGTTTGATCCCTAGTATCCATTATGTTATAAGATTGATGTTGCTATGACTTTGCTATGCATAATGCTTGTCACTAGGGCCCGAGTGCCATGATTTCAGATCTGAACCTATTATGTTTTCATGAATATATGTGAGTTCTTGATCCTATCTTGCAAGTCAATAGTCACCTACTATGTGTTATGATCCGTAACTCAAGTGACAATAATCGGGACCACTCCGGTGATGATCAGTAGTTTGAGGAGTTCATGTATTCACTAAGTGTTAATGCTTTGGTCCGTACTCTATTAAAAGGAGGCCTTAATATCCCTTAGTTTCCAATAGGACCCGCTGCCACGGGAGGGTAGGACAAAATATGTCATGCAAGTTCTTTTCCATAAGCACGTAGACTATATTCTAATACATGCCTACATTACATTGATGAATGGAGCTAGTTACATGTCACCCTATGTTATAACTATTGCATGAGGAATCGCATCCGACATAATTATCCATCATCGATCCATTGCCTCTGAGCTTTTCACATATTGATCTTTGCTTAGTTACTTTTCCGTTGCCCTTTGTTACAATTACTAGAAATCTGCACTCATCACTTTTGCCACCGTTATCAAGTTACTTCTATACTACTTTCCTACTAAATACTTTGCTGCAGATATTAAGTTATCCGGTGTGGTTGAATTGACAACTCAACTGCTAATACTTGAGAATATTCTTTGGCTCCCCTTGTGTCGAATCAATAAATTTGGGTTGAATACTCTACCCTCGAAAACTGTTGCGATCCCCTATACTTGTGGGTTATCAAGACTATTTTCTGGCGCCGTTACCGGGGAGCATAGCTCTATTCTTTGAGTCACTTGGGATTTATATCTGCTGATCACTATGAGGAACTTGGAAGACGAAAAGACCAAGATTTATCCCTCAACTACGAGGAGAGGTAAGGAACTGCCATCTAGCTCTACACTTGATTCCCCTTCTGTTTTGAGTAAACTCGCGACACCTAAACCTGCTTCTGCTATTAATTCTGATATGTCGCATGTTATTAATCATGCCACTTCTACTATGCATGATACTTATGATGAAACTACTTCTATGCTTGATAATACTTTGCCACTAGGTAAATTTCTTGATGAACAACTTGCTAGGGCTAGAGAGAATGAAATTATTGAAATTAATAATATTGATGAAAGTGATGATGAAGATTCTCCCCCTAGATATGAATTGCCTATTGTGCCTAAGGGTTATGTTATGGATGAAGAAACTGCTAGAGATTTCCTTGCTTGCAATGATAGATATGATCTTAAGAAAATCCTCTCTCTATTCCGAAATAGTTGTCGTTGGGGGATTTTTCAGACCAGGTGAAAACAAGAAAATGTACAAAAATACCCCTGACTTGAAAACGAGTCATCGTCTTCCTCCGCCAGGCTCCTCCTCGTAGTCTTCCTCCGCCAGGCCACCTGCGCCCTCCACCTCCTCCAGCTGCTAGTCCGGCCACTTCCTCCTCCGCCCTCCACCACCACCTCCTCCTCTCCTCCTCCTACTCCTCGTCCGCCCAGTCTGGTGGCCACGCCTCCCAATTTGATCGCCGCTGCCCCAGCCTAGCCGCCCCACCGCTCCTCCCAATCTAGTCCTCGCTGCACCAACCTGGTCCTCTCAACCGCAAGACCAACCTGATCCTTGCTGCTCCCCGCCCGGTCCTTGCTGCTCCCCGCCTGGTCCTTGCCGGTACTCCTCACGCTCCCAATTCTTATCAGTTTTAGCCAGATGCAGAATTGGGAGAATTTGTCGATGCTTTTAGGTACAATAGTCTGTAAAATTGATCAGAGACATTCAATCGGGAAGAATTTGTTAAGATCAATAACTATGGCAATCAGACAAGATCATCACCCTCACAATTGGCATCGGAAGAAATTACTTTGGAGTGTAATGATCAATTGGGAAACCTGTAATGCATAAGAAAATGATGTTGTTCTTTGTCCTCCTGCCGATGTTGTCCAATTGTCAAATTTAGAGATGATGATAATTGTTATACACCATTTGTCCAATTGCAAACATGCCTACAGTTTCTGCGAGTCAATGAAAACAAATTCAATAGACCATTTGAGATCAATACTTGGATATTTAAAGAACTTTCTATAAAATGGTGTATCCTGATGAATGATACCAACAGTAAGAAAAGCCAACAGTCCTGACAGTAAATAAGAATGAAAATTGTGAAAAGTGTGAATGACAGATTGGTGTTGTCATGATTACACCTAGGGAGTATACTTATAGATCCATCTAGGGCAAGGTGGCAACATTTTGCCATGTGATTTTGTGACAGCAATGTCCACATGCTTCTAATAAGGGGGAAAAAAGAGGTATCTCAATCCAATGGAAATATGGGATCACTTACTCTGTTGACATAGTGTGTGTGTTGATGATCTCACTCACAGGATGGATTATTGCTTCTTTTCCCTGACACAAGCAAACCAAATGAAATGAGATCTTATTTATTTACAATCAAATCAAAACAAGGAAGCAATGAAAGGTGAAAATGGACTGCACTTTAGTTTACTTCATTTCATTTCAGACAAGTAAACCAAAAGAGAGCCTTAAATGGACTGCACTCATCGAACTACGATCTTTGGATCAAGAACTACTCATCAAACTACAATCTTGGATCACAGAACCCATTTTAAATCAGAGTTGCGAGTGAGGAGCTCACCGAGGTAGAAGGTCCTGGCGTGGCGTCGCCAAGGCGGCCCAGCCGAGCTTGGCGATGACCTCTTGCTCCATTGCTCATCCCGCCACCACCGGCCTTTGCCGCCTCGGCCTCCCAGCGCAACATTCTCGATGCAGGCCGAGTTATCCTCCTTTTCAAAAAAATTTAAATACTCAACTTGGTACATGCAACTTAATTTACTTCAATTCAGGGTACAGGCAACTTAACGAAACCCTAATGTACACTAAATCACAGTTAAATAATGTACTGAGCTGTAGATAATGTACTCCTGTCAAACAAAATAATGTACTGATCTTTGAGTACTGAACTGTTTGATATACTGATCTTGGAGTACTTAAAATTTTCATTTTAGTTTTAATTAACTTAAATGTAGTGAAGGAAGTACTCCTGCACTCACACATGCAACAACCATCGAAGAGAAACCCCGGGTCCGGTTCATGTTCGGTTAAGCAGCTAGCGTCCCTGAGGTTGTCTCTCCTGCAGCATCCCTCAGGTTAACCTCTTCATGTTCAGACAGCAATTGACTAATTCTTGCTTTGACAGTAAACATACAGCAATTGACAGTACACAGACTGAATTTATATGTACTTATTCTTCTTCTACTTCTACTTCTACTTCTACTTAATCTTACATATTCATATCTTCAGGAGAAAATGGATCTCCCAGACCTCAACTTCACTCCACCTGCAGAAGATGTGGATGAAATGGATGAAGATGCAAAAAATGAAATGGAAGGACATGTAGGAGATGATATGGAAGGAGATCTTTAGAGGGAATGGAAGGAGATGAAATTGTTCAAAATCCAGGTATAGTTACACTTGATCATTCCATCATTTCATCACTTGATCATTCCATCACTTCATCACTTGATCATTTCATTTAATCATTTCTTTGTTGTATGTCTTGGTGTAGGTGCTGGGCAAGTTGGTAGAAAAAATAAAACCCTCAATGACCAGCAAAAATTTGCTGCTTATGTAGCATTGCATACACTATGTATGAGTAGAGGAGGAACTTTTAAGAAAAGCGTCATAAGACATTGCAAATTTTTTTGGAGTGGGTGTTGGAAATATACAAAGAATTTGGAGGAAAGCAATGTAGCAAATTCAACAAGGTCAAGAAGTAGATGTTGCCGATCAGAGAAAAGGAAATAGTGGAAGAAAGACTAAGGACATTAACCTAGAAAAAATCCTAACAATCCCATTAAACAGGAGGTCTACTATTAGGTCACTAGCACGGCAATTGGGATGTAGCCCTACCACACTTCATAGAAAATTCATGCTGAATTTGATTAGGAGGCATACAAAGCGTGTGAAGCCGGCTTTAAAGGAAAAGAATAAGATGGATAGGATGAAATTTTGTTTGTCGATGCTTGATGAGGCAACAACAAAGAATCATGAGGCCTAAGTTCAAGACTATGCACAATGTTGTCCATATTGACGAGAAGTGGTTTAACATGACAAAGAAGAATAGAACATATTATCTGCTGGATGGGGAGGAAGAGCCTACAAGGCCTATACATGGCAACTGTATTGGCAAGGTGATGTTCTTAACGGCCGTTGTTAGGCCAAGGTGGGACATGGAAGGAAACATGACCTTCTCTGGGAAAATCGGTGTCCGCCATTCGTGAAAGAAGTTCCTGCTCAGAGGAGAAGCGACAATAGGCCCAAAGGTACAATAGAGACAAAGTCAATAAAGGTCGACAGAAAAGTGATGAGGGAGTTCCTGATAGAGACTAGTGTCGGTGTCAAAACCGGCGGATCTCGGGTAGGGGGTCCCGAACTGTGCGTCGAGGCGGATGGTAACAGGAGACAAGGGACACGATGTTTTTACCCAGGTTCGGGCCCTCTCGATGAAGGTAAAACCCTACTCACCGCTTGATTAATATTGATGATATGGGTAGTACAAGAGTGGATCTACCACGAGATCGGAGAGGCTAAACCCTAGAAGCTAGCCTATGGTATGATTGTTGTTCGTCCTACGGACTAAAACCCTCCGGTTTATATAGACACCGGATAGGGTGAGGGTTACCTGAAGTCGGTTACAATGGTAGGAGATCTACATATCCGTATCGCCAAGCTTGCCTTCCACGCCAAGGAAAGTCCCATCCGGACACGGACGAAGTCTTCAATCTTGTATCTTCATAGTCCAGGAGTCCGCCAGCGGTGATAGTTCGGCTATCCGGACACCCCTAATCCAGACTCCCTCGGTAGCCCTGAACCAGGCTTCAATGACGATGAGTCCGGCGCGCATATTGTCTTCGGCATTGCAAGGCGGGTTCCTCCTCCGAATACTTCATAGAAGATTTTGAACACAAGGATAGTGTCCGGCTCTGCAAAACAAGTTCCACATACCACCATAGAGAGAATAACCTTTGCACAGATCTGCTGACGTATTCCGCGGCGTGACATCACACCACGGTCAGGCCTTTATACGAATCGTGTTTACTGTTCCACCTTAGCGCGTTTAGCGAGGCGGTTTCCTTGGCACGTCTTATCAGAGCGGAGATCGTGCCCCCTTATTCCGGAATTCCCATCAATACGGACGTGGCTAACCCAACCGCGCCATTGATTACAGCGCTTGGGAGATAAACGAGTTTTACCAGGCTGGCGGGGGATGCATAGCTGGGGATAAGGATCCACCTTTTCACCTACGCCTTCTTCCTCCTTTGCTCATCCATTTCCGCGCACTCGAGCTCCAGCGCCCAAGTCCGCACATCCCTCCTCAACCTTCTCCAGCCATGTCCGGAGCGGGAGGCACGTGGATGGTCTCCTCCGTCACGGAGGGACAAGTAAAAAAGCTGCGGAAGGCGGATACTTGTCCAAATGACATCGCGCACCGGCTCCCCGACGAGGGGCAGGTCATTCCCACCCCCAGGCCCCATGAGAGGGTGGTGTTCCTCACCCACTTCCTCCGCGGACTAGGTTTTCCACTTCACCCATTTGTTCGGGAGCTCATGTTCTACTACGTCCTGGATTTCCATGATCTGGCCCCGAACTTTATCCTCAACATCTCGGCGTTTATCGTCATGTGCGAGGCCTTTCTCTGCATCCAGCCCCACTTCAGCTTATGGCTGAAGACCTTCAATGTCAAGCCGAAGGTAGTGGGCGGCCCGTAAGCTGGAGTCTTGGAGGTGCCATAGTTGGCAAGATGGCCAAAGTCCTATGGCTCGAGGGCTCCTTTGTGGAGACCATAAAGGGGTGGCAATCGGGTGGTTCTACATCACCGAGCCGCGCGACTCTCAATGGCGGCGGCCCCGAATTCGATCTGGCTTCCCCACGGCTCACATCATGGAAAGAGACGGTCCTGACGTGGGGTGATTCGAAGAGCTGTCCGGACTCCAAACTCTGCATCCGGAACACAGTGGACAAGAATCTCAAGCTTGTCAACGTAATCCGTGTGATGCTCATCCGCCAATTCTCCCATGCCAACAGCGGGCCTTCAAATTGTGGAATTTGATCGGCACAACACCAAACTCTGAAAAGGCTCTTGACACTACGTGCGAAGATGCCCGAAGGTGCTGTTCAAGGCGCCGAGCTCCCACATCCGCCATCAAGATCGCGGATTCATTTCGCAGCGTCAAGCCAGCGAGGTAAGTTATTTTACCCTTTATGGGACTCTTTTTCATAGTTTGACTCTATGCGGGATGTAAACTCCCCAACCTTTGGACAGATCGGGTGAAGATGTTCAGACAGATTAACTGTCCGGCCTTGCTGAAGACCAGGACGCCCGATTGGGCCAGGGGCTCTTGGCTCGGCACCTCACGTGGTGCCGGAGAAGAATAAGAAGAAGGCCACGGGAACTCGAAGGAGCTCCCGGCGCCCAGTCTTGTCGGACTCATCGTCCAACGACTCGAGGCGGAATCCTCCCCTGCAAGAGGAGGAGGAAAAAGCCTCTCCCAGTGAAGGAGAGAAGAAAAGGAAGGCCGCCTAACCGGGAGGCCGGAGGGTCCAAGAAAGGAAGGACCCTTCCTCCAGACTTCTCCACCAACACCGACAACGACGAGGAGGAGTGGCCACCAAGGGCCAAGCCCCTGGCGAGATCGTAAGTGTCCGGACTCCGGAATAGCTCATGACTTTTTATTTGTCGCATAGTGTCTTCTAACGCCGAATATAACCATGTAGCCCGCCCAAGGACGAGCTTGCCGTTTCGTCGAGCGGCTCCCTGGATTAAATCGGATGTGAATAGCACTTCACTTCCGACCGCCTCCTCTCCTCGTGGCCTTGAGCGACACCGCGGTGGAGTCCCAAAAGGGGCCCAGCCAAGAGGAGGTGGTCCTAGAGGCGCCGCAAGGCGACCTCCCGGACTCCCGGCGCAAAGGGGGCGAAACCCCAGAGGGCTCTAAGTCTGGCCCGGTGCCGGACTCCGTACCGGAACCTTCAGTGGTTCCAAAGTCCGGCAAGCGGCCCCTTCGTAAGAAGGGCAAGACTGTGACGCCGGTGACTTCCGTCCATCCGGAGGCACCGGACAGCTTGCTGGAGGCGCTTAACGGTGCCTCCATCGACGAGGAGCACCGCCTTTGTTATGAGTGTGGTGATCCGAGAAAGTTCAGTCCGCCAAGAGCGGGCTGACTGAAGCCTGTACCAGCCTTCTAACAGGCTTTGAGGTAAGTTTAGAATATGTAAACATATTACCGTATAGATAGTAGCCCCTGATGCTTAGTTCGGTGTTTGGAAAGAAAAGCCGGACTGAGGATCTAAAAAGATATACGCAGGAGTCTAACATAAATATGTCAATATGGGAATGCAGGCTCTGCCGACCTCTGCCACACCTTGACCGCAGAGGTCAATGCATTGAAGCGAGCCTTGAGCGGTCCGAGAACGAGCTCGGCCTTGCCAAGAAGCAGCTCGAGGACAAGGAAGGTAAGTAATACCTTATTAAAGTAATACCTTATAGAAAGGATTTGGTTGCAAAAATGACAGGACTAACGTGGGTATTGTAGGGGCCACGAACAAGGTGGCGACCCTGAAGGAAGCGGTGTCCACGGCCGAAAGCAAAGCGGCCGCGGAGCGTACCGAGCGAGAGAAGCAAGAGGCGCGGGTGGCGGAGGTGCGGCAAGAGCTACAGGCTGTCGTGGAAAAACATGAGAGTTTGGAGCGTGACTCGAAGACTCGAGAGTCCGAGCTCGCCTCGGCTCTTGAGAGTGCCAAAGCCGCTAAGGCCGAAGCCCAAAAAGCCCTCCAGAAAATTGAATCATTAAAGAAGATAGCGGCGGGTAAGGCATTCTTTATGCAAAGCAAGCATGTGAAAGTGGATTATCTATTACTTACCCGAATCCGGAGCTCTCCAGGAGCATTCACAGATCTGCCCCGTAGTGTGTCTGATGCTGCCGCGTTCTACCGCGCCAAGGAGGGGAGCTCGACAGAAAAGGTGTTCTGGTCTCAGTATGCTGAGGCCGGACATCCGGTGCCCCTGAGCGACCGGTGAAGCAATGGTCGAGCTCCACAAGGTCGCCGAACATGCCATGAAGGGCCTCATAATTCGGTGTGGCCATTGGAAGCCATGCACAGGAGCTACTTCGGGCTAGTCTGGCGGTGGTGGGCCTTGTCCATGGATTGAAGTCATCAAGCGCTCCGTCTGCATTGAAGGTGCCTGTCGGGCCCTTGCCCGTGCTAAAGTGCACTGTGGCAAGCTGGATCTTGAGAAGCTTGTGACGGACGGGCCATCAAGGGCAAGGAGCATCGCAAGCCTGAAATGTATTATGAGGGCGTCCTGTAGGGTGCCCGCCTTATAGCGGGTGAATGCTCCAAAGTTGTAATTTTTGAATAGACTCGCATTTGTTATCCTGTATGCTGAAAACTTGTTCATATCGCTAAGCAACGCTTGTGAATTTAAAATATTACCTTCTGTGCGGCTGTTTATCAAATTTGAGAGATGGCAAGTCGTTGGCTTCACCCCATGCCACAGTCTTTGGGGTGTTCGGGATAAACTTGAGCACTCTTGTTCCCATTCTTGGGTCCTTCTAGGGAGGCGCTCAACGCAACGAACAAGGCAACCGGACTATAGTGCTTGAACACTCTCACTTAACCATAGAATTCTATAATTTTAAATTTTGGCGAAGCCCTTAGTATTCGGAAGACCGAGTTCGGGGCGCTATCAACGCCTTGGCCGGACAATGCCGACTCCTCGCTCTAAGCGGCATAAGTCTTTAGGGACCCAAAAAAACCTCTCGAACAGCGACCGGCTCTCGCCCTATCATGACGGCCAGTTTTAGCTTTCTCCACTGAGGTGCTCAACCCAGCTCAACCGGGGCACAATCGCAGTGGTTCTCCCAGCCTTACCTTAGCCGATATATAACGGGCGTAAGGTACCAAAACATGGGAGCCGGCAAACCCAACTATTGACCCAAGACATGATTCGAGCCGATGCATATAATGCTATAAGTTCGGGTGCCGCACTTGTGAAAGTGTTCGGATTTATCACACCATATTTTTGGGGTACTTAAGCCCTGGTGTATTGGCCGTACCAAAGTGTACGGTGCGACATGTCATGAATGAACATATATATAGATAAAGAAAGGAGTGCAATAATAGGCAAAAGCTATGTATTGTTTATTCAAAAGGTACTGCAATGAAAGCGAGCGATACAAATAGTGCGATAAGCAAGGGATGGGACTATTTAACATGTCCCCTCCGCAGGTAAGCTGGGATGGTATGTAAAATAGGTATAATGCTCGTAGTAGAGACCACTGGACACTCGACATAGCTTTACGCTTCCACAGGCTGTTGCATCGTGAATTCGGCAATTCTAGTGCGGACAGGGCTTCTGAAAAGCGGAGTCCTGAAAGTAAGAAAAAGAAGAAAGAAAAAGAATGACACAATCGGGGCCCCAGTGCGGTTGAGCTGCATTCAGGCGTGCCGTGGTCGTGCCCCTCCCTTATGCCCATGATATCTCCGGAGCATAGTTATGCAGCGTAATCGCTTCGCCAATTCGCGAGGGCTGGGGTTGGGGCGGATTGCTCTGGCGTGCTTTCCGGATCGTGCCAGGCGATCTTGATGTAGGTTACTCCGGGCGCGCTTGACGGTGTCCGGACGTTTAATAGCCCGACTCGAGAATTGCCGTGAGAGGCTGCTTTGCACCTCCGCCGCGAGGGCCGCCGTGTGCTCCTCCATTCGGAGAGAGCGTTCGGTGTTTCCATTGACCGTGATTACTCCTCGAGGGCCTGGCATCTTGAGCTTGAGGTGCAGCGTGGTGCGGCACCGCATTGAACTTTTGCAAATGCGGTTCGTCCAAGCGATCGCGTGATAGCCACTGCGAACGGGACTATGTCGAAGATTAACTGTTAAGCTTTGGAAGTTATCCGGGATCCGAAGACCACTTGAGTGTGGCGAGCCTGTACAATTGGCCTCTACACCTGGTATGACGCCTTTAAAGGTCGTCTTTGTGGTTTTAATCCTTAAGGGGTCTATGCCCATTTTGCGCACTGTATCCACGATAGAGCAGGTTCATTTGCTACCGCCGTCCATCGAGGACTCTAGTGAGGTGAAATCCATCGATGATTGGGTCAAGAACCAATGCGGCCGAATCCGCCGTGGCAGATGCTAGTGGGGTGGTCCCTTGATCAAAGGTGATCGGGCGGGAGGACCATGGGTTGAACTTCGGGCGACGGCTCCATTGCATATATGTCCCTTAGTGCACGCTTCCGCTCCCTTTTGGGTATGTGGGTTGCGTATATCATGTTCACCGTCCGCACTTGTGGGGAAGCCCTTCATCCTCTGTTGTTCGGCGGTGGGGCTCCTCCTCGTCATCGCTATGCAGCCCCTTGTCATTGAGTTCGGCATTTAACTTGCACACTGTTTGAAGACCCAACAATCCCTGTTGGTGTGGTTGGCTGGTTTTTCGGGGTGCCATGTTTTTGGCACGGCGATCGAGTATTCGGTCCAGATTGGGCGGGCCTGAGTATTTCTTTTGAGCGGCTTTTTCCGTTGACGGGTTTAGAGCCTCTGAATCCGGCATTGATCGCCGTATCTTCAGCATTACCGCTGTTAATGTCGGCGCTTGTGCTTATTCTTGCGACGTGACCTGCCATTGCTGTCCTTGGTATCCGAACTACCGGGTTTTTGGTCAAGTTGTTACTACGAGCCAGCTAGCTGTCCTCTCCCGCATAAAGCGGGTCATGAAGCGTTAATGAGGGCTGCCATGGATTTCGGCTTTTCTGTCCTAGGTGCCGGGCATGCCACTCGTCGCGGATGTTATGTTTGAAGGCTGCAAGGGCCTCTGCATCCGGACGATCAACGATTTGATTTTTTCTTGGTTAGGAACCGTGTCTGAATTGTGCAGTCGATTCTTACGGCTGCTGAATTATGTGGCTGAGGTCATCGGCGTCTGGTGGTCGCACATATGTGCCCTGGAAGTTATCAAGGAATGCGGCTTCCAGGTCCTCCCAACAACCAATTGATTCTGCTGGCAAGCTGTTAAGCCAATGTCGAGCTGGTCCTTTAAGCTTGAGTGGGAGGTATTTGATGGTGTGTAGATCATCACCGCGGGCCATATGGATATGGAGGAGGTAGTCCTCGATCCAAACCGCAGGATCTGTTGTGCCATCATATGATTCGATGTTTACGGGTTTGAAACCCTCGGGGATTTGATGATCCATCACTTGATACATGAAGCATAGTGGGTGTCTTGGCGCCTACGTATTGAGCTATATCAAGACGCAGCTCAAATGAGCTTTGTCTACTGTGTTAGGCTCGGCCGGAATTGCTGTATCCGGCGTGACGGTTATCGTCACGTGTCGTGGGGCACCCACGCAATCCATAGATCGATCTTGTTTGCCTTGCCTTGTCCTCCAATATGTCTCGCAGGTCTGGCGCCTTTCCCCGTTCCTTGGTACTTTTCGAGCGACACCGGGGTGCGGCTTGAATGGAGGGTCTAGAGGCCTCTCTGTCGCGACCACGGGGTGGCCGTTCGGCCGCATCATGCGCTGGTGATGTAGGTTTGGGTGCTACTTCCTCTAATTGGGGTAGCAGCCTGCGTTTTGGGTATCTCTTGGAGGCGTTCGAGTTCGTACTCTTGGTGCAAGGACTTGATCCATCATCATTAGCAAGTCTTGGTCAGCTCTAAGTCTGCTGCTGCTTTTCTTGAGGCTTCTTGCCGTGGCCATAAGCCTGCGTTTGAAATGCTCCTGTTGGCGGGATCCTCGAGGCACGAATTCGTCGTCGTCGAGGCTTGCCTCATCTTCGGAGGGAGGCATATAATTATCGTCCTCCACCTCCCCATGCCGCTCTATCATGAGGGCTGGCTTCTCCCTCCTCTGTCTGAATCCTGCTGGAGGGGTTGTCTTCGGCACCGTCCCGGGTGTTATTATCTCCCGTCGGAATCACCGTTTTCTTGTGGCGGGATTTAGGCGGGCGCCCGGCTCAGCGCTTGGGCTGTTTCTTGGAGGGGTCATCCTCCGCTGTTCCATCGCCGTTCCCATCTTTTGGGATGTCCACCATGTATATGTCGTATGACAAGGTGGCCTTCGAGTGCCCTGTAGGCCCTGGTTCTTGGTCGTCTCCAGCATCGTCGTCCATACCGTCGATGTCTTGGTCAAGTCGAGCATGTCGGTTAAATCATCGACAGTGGCTACAAAGTGGGTGGTGGGTGGGCATTGAATTTCTTCTTCGTCCGCATCCCAACCTTCCTGACCGTAGTTCGGCCGGGGCTCTCCTGATAAAGAGAGACTTTAGTGAATTCAGGATGTCGCCAAAGGGCGAGTCTTTGAAAGATGTCCATGACGATGAACTCCATGACGGGCGCCCAATCGGATTCGATTGGCGGTATGGAGGTTGAGTCCGGAGGAGTCCGCACCTTGGAGTCATGGTCTTCATAAAGGACGAGGATGGAGTTCGCTCAATCGCCGTAGAGATCGTAGCCCCGAGGCGGTGTCCAACCACTCGTCCTCGATCGGCGGAGTCGGCTCCGGCGAAGGGTCGGAGCGGACGCTGGTGCGGACCTCCGAGTCTTGTTCGGCAGAGCTAGATCGTGCCCATCGAGACAGTGTGGCGCGCTTGGCTGTGGCTCGAATCCGTCGAAGATTAAGTCTCCGCGGATGTCGATCGTGTAGTTCAAACTCCCAAATCTGACCTGATGGCCAGGGGCGTAGCTTTCGATCTGCTCCAGATGGCCAAGTGAATTGGCCCGCAGTGCAAAGCCGCCGAATCCGAAGGTCTGTCCGGGGAGAAAAGTCTCACGCTGGACCGCGTCGTTGTTGATGATCGAAGGAGCCATCGGGCCTAAGGATGACGACCACGGAGGAACTCTCAATGAAAGCACCAATGTCGGTGTCAAAACCGGCGGATCTCGGGTAGGGGTCCCTAACTGTGCGTCTAGGCTGATGGTAACAGGAGACAAGGGACACGATGTTTTTACCCAGGTTCGGGCCCTCTCGATGGAGGTAAAACCCTACTCCTGCTTGATTAATATTGATGATATGGGTAGTACAAGAGTGGGTCTACCACGAGATCAGAGAGGCTAAACCCTAGAAGCTAGCCTATGGTATGATTGTTGTTCGTCCTACGGACTAAAACCCTCCGGTTTATATAGACACCGGATAGGGTTAGGGTTACCACAGTCGGTTACAATGGTAGGAGATCTACATATCTGTATCGCCAAGCTTGCCTTCCACGCCAAGGAAAGTCCCATCCGGACACGAGACGAAGTCTTCAATCTTGTATCTTCATAGTCCAAGAGTCCGGCCAACGGTGATAGTTCGGCTATCCGGACACCCCCTAATCCAGGACTCCCTCAGTCTTGCCAGCGATACAAGCAGTTTGGCCGGAAAGTGATGCTGGACAGACCACCTACATTCAGTAGGATAATGCTAAGCCCCATATCTTGCTAGATGACCAGGAATTTCTAGCAGCTGTCGCAAAAACTGGACTTGACATTAGATTAGTACAACAGCCTGCCAACAGTCCTGATTTGAATGTGCTTGACCTTGGGTTTTCAACTCGCTGCAATTGCTGACAGATTGTCTGAGTCCTAAAACACTACAAGACCTTATTGCAGGTGTTTTGGAGGAATTTGAAGGCTATGAGGTTTACAAGCTCAATAGAATTTTCCTAACTCTAAAAATGTGCATGATTGAGATCATGAACCATGTAGGGGGAAATGGGTATAAAATACCACATGTTAACAAGGAAAGGCTTGAGGGTCTTGGGCAGCTACCTCCAAGACTAACATGCCCTAAAGAGGTTTAAAAAATGCTCTATACAACTTAGAGGTAATGGGGAGGGTTCAGTGATGAGGCTTGTTTGCTTGAGATGAGGCTTGTTCAGATGCTTGAGACGAGGCTTGTTCCGATGCTTGAGATGAGGCTTGTTCAGATGCTTGAGATGAGGCTTGTTCGGATGCTTGAGATGAGGCTTGTTCGGATGCTTGAGATGAGGCTTGTTCGGATGCTTGAGATGAGGCTTGTTTGGATGCTTGAGATGAGGCTTGTTTAGATGCTTGATATGAGGCTTGTTCGGATGCTTGAGATGAGGCTTGTTTGGATGCTTGAGATGAGGCTTGTTCGGATGCTTGAGATGAGGCTTGTTCAGATGCTTGAGATGAGGCTTGTTCAGATGCTTGACATGAGGCTTGTTCATATGCTTGAGATGAGGCTTGTTCCGATGCTTGACATGAGGCTTGTTCAGATGCTTGAGATGAGGCTTGTTCAGATGCTTGAGATAAGGCTTGTTCAGATGCTTGACACGAGGCTTGTTCAGATGTGGAGTATGTCTAGTTCCTTGAGACGAGACTTGTGCGGAGTGCATCCCATGTGAAATTACTCCATATGTGTAATACTCCATTTTGTGATCATTTTTACTCCATATATTTTTTCTCCATTTTGTGAGACTTGTATGTGTAATTCATTTGCTTGTGTGGAGTACTCCATTTAAATGAAAGAGAAGAGAAGAGAGTAGTAGGAGACAAGATGAGTGAATTTAGAGATGAGAAGATAATTTAGAGAAGAAGAGAACAAGCAAAGTAGTAGGAGAGGAAAGGAGTGGGAGAGGAGAGGAGTATGGAGGACACACGGGAAGTACTCCAATAAACCCTACACTAAACTACAGATGCAAGAAGCGAAAGAGAAGAGAGAAGAAGAGAGAATAGAAGTCCTATTGTAACTGAAAAAGTTTTAGTTAAGTAACTGAAAAAATTCAGTTAATGAACTGAAACTTACACTAAACTACTGCTGTCCTACACTAAACTACTGATGTCCTACCATGGAGATGGAGTAGAAGCTAATCCTACTCCAGATTGCTGCAAACCAAATGTTTCTAAAAACAAATTTTCAGAGTACTTGCATGTTCCACAACAGCAAAAAAAATTCAGAGTATTTTGGCAGTGCATGTTCCTACAACACTAAACTAAACTACTCCAAGAACTACTCATATTGTTGCTGCACTTGCTGAAAAGAGAAGAGAAGTCAAGAGAAGGAGCGTACTCCTGCTGCAATTCATTTAATTTTAGTTAACTCAAAAGTTCATTTACTGGAAAAAAATCATTTATATTTAATTAATGCGAAATATTCATTTAGTTTTAACTACTGAAAACAGTGGATCATTGTTCAGAGAAGAGCAAGCGGGAGTACACTTAATTTGTCAAGACTTACTCGGTGAATCAACCAAAGAGAAATCATTTTTGTTTCAAAAGTTTCATTTGCTTGTGTGGAGTACTCCATTTAAATGAAAGAGAAGAGAAGAGAAAGAGAAGAGAAAAAGAGAGCAAGAAGAGAGAAGAAGAGAAACTTTTCCCTTAATTTTACTCCTACTCCTACTAAACCTATTAATCCTACTCCTAATCCTAATTTTAATTTTGCTCCTAGCTACTCCTATTATTAAGTACTCTACAGTAATAGAAAAGGTACTGAATTTTCTTAATTTGATCATACCACCATCTCAATGAATCAATGTTAATTAAAGGAGTACACTTTCTTAATTTTCAGTAGTACAAATTCCAGCAACATCAGCAGTCCAAAACATTAAGCTATTAACTGAAATTTGTGTGCATAACTGAATTTAACTGAAATTACATCTATCTCTGAAATTAATACCAACTGGTCCTTTGGTCTAAGTGGTGGTAATTCTTGAGTAAGTACATTCTTGACAAAGAGAAGAGAAGAGAGAAAAGATTCATTTATTTTTAAAAGTCTTTGATGCAAGCGATAGAGTACACAAAACCTTCATTAGAGTATAAAAAAGTTTATGCAAGCATTAAAGGAACAGTTTCAGTTATTTTAATTAACTGGGAAAGTTCCGGCTAATTTTATTAAAGGAAAAGGTTGAGTTAATTTTAATTAAAATAAAATAAAAGAAGAGAATAGCAGAGCAAGCAATGCTACTGCTCCAAGCTAATCTGATTTGCAAGAGATCATAAACTCATCGCAAGCAGCTCCATGAAAAGAAGTATTGCAAGCGAGGCTACTCCAAGCAAGATTACACTAAGTAGTGTCACTTCAAGTAGTACTACACCAACTAATCTCTCTTGATGTCATTTAAAGCAGTAATCTCTTCAACTAATCTCTCTTGATGTCATTTACAGTATTTTTGTAAACTGAATTTTTTGCCAAGGAAACAAAATTTTATAGCTTCGTGCCTAAGTACGAGAATAGCTTCAGAGCAAAGGAAAAGAAAAACATACCCAAACTTTACGAAGTGTTCCGCATCTCCCAACAATCTGGATGGGCAAAAAGGGAGTTTTATTCTCGCCTATGAAATTCATACCAACAATTCTTCCTTCCAAATCAATCAAGACCACCAACGAAAATCAAGAAAATGGTACCAATGTTAACAAGTACTCATTCAATAAGATCCATACAAAGAATGTGAGCACTTATAGAGCTTAATTTCTACTCCATGAGTATCAATGCAAGTAGTAGCGAGAACTCACCATAGTGATATACAGAATGTTGTTGTCCTTGTTTTGCCTCTGAGGCTCCATTTGACAAGTCTTGACCATAAGTTCATCGCTTCAGCTGCAAACTTCCAGACTCAAATGTTCGGGCAACTGCAACGACCGGAGTAGGTGTCAGAAGTAGGAGTCCGGGAGGTCGTGAGCACCACCACGGAAGATCAGCTTCTCACCTTGTGTAGAACGAGAGAACATGGAGCAAATCTGAACATGGAGTAGTCGATGTTCACTTTGACGACGCCTCCCGTCCCATAAAGCCGCCGCCTTTCGCATGTGGCCTTGCAGCCAGCAGACCCCACCACCTTCCACCTCCAGCTCCACCTCCGCCTCCCCCGCACGCCCCTCCCCGGCCTTCACGGCGGGGGGCTACTGCGTCGGGGGCGAGAACCCGCTGGTCTCCAAGCTGCAGACCCAGCTGGGCGTCATCCACCCGCTCCCCGTCCCGCCCCCGCTCCCGGGCCTCCACCGCTCTATGCTCGGCCTCTTCACGCTCTTCTTCTTCATGGGCGCGGCAAGCTGCTCACTCTCCGTCGGCGATGCGTGCGAGGGAGAGGTGCCGGCGGCGATGAGCTAGGGATTCGGGAGGATTCGGGAGAGAGTGGGTGAGCGAGAGTGAGTGAGAGAGTGAGCGAACGGGAGGGTAGTTTGGGAAACGACACAAATATCCCAACGCGACGGAAGTTGTACTAAAATCCCCCGACGACAACTATTTCGGAACAGAGGGA